>KV751316.1:8695-57492 GCA_001698575.1 Mola mola | reverse complement strand
GACAAATGCCCCTACGTGCTTCCCACGTCTACGTTTCCATCAAATCCCACAGAGAGATGCTGCGCCTTTGACAAAAATTTCCGTAAAACTTTTTGGTGTAATGAAAATCTGAGAAAAATTTCCAGGAGAGAACTGTTGAATGCTTAGAAGATCCTCTCCGGTGAAAGTGGCCAGAGAGGAGCAACAAAAGATTGAACAGACACACTAAAACACGCAAAGTACTGAAGAGCAAAGTACCGACACAGCCATTCGCAGCGCCATCTTGCTGTATAGTACTGGTCCAAGCACAAACCTTGTGCATCTCCATGATTGGTTCCTGTATAGATGGAAAATTCAACACGGATATATAAAAACTGATGTATGTATCTATGATGCAAACCAGTTTAATGCAGATCCTTTAAAGTCAATTCAGTATGCCAATTTTTGTAAGAGCATTTGTCAAGTGTATGCAATGCAGTACAAAGATCTAATAGGATAAATACAGCAATATTTAAATGAATATAAAGTGTTTCATAGAAGGTCATATACACACACATAATGAAAGACAAATTACTTTTTTCTGCAAAATTAAAAATAGAGTGTGGAGATGTAGTCTGTAGACTACATCTGCATGAATGCAGATGTGAGTGTTGAAACAGAAGACAAATGAAAGTTTAGGCCAGGATTTTGATGTTTAAAAACAAAAATGACACGTGGCTGGAACATTTCATGGTGACATTCAAAGATGAGCCATCATTGGCTCATCCTCAATCCTCTGGCCACTGGTGAAGGGGATAGGGAGGGTAATACTTCAGAAGAGGGTAATATTTATGGGCTTTAAAAGACTCACAAAATAAACTCTTTTTCATTTCAGACATGAACAAATCATAAACAGGTAAGCTGCTTTCCCAAAGCACAAATGTCTTGTGGGCACCCTTACTGACTTAGTAGCTAAAATAATAAAAGTTGCACAGAGCCTGCATGTCCAGATGACTCCAGATGAGGTGGGGCAGCAGAAGAGCCAGAGGTAGAGGATTATATTTGCAGTAAGGCAGGCAGCCAGGTGATTCTTTCCAATTATTCACATATCATGTAGTAAGACCATGAAGAGGATTGGATACCTTTCTAATACTGAACAAGTTAAGACATTTTTGTCACTAGGGCCTGACACAGAATGACTGTGTGTGCTGGGTTCATATGTTGGACAGACTGTTTAGTTACAGTTAAATAACTAACTAGATTTTGTACCCAAAAGCGAATGCATTTTCAATGAATGTGTGAATATATTTTAAAGCCTTGTGGCATGGGAGTTTTGTGCCTTAAGTTAACCAGCTGTAACCACGCTTTTTATAAACCAAACCTTGTTGTTTTGTGCTTATAAACACCATGATACGTAAGCTACAACAATACAGCCATGAAAAGAGTTTGCATAAGTGATTTTGTCTACTTTGCAAAAGTCAGTGCATGATTTCTGACTTGCTGTCGGCAATGCGAACCAAGCTCTGGCTCCAACAATACAGAAATCGAAAAGATCACAGTCAACAATCTGGGAACTGATCAGGTGAAAAACTTAGATATTAGATACCATCCTGGACTTGAAAACTTTGATTATGAGTTGTACTGAAGGAAATGTCATTCTCAATGTAGAGGTCTACTATTGAGATTATTGACTGTGAAAAATATTGTGTGTTGCATATAAATTTGCATTAAGTGGCCACAAGAGCTGTTGCTGGTTCTGCAAGGTAAAGCTCCACTCACATGATGAAATCCTAAAAAGAGTAGGTCAAGGTACAGATTTTTGCATATTAAGTCAAAAAAATTGAGTGAAAGAAACAGCTTCAACAGAGAAGGGTGTAGCATGACTCAGGACATGCCCAGCTCAGGTTTTAAAGAGGAGGCCATTGTTTGTGCTTGCTGCACTCAAAGGAGTACCGCAATAAGCCAAACTTACGGCAGTGGCCAGAATGAACATGGTCTTCACAATCAAAAGGTGACAAGAGGTCCTTGTGTATTTCGATGAACACTATTTAAAGTGTTAAAGAGTCCACACCAATAATGTAAAGAAAATTCAACAATCCTAGTTATTCTGTCCAAATATTCCTATCACACCTGTCTGTCTCTGCATCATCAACACATCTTTTCAGTTGGGAACATTGTGACAGAGAGAGCAAGCGTGAGATCAGTAGATATGAAGACATGCTCACATTCGTCAAATGTAATAGCTAAGCCCTTACAACTCAGTACAAATGGAAAAACATGGCATAAGAAGGATAGTGGGAGAAGAAGAGAGAAGAAAAAGAGGAAATGGTAGGTGGAAGGGACAGAATGACCAAGAGGGGGAGAGATATTGGTTGTTGTGTTCTTGAGTGCATGCGTGTGTGTGTTTAACTCATGAAATGTATGACTCAAATTGCACTTATGTGCTTAAGGATCTTTGCACAAATAGAGTCATATTTGGGCCTGAGGATTTTTTACATAACAAAGTTTGTTTTAAATCATGTTTTATATTTATCATCAAATAAGATGTTTAATCATCAGAAAGGTTATTTGATCTCCTCAGGTCATCAAACAAAATATTAACCTGTATTACTCTTGATAGGCACACCATTTTTGTAATTGGTTACCAACATTAAATTTGGTTTAAAATTTCCATTTTGAATTATATTGCAACATATTTTCTCAGTTTGTAGAACAGTTCTATTCAATGTTATCATTTCAAATTGCTCAATATAAGGAGCAAGCATGAAATGTTACTGTTCTATCACTTTCTCTTGAATGCTTGAATGTTTGAACTCATTAAGATAAGATAAGATAAGATAAGATGTAACTTTATTGGTTCCCCTTGGGAGAAATTCAGGTTGACACAGCAATACAGAAGTGAAAGTAGCAGTGCAAAGGGCTACATACAAACTAAAATACTAGGAATTAAAAATATACTTAATATTATGTACAATCTGGCCTCTGTATATAAAGAGCGCAAAGTGCAATATTCCTGAGTTTTTATAAATAGATAAATAGAGTCAGGAATCATGAAGTTTACATACCGAATAGTGAGGAATTAAAAGTTGGACATGAACAGTTGGACATGTGCAGTATCAGGGTTTATTATCCTAGAGTGGTGTACGAATTGAGTCCTTAATCTGTGGAGTGGGTGGTTTTGGGAGGTGCTGGGTGGTGCTGGGAGGGGTGGGAGCTGTGCTGTTGATATTGGGTTACACAAACACAAATTTTTCATAATGATCCCTCAGATGAGGTTATCAAATATTTGCAAGAAAGATAAGCAATGGAGGCAGAACATTTAACAGATTAACAAATCACTTACTTAAATGACACCACTTGACTTCATTGAAAATGTAATACAAATTATACCATCTGTTTCTCTGTTTTGTTCTTTAAAACCAACAATTTCAATGAAGGTGTGTGCACTTACCTTAACTGAGCTTTTTTTTGTATTGCAACCATTGCAAAGACACTCATCCACGATAAGTGTGTCCTCGCAGGTTTTGTCCTCAGCTGAATCGTTGCGATTCAAGGACTCCCAAATAATCCCTCTTCTTCAATAAATGTCCCAGCACTTGAATCAAAACTGTCTTCTCACCCTGATTTTTGTTGTTCATTTTCTCTCAAGGGGTTTTGAGCAGGGATTGTTTCATTACTAGCCTTGTAATTTGTGTCTGAAAAACCTCCAGTCTGCATTAAATTGGCCTGCATTAGTATCCCAGCTACTTCGAAAGAAGCTCAATAAGGGTTATTTAATTGGACCATTTAAGTCCTCTCCGTTCACCAGTCTTATAGGCATAGCATCTGAAAAATAACTCTGGAAAGAAAAGACTTATTTTCAACCTGTCCGCTCCTCACTCTGGCCCAATCCCAACCCTTTTTCTCTGCATTATTCCACCATCGATAACGCAATTAAAATAATCAGGTTAGGTGGTCAGGGCACTTGGCTGTCCAAAGCCAATATCACAACGCCTTCAAAATCATTCCAATTCATCCTTCTCAATGGTATCGTTTTTGGTCTAAAATGGGAGTCCAAACTGTACTTTTCCGTGGGACCTCTGGTTGTAAAAGCAGTCCTGCTAGTTTTAATTACGTCTCCATGGCCCTTTGGTGGATTCCTTAAACAGAGTCCACTGTCTTCTTCACCTCCTCGATGACTTTTTGTTTTTTGATCCTCCGCATGATAATTCTCCGAAGTCACAAATCAGCAGATGTTGTCACTTTTAAGCCACCTTAAGTTTGCAATGCACGTTATTCTGCAGGGTCGCTCCTTCCTTTCCAGATCGCTGGACATTGCTGGATTTTGCTGAGAAAAAATTTGCTTTATTTTGAGTTTCTCTAAGTTTGCCACTGAAACCAGTTTTAGTCAAAGCAAATAAATGTATGCATTTATTTGTCATTGCACAGACATTCGCAACTACAAGTCTCAGTACATTAGGGGCCTAGTTGCCAGCATCCAGTTCAATATAAATTGTTTTGATCTATTTTTCCCAAGCTTGTTTTCAAATCCAACTATTAAATTACTTCTTAAGGGCATGTCAAAACCTCCCTCTTGCAAGGATAGTAGACCTCCTGTTACCTTCAAAATATTGCGGGCTCTGCTTTCCGTGTTGGGTAATGGATGTTATCAACAAACTATTTGACTGTTCTTTTCTGCTAGCTATATATGGGGTTCTAAATTTAGCACCTCGTCACATTATTTTGATCTAGCTAAAGATTACCTTGCCGACTTATCTTTTCACTGAAATTATTAGTATTTTCCTCAAACATTCATAGGCTGGTGGTGCTCACTCTGTAATAATAGCTTAAACAGGCTCTCAGTTTTGTCCATTTAAATCTATGCATAAGTATTTTAAATCAAGGCCTTTGTCTGATGCTAAGGCCCTTCTTTTTTCTGAAGCCAGATAATAACCCATGTCCACATCTTGGTTTAATTGTACAGCAGACACTCTTTAGAAGTGACATACTTGCTACGCATTAGGTCATTCATTAAGAGTAGGCGCTGCACAGGTTGCAGCGATGCAAGGTCTATCAGGAGCTTCTCTTCAGCAACTGAGCCGTTGGTCATCCTCCTATGTGGGTCCTGATAACTCAGCTTATGTTGAAGATAGATAGATAGAGATAGAGATGACTTTATCAATCTCCGTAGGGAAATTCATTGGTCACCGCAACAAGATTGTTCTGGTACAGGACCAGTGGACATGTAACATATAAAGGAAGTATAAAATAAAATAAAAATAAAAGTAAAAAAATATACACAGTATTGGCAGTTGTAGAATTCTACCAGTATGTACAGATATTGTAAAATCTATCTTAATAACATATAATTTTTCTTAGAGGAAAGTTTAATAGTAAAGTAGATAACCAACAGTCAAAGAAGTTCATCAAGAAAATTCTTTTTCTATCAAACAGGATAGAACACATGTCACATTACTATATCTCAATGTCATGTAAAGAAAAGTTAATAAATACAAGAGACCAATGTCATACTTTGTCTGGAAAAAATTAAATGTAATTCTAAAAACAACAAAATAAATACTTGCATTAAAAAAGTTATGTACAATGAAATAGGAGTTTAGTGCTTTTAATCATTTAGAAAATTATATGAATATATATATACACTGTATATATGTTCCTTTGAGGTTATGGTACTCCAAATTAATGAAGATTGATACTTTGATATTCAAAAAGACATTTACATAAAGGTTTTGCAAAGACACAAGCAATAAATTTCACATTAAAACTTATTTATTTTCAAACATGATTCTAGAACAACTGTTCAGGGTCTGACAAAGAAATGTTGACATGGCCTCAAAATTCCCAGATCCAAATCTAACTGAGCATCCATGAGACATCCCTAAAAAAAATGTGATCCATGGAGTTCCTATTGATCACTACACTGCTTGCATCATCCTCTTGGTGTGTCCAAGGTTGTTAGAGAGTAAAAGTATAACAGCCCTGTAAGAGTGCTTTGACTACACTTTATGGCAATGCTGATTGAAATGATCACTTGAAATCAGTTACTCACCAAATACATTTCTATGATCCCAGCTAGAACTGTTAAGTCTATACAAATGATAAATTTTGGGTGTCCCCAAATTAAAACAACTCATTATTAAGAGGGAACAAGCATACAAAAGCAATGATGAAACAGGTGGAAGAGATTTATGGAGAAAGGTAAAAGCCAAATAATAAAAGGTAGGTACAATTACAAATAAAGAATGGAGGGCTTTTTTTTAGGCACTCTGTCATCTGGTAAACCCAGGGGGACAAGGCAGGTCATAAAAACCATGACAAACATTCCACACAAGGGCACGGGCAAACTGACCATTGACCTGCATGGTAGTGACTTTATGGAGATAGCCAAACAGCTTAACTCCTTCTACTGCTTCTTTGAGAGCAGCAGCACCAAATTTACCACCATTGTGATGCCCCCAACTCCCTCAGCTTCTCTGGAGTTTACCATCAAGAAATCAGAGCACCTGTAACTTTTATAAACATTAACTCCCAAAAAAGTCCAGGCCCAGATAACATCTCTGGAAGTGTTTTAAAACACTATACACAAAGTCCCAAATATATAGAAGTCAACAACAATTGTACCTGGTTCCTAAAATAGCCAGACCATCAAGAATAAATTACTTTATTCAATTGCACTGACATCGCTGGTAATGAAATGCTTTCAGCGTATGGTGAAGAGTTACATCGTATCAGAATTGAAGCATCTTATGGACCAATTGTAATTTGTATATCAAGCATCCAGGGGGGTGGAGGATGCTATACTGACACTTTTGCGCCTACTTTATACTGGACTTGAAAAACCAAAAGGAAAATGGATTTTATTTATGGACTTTCCCTCTACTTTTAACACAATTCAACCAAGGGTCTTAGCAGATGCCTTATCCTGGTTTGATTTTATGGGTAACTGATTTTCTTAGCAGCAGTACCCAGCAGATCAGGTCAGACTAGAAACATCACTCTGATAATCTGACCACTAATGCAGGCTCCCCTCAGGGATGTGCTTTATCTCCTTCATTGTTTACTGTGACTAACTTTAAGTATCTCGGTATTGTGCTTGACAACAAGCAGCAATGGGATGCCTGGACTGACTGCTTCAACACTAAGTTGCAACAAAGGATGTAATTGAAACTTTTATCTAAATATTTTGACATTAGCATTGTATGCTGGTTTGGAAATGCCACAGAAACCCAGGAAAAGATTTTAAGAAATACAGTGGCTATAGGCAGAAAACTTTTAGCAATGCAGTTACCAACATTGGTGTGTATGTAGAAAGAAAGAGCCACAAAGAAAGCAACTGTTATTGTGAATGATTAGAGGCATCCTCTCACCTCCTTCTTCAAAATGCTTCCATCTGGCCTATGATTGCCCTCCTTTCCTCACCAAAAATATATCCAAAATATTTTTTATGCCAGAAGCTGTCAAATTATAAAATTCAGTTAAAAAATATGATATTCAGTCGCACAAGTCACTGTATATATTTAGGTAATGTTATTGTGTTTGTGATGAAATGTTTGTTATGTTGGTATGTTGTGTTGAAGCCCGGTGATCAATGCTGCAAGCCAATATCCCTAAGGGGGCAAATAATGAAGCTTAGCGAAATTTCAAGCAGGAAGACCATCTTTCATTCATCGCTTTCTCTCACCTTCCTCTAAACAGCTGACTGACTGAGCTTATACTTTTCATCCAGCCAGAGCTACCCATGATAATTATCAGCTTAACATGTCAAAGTAGCCAACTTTTAAATGCGTTCTCATTTGCGTCTGTCAGATGTCATTGCAGGATTTCGTGCAAACCTACTCCTCCACCCCATCCTCCACCGTGTTTGAAAGCCACAGCCTCGGGGGGGCGGTCCTCTGGCTAGGCATCATGTGAGTCGTTAAGGTCACATGAGCCCAGGTGTGAATCACTCGAGGGTGTTTGCCCCTCACCCCTGGTTTCATGTGACACCTTGGGATCACATGGCCCCTGGTGTGTATGAGGGTTAAACCGCCTGGGGAGGGCTCCCAAGACAGCATTGTAGGTTGCAGACAAATGGTGTCTTAGTCCACCACCCCTGTTTAGAGAGGGTTTCTCCAAGTGGACATAGATGGCCTCTTTTACTCCTCTTTCAAACCATCTGTCTTCTCTGTCCAGAACGTGGACATTGGAGTCCTCAAAGGAGTGACCTTTCTCCTTAAGATGCAGATGTACAGCTGAGTCCTGTCCCGATGAGGTGGCTCTCCTGTGTTGTGCCATGCGTCTGTGGAGGGGCTGTTTGGTTTCCCCTATATAAAGGTCAGAGCACTCCTCTGTGCATTGAACGGCATACACAACATTATGCCTAGGTGTTTTATCCTTGGGCTGGACCAGTCGCTGTCTTAAGGTCTGGCCCGGTTTGCAGTTGATTTGAATTTTGTGTTTTTGGAAGATTCTTCTGAATTTTTCTGATAGACCCGCCACATATGGGATAACCACGTTCTTCTGTTTTGCCCTTTCTGCCTCAGGTGGTTCTTTGTGGCGCCTTTTGGACGATTTGACAAAGGTCCACTTAGGGTAGCCGCATGTCTGGAGCGCTGTCTTGATGTGTGTCAATTCCTTTTGTTTTCCCTCTGTGTTGGAGGGAACCTTCTGGGCCCGGTCTTGTAGTGTCCGAATTACCCCCAGTTTGTGCTCCAGTGGTGGGTGGTGGGAGTCAAACAAGAGGTAGTAGTCTGTGTTTGTGGGCTTCCTGTAGACATCGATGCGGAGGTTACCATCCTTGCCAAGAGACACCGCACAATCCAGTAAGAGCAAATTGTTATCCCTCGTATCCTCCCTGGTGAACTTGATGTTCTTGTCCACCGCATTTGTGTGTCGAGTGAAAGCCATATATAGGACTTTTTTTTTTCTTCAAACATAATTGAATTAAATATAAATATATCAATTTTGTACTTACTTCATGTTTGAACATTGTCTGTCAGTGTGGCTGCTGTATTGGTATGTAGCAGCTGTGTCTCCTCATGTTTTGTGCAGGACAGCAAGAAATCAATCCTCCTGTTGCAATTTTCTTGCTAAAAACACTTTTGGGGACATGAAAATGTTATTTCTATATCTATCTTCACTCTGTCATCTTAACTTTGTTTATGATTTGGAGTCTCAATTGCTAAAGTCTTCCAGCGTACTCCCTTCCAGGAAACTCGCGTCTCCCCTGTTTGGTTCTTTTGATAATATCAATCAATCAAGTTTAATATGTATAGCCCAAAGTCACAAAAAAAAACAATTTTAAGGGCTTTACAATTTGTACATAGCAACACCCCCTACCCTTAGACCCTTGAACTGGTTGAGGAAAAACACCAAAAACCCAACATAGGGAAAAAGAAGAAAAGCCAGGAAGAACCACAGAGGAGGGATCCCTCTCCCTGGGACAGGTAGACAAGCAATAGATGTTGCAAGTACAGAGCACAACAATATGACAGTCATTAGGGTCTATGGACACCTAAACATGAGAACTGAATCCAGAAGCATGTTATTAAAGAGCAAAGTCCAGGAACCAGACGGTGATCCAGGTCAGGATTCCAGGCCCTGTCTTTTGCTGGGAAGGAAAGGTGAAGTTGATCATGATCCCAGACACAAGATCACATCTCCACCGGATAGCAGGTTGCTAGCAGAGCCATCACGCCTCAAGGCAGAGGGACTCCAGCGGGAAACTCCAAGGGGTGAAGTTAGTAACACAAGTACTGGGACATGACAGAGTAGAGAGTAGAAGAAGTAGGGAGAGAACGAGGTAGAGAAATAGAGGGGCTCAGTGTATCATGGGAAATCCTCCAGCAGTCTAGACCTATAGCAGCATAACTATGGGCCTCCCAGATTACTTTTAGAGATCTTAGGAACTACCAGTAAACCTGCATTTTGAGAGTGCAGCATTCTAATTGGGTGAAAAGGAACTATAGATTATTTAAGATATAAAGCTGCCTGACCATTTAGAACTTTGTAGGTGAGGAAGAGAACTTTAAGTTTTTCATTGAGTACATGAGTAACAGCGTTTTGAATCTGCTGGATGGTCTTTAAGTACTTGGTAGTGCAGCCTCATAATATTGAGTTACAGTAGTCAAGCCTGGAGCTGACAAATGCATGGACCAATTTTTCTGCATCGTTTTGAGACAAAAAGTATCAGATTTTTGCAATATCACGTAAAAAAGCCAGATCTGAGATTTATTTTATTTGGGACTCAAAACACAGGTCCTGATCAAAGACAACTCCCAGATTTCTTACCGTGCTATTAGAAGTTAAGGTGATGTCGTCCAGAGTTACTATATCATTCAGTAATTTATTTCTGAGGTTTTTGTAGGACCGAGGACAATAATTTCAGTTTTATCTGAATTGAGCACTAAAAAAATTGCACATTATCACATTTTAATATCTTTAAGAAAGGCTTGAAATTAAGCTAGTCTGTTGGTTTCATTAGGTTTGAAGGATAAATATAGCTGGTTTTCATCTGCATAGCAGTGAAAATTTATATCATGTTTTAGGGTGTTACCTAGAGGAGGTATACATAAAATGAAAAGAATAGGCCCTAATACTGATCCGTGTGGAAGTCCATAGCTAACTTTGGTGTACATAGAAGAGTCATTGTTAACATGTAGAAATTGAGTGCTGTCAGATAAATAAGACCGATAAATAAAACAAATTTAATGCCGCTCCCTTAATAGCATTTAAGTTGTCTAATTTCTCTATTAGGATCTGATGATCGATGGTGTCGAACACTGCATTAAGATCAATCAGAAAAAGTACAGATAGAAGTTCTTTGTCTGATGGAATTAAATGGTCGTTTGTAACTTTGACTAGTGCAGACTCTGTGCTATGATGCTTTCGAAAACCTGACTGGAAAACTTCAAATAAGTTATTAGTCAGTAATCACATAACTGCTTTCCTACCACTTTCACTAGGATTTAAGACATTAAGGGAAGGTTAGATATCGGTCTGTAGTTTGCCAGAACCTCAGGATCAAGTGTTGACTTTTTAAGAAGAGGATTGATTACAGCTTCTTTGAAGGACTGTGGTGCGGAGCCTGTTATCAGGGATGAATTAATTATATATAAGAGGGTTTTCATTGGGTTTGAAGGATAGATATAAGTGGTTTAGTAGGAATCTGGTCTAAAATACATGTAGCTGGTCTAGAAGAAATAATTGTTGAGGTTAGTTGCTCAAGGTCAATTGGTGTAAAACTGTTTAGGTAACTATCTGATGTTGTAGCTGACTTCAAGATCTCTGTGTTCAGAAAAAAGGTCTGTGCCAGTTGAGGATAGTTGTTTCTGACTTCTCTCTCTATTAAGTAAAATTTTACTATGGGAATATGTGGCTCAACAGATTACGGACTCTATGTCAGTCAGGCTACAGTGCTGAACAGTAACCTGGGATTGTTCTTGTTGTTCTCTATTAATGCTGAGTAGTAGGCTGCTTTAGCAGTGCAAAGGGCCTTCCTTTATGTTTTAAGGCTATCCTGCAACATATTCGTGTGGGGAGCTTGTTCGTCTGGGTTGTCTCTACTCCTGAATTTACAGCTACCTCATGAAATCCTGGCCAACTCAGCTTGGTTTCCCAGTCTTAAATTTAAGACTATCACTCCAGGCGGTCTTGTGTCTCCTTCAAGCTTGGGTCCTCTACCAGAGGCCTGGGAGCCTAAGGGTCCTGCGCAGTATTTTAGCTGTTCCTAGGATTATGCACTTCTGAACAGAGATCTCAGGTGTTATTCCTGGCGTTTGTTGCATCCACTCTCCCAGTTTGGGGGTTACAGGCCCGAGTGCTCCTATCACCACTGGTACCACTGATGCCTTTACTCCACACATCCTTTCCAGCTCCTCTTTCAGCCCTTGTTATTTCTCAAGCTTCTTGTGTTCCTTCTTCCTGATATTGCCATCACTTGGGATTGCGACATTTACCATTACCGCCTTATTATCCTGCTTGTCGAACACCACAATATCCGGTTGATTAGCCACCACCATTTTATCGATCTGGATCTGGAAGTCCCACATGCTCTTGGCTCGGTGATTCTCAGTCACCTTAGGAGGTGTTGTCCATTTTGATCCTGGAACCTCCAGTCCGTACTCGGCACAGACGTTCCTGTATACTATGCCGGCCACTTGGTTGAGACATTCCAAGTATGCCTTAACTGCCTGCATTTTGCACCCCGCTGTTATGTGCTGCACTGTCTCAGGGGCATCTTTGCACAGTCAGCACCTTGGGTCCTGTCTGGTGTGGTATACCCCTGCCTCTACCGATCTTGTATTCAAGGCCTGTTCTTGTGCTGCCATGATCAGTGCCTCTGTGCTGTCCCTGAGACCAGCCTTCTCCAGGCATTGTTAAGTTCTCTCGACGTCAGCCACTTCCCCTATCTGTTGGCCTGTGTATACAGTACAAAAACAATATATATAATAACATTAAACACCAAGAACATAAAACAACTCTTGTATCCTATCAATAATCTCAAAAAGTAATCTGCATTTGTTCTAAGTGTAGGCCTAGATAAGAAACTGCACAGGACTGTGAAAATAAACCTCAAATTACAATTTTACACTATTTGTCTTTCTGTGCCACACATATGAAAGTGCTGCCTTGTGAATGTATGGCTATCTGAAATGGGTACATTTCTAAATCCACAGCCTTAAAGTGACTCGTTACTGTATATTTTAAACTACAGTAAATGGCCTTGTCTGTTACAGCAAAAACACTTTTGGCATTTTTAATGTCCAACCAAAAAATAATCTGAAGAATATTAATTTTATGTGGTCCCCCTAACCCTAACCCTAACCTAAAGCATGAGGATAGCTGATTGTTTGGTCATGTTCTTGAAAAACTCTAACAGCAGATTCTCTCACAAGAGGCTAAGACAATAAAAAACATCTGTGCCAAGTTTTCAACTATGTCCTATACCGACATACATGAAGAGCACTGTCCATTTTAAAAACAACAATAAATTGTTTCACAGCTGAGCTTGTAATTCACAGACTCAGGTAGGGTACACACAGAAAAATCCTGAAAGAGATCATCTTCATCAGATTCAAGTGACTGCATTGGATGGCTATCAGTTTCTGTCAGTATAGTTTCATTCTTGGAATATGAGACATCACAGTTTGGATGATCCCTACTTTTCTGGGTTTGAAGGAGGAATACACATTTGTACAGTATAGACACTGTTTGAATAGGCAGTTAACAATCTCAATGTTGTTTTAATTGGATCCTCAAAAGACTGAAAATACTTTAATCACTGAATAGTTGCTTGAGTTGACTCTTAGGACAGATGAATGGCACACATCTTACCTGATTTTCACAAGGCACAACTGCCTCTATATGAATCTGTGTTAAATTAATTTTCAAAGCATTTACTAACTGAAATGTGTAGACACAGTCGTCATAGAGACAATGCAATGGACTTACTGAGGAAAAAATGCTATGGTGCAAATTATGTTCTAGCAACTGTGAACTTTTGTCAAAGGCAGTGGCATGGATTTTGCACCCCTTTGCACATCGTTTTTGAACAATTTTAACAATCCCGTAAAATCCCATCCCAAGTCTAACATACAGATTAAAAACAATGATGCAAGTTTAAGATTAATTTCTGTATTGTGTGGTAAATACGTTTTATTTTGTGCAACATATGTCTATTAAAGCTTACTGTTCAATGTCAACAAACCAGTTTGAAGACTCCATAAATTACAAAAATATAAAAACTGGACTACGGACACATTCTCTGGTTAAAATGGGAAAAACCTTTAAAAACTAAATTTCTTTAAAAATGTGCATTAGCAGTAGTGTTTCCGAAAGAATAATTCTATATCTTTACACAAAGGTGCCTTAAAAGTCTGCCTCTATTGTTGCTTTACTTATCCACGTTAATATATCTCTTTTCTTTCTATTTTATCTCTCCCAGCAACGTTATCTGCTGTTCTTGTCAGCAGGTTTCATAAAGTTGTCCAAAAATACACATGCCTAAGTTTAAATTGTTTCAACTGTGATGTACTTGTTTTACAGCAAGCTTACTAGATTAGGATGACAAAGGTTTTAAATTATTATCTGAGAAAACCATGAACAGCATCTCAGGAGCCAGGTGCAGTTATAAATTTGCACAAAACAACAATGCAATGAAGCATACATAAAGGAAAAGAAACTACAGGGCAATCACCTGATCATCCATTTACAGCAGATCAATGTTATCCACAATATTCTTTTGTTAATGGTTTCAAGGAAAATC
Source organism: Mola mola (assembly GCA_001698575.1). Classification (NCBI taxonomy): domain Eukaryota; kingdom Metazoa; phylum Chordata; class Actinopteri; order Tetraodontiformes; family Molidae; genus Mola; species Mola mola. The sequence goes on along the minus strand of KV751316.1, from coordinate 43,289 downwards.
ATTACTATCAATTGAATGAATCCCAAGCCTCCCACTATTGCTCAGTGGTTACATGTAAGACATGTTTACATGATGGAGCATATGACCTGCCTAGTTACAGTTGAAAGTGCTGATTATTTGAGTCAGCCAGTAACTGAATATCTTGGTTAGGACTATTTATAAAATATGTTGATTACTATTATGCAGGTGTGGGTGTATGCATGTATATGCATCTACGTTATATGTATCTAAGTATATGTGTACATGTACAAGTATGTAGTTTTTTGTTTTTTTTGTTTTTAAACTTTTTCCATTTTTATTTTTATTTTATTCCCCTATGTGCACCGCAGTCTCCAGGTCAATATTGTTTTTTATGCTGTGTGAGAATTGTCTGTTCATACTTGTTCTTTAAAAAAAAATGTAGCCTGAAGAATGTAGAGAGAGCATGAACATTGGTTGAAATGCGTTAAAGAGGACCTTTAGAAAAGCCCTTTCATTGGACTTTTTTGAGAATCAGCTATTGGTTTTGGTGAGCCTAACTATAGGATGGGATAAATCTTTGACAACATAACCATTCAATCTGAAGTGCACCCACTGAGTTTAAATCTCTAACATATTTGGGAAGAGATCAGCTTTTTTTAAGGAAATTTGATGTGTCAATTCTATTATAAGAGGTAGGTTTTGGCCGTGGGGAGGCTGGGTCAAAAGGGGTGTGAGTAGCATGTTTATTGATCATGCAGCATGGTGACATCCACACAAGCTATATAAACTACAAGGATTTTTAAAGCAGAAGCACAACTAATGCAAAGTAAGTGACAGAGTCATACACATGTCTAAACAAGAAGAGAAGTTATTATTTTTGAACGTGAGTAAAGGGGTGAAGAGTAAAGACCACACCCACTCTTAAAGTCCTCCCTCCAGGGAAAAATGTTTATTTTTCTTTTTGTTCTTCCCGTCAAACTTTTGATCTCTGCACTTGACACTTAAATCCTCCAGGTAACATTCCAATGTCATCACATTCCAAAGCTGCTTTGATGCCAACCGTGCCATATTAATACTGTTGCAAAAAAAGGGGGGGGGGGCTTCGGGAACTGGATCTGTTAGCTGGAGATACTAGGTGGCAGCAGAGTGTTTGAATCCTGACTTAATGGGTTTACAGTCCTTTACATTTAAATTGTGGTTCCTTTAAGGTAATTTAAGCACCATTTATTCAGTGTCATGTTTACATACAGTACAATAATCAACTATAATTGAGCAAACAATTAAACGTTAGACTGACTTCATGAATATTTTCATTATGTTGAGAATATATTTTGCTGCTCAGTCCTTTGATCACTATCTTTGTCTCTCTCTCTTACTCTGTCACTACTGTGTTGATCACACTTTTTTCATCAACACCTACTCTAGAAAAAACACTAACTTACATATGGGAACATATGGAAATACAAACCCCAATTCCAAAAAGTTGGGACGTTGAAAGTGGGGTTCTTTCCTATTATTGCTTGATGCCTATCTTAAGTTGCTTAACAGTCTGGGGTTCCCTTTGTCATATTTTGCGGCTTATTATGCAGTCTGGACTGTACGCAGGGCAGTTCAGAACCCGCACTCTTTTACTGCCAAGCCATGCTGTCTTAGCTCTGCAGAAAGTAGCTTCATTGTATTGCTGAAATAAGCAGGGATGTCCCTGATAAAAATGTTGTCTGGATGGAAGCATATATTGCTCCAAAACCTATATGTACCTCTCAGCCTTAATAATGCATTTAAAATCTTCGACAAAGTTCCAAATGAAGCCGCAAGCCTTTAAGAACAGTGGATTCATACTTAATCCAAAACACTTCTGGGTAAAATAAAACACAGATGGATTATGATGGATTAATCTCATGAAGAAAATAAACTCAGCATTTTATTCCAGCATCTGTAAAATGTGAAGCTGCAAGTGCTTGCACAATTTATTAGAACCTATATTAATTAATGATGAAATAAAGTTTTTATGCCCCAGTAATTGTGAATACAACAAGATAATAGAAAATGTAAAAAAATCTAATATTTTTGGTCAAGGGGCACATCCAAAAGCGCAGTCTAGTTTAATCATGCAGGTATGATACAACGCTGCCAAGTCTCACACACTGAGCATGTGATACACATTTGCCCCGTTTTCAGGTCTGCCCTATCAAGTCTACCAAACACAGCTTCTATTTTTAAAGCAAATTCTGCTTGATGGGCCTGAACAAGAATGCTGCCAGTCAGTTTTTGGCGTGCTACTTAGAATATTTTTGAGGAACGTCAAAAAAGAAACTTGTCTCGGTCTCCCTGCTTCTGCCTACAATAACATTACAACGCTAAGTCCTGTCCTGTGTCATGCTCTGTTTATGTAAGTTTGCAGTAGGCACATTATTAACTTGCATACCCTCTGCACAAGCAATTCACTTTAATGTCTCTCTCTTAACTTACCTGAAAAGTATGAAAACCCTGGTGATAAAATCTGGCGAAGATAATAGACATCATCTCTCTCTGGCCCCATTTACACATACATTAAAATGCATTTTTTTGTAACTGTACTGCAATGGATGGTGTGTGACCACACACATTTACATCTGATATTAGCATGCGTCTACAGTGTTCACATGGAGATCCAATCGTTATCTGATGACAATGCTTTGCAGAACCACATTTCTGGCAGCAGTTATGTGGATTGGACATGTATTTGCATTTGCCCTTGTGTTGAATGTGGTTACAATGTGGTCGGCTCACAATCCATCCTAAAAACATTTCAAGTAGCACACACATATACACACACACACACACACGCACAGACACACATCACCCCAGCCTCACCAACAATAGACCAAGCTGGATACCAGCTTGTGGTCGTTTCCTCTGAAGGGGCTGCTTACTTCCCTGAGTGTGAGACAGAATGGGGGAGGTGGGGACAGGGTGAAGGGGTGTGAGAGCGATACACACATATTGACTCGGGGGGGGTGGTTGTTCATTTTTCTCTCTGGGAGAAAAAAATAAACTAGTTTTCACAAACCTCCTTCCTTTGATTTTCTGTGATCTGTGCTGTGATCACATAGTATCCAGGTAGATGTACAGCAGCGTCACAATGTCGTAATGTAACCGTGGCTACAAAGAAAATAAAAAGGAAGAGTTCCATTTGAAACTTTTATTGGTCCAGCAGATTTATCTCATTCACTTAATTGCAGAGAGTGTGCACATTTTACTTTTGCGAGCGAGTCCACTGCTTTATTAAGTATTCCTCTCGTACTTGTGGAGTAAGAAAGACATGAAAAACAAAACTAGAAAGCAGGAGTGCTGAAACACCGGCAGTCAGGAGCGGACAGCAACAGTTAATTGTATGTTATCTGTCACTGTCTTACTGAACTGCCTGTTGAAGTGACAGGAGGAAGGTAGTTTGGTATTTTAGAACTCATGATATTGAGTTATACTGATTCAATAACCTGCTTCTAACATAATTATGTCATGGTGTTTTTGTTAGTGTTCCAAGTGATTAACTAAAAGCAGAGAAAGCAAGAGAATATTTTGGACAGGTTTATTTTGTACAATAAACAACTGACATATCATTACACTGTCCCATCTCAAAATTTCAGTACTAATATACAATGTTAGAATGGTGAAATTAATAAATAGACCCTGTGATCAGTAATGGGTCATCAGTCGATACTGCTTTCAGTGATCAGACTCAAAAGTGCCCATCGGAGTGCCACTAATAATAATGTCCCCTTTAGCCATTTCATTTTCTATGTTTTGCATGTCCCTTTTCAACTCTTGAGCCTCCATGCCTGCAGCAGGTGTGACCAGTTATATTGTATTTTCAGGTTGTCTTTCTGTCTGTCTATCTGTGTCTGTCTCATGTTTGTGACCAGAATTTCCCAGGAACATCTTAAGGGGATTTTTTGCAGACCAAGATTAGAGGTCAACATCATGTCTATTAAACATTTTTTTAGTCATAATTAAATGATTAATATGTAAATTATGATGAAAATATGTCACAAATGTATACTAGAAGATGATTGATATTTTGAATTCAAAAGGTCAAATGTCAAATACACATTTTCTAACCATTAATCAAAATAATCATAATTTAATTAAGCACTTAATTGAAGCTACATTCATATTTGAAGCACTGTAGTCCACTCACTGGTCAACCAACTTATTGGTTTTATTAATAATGAGCTTCAGATGAGTGTTGTTGAATCATGTGACCTAGCTCGCTATCAGTCACTATATACATTATATTATGAACCAACTTCATAGAGGCATACGACCACAGATAACAGAGTGTAATTATGTGAATCTTGTGAAACAAATTGTTGACAAGAATGAAATATATCCCATAAGTTACTTCTCAATTGAAAAGATCTATTGGTATTGCTTCAAGAAAACAATAAATATCTATAATTGAAAGTTATTACTTTTTGTAGTTATCTCCAACATCATCCAGAGCATTGTCAACTTTCATCCAAAAACCAGGTACTTTCTTACTTCTTCATATGATGCTATAGTTTCATAAGATACGTAAACATTATCTTTACTGAGTACCATTATTATGGCTATTAAATTATATAAAGAAGAGTTTATTGAATTTGAAAACGAGATGTCCGCCTGAAAGTCCAGAAATCCATCTAAAGACAATACCTTAATGTCTCTTTTAAAGTTATTAAGGATAATAGCAACACCTGCTGATTGTTAGGAGGCATGACTACAATAGTTTTTAAACATATTAACCCTTTCCTTAATCATTAATGACTTGATTTAACTAATGATATTGCCTGTATATTTTTAAGTGAAACATGGCTCAACAGACATCAGCAACTCTCACAGAAACATCACCAACAAACTAGAGTTTTTCATGATCTGCTAAGAAAGCAAATAAAAAAAGAACGAGGGAAAGCATCATTTTAGAGTGATTTGGCTTTAAACACATTACATTTGATGAATACACTTCCATTTAACAGCCCTCCAATATTTTATCATTCCTTTTATATTGTTTACAAGCCTTTTAAATTTTCAGTTTTTATTATTTTTCAGATAATCTTAATTTTCCACTCAGTATATCATTTTACTGTTTTTGTACTGTTTTTTTTTATGTCAGATGGATCCCCCAGATATTTGACATTATGTTAAGGCATTGTACGTCCTCTGAATACTAAGATGAGACCCTCACACCCCATCTGTTGCCGGCACAGTCACCTTGATCATCAGCAGACAGGAAGCTGGTGCCTCCAGTGGATGACAAGACACGTAGACTCTGGGATGTTTGTTCAAATAAACACGAACAATTTAAAGCAAGTTATCTTGATCATGCAGGTGGCTAGTCTGGGATGATGAGTGTTCGGCAGTAGATCTGTCTTTAACGACCTGTTGGTGAAGCAGGAGTTACAGAAACATCATCTGGTGGCGTAGATTGCATTTGGACGAGCCACTAGCTCTCAAGGTTTAAGTGTTTTTATTTGGTGCTTCCTCATGTTTCAGCAGCATTATCCTGATGTTCATGTAAGTCTGAGTGGGGGATATGTGATTTTGGAGGAGAGCAGTGTAGCACCCCTTTGCTGTCCGGGCAATTAATAGGGGTAGCTAACCTGAGTTCTTTAAATAAAGTGTTATCTCTGACTATTAGTGTGTGTTTACTTTGTCTTTTAACTGTTGTAATAATTACTATGTAGCAAGGCTGTTATGACTAATAAGCAATTACTCCCTTTTGAAGAATTAGCTTTAAACTTAACTTTAAGAATTTTAATTTATAAGGTAGGCGACTAAAAGGCTTACTCTTTAAGGAAAAACTATTGCTCTATGTTCTCAAGCTAAATGCAAATAACCATTCATAGGCAATGAAATCTTTGTAAATTAAATGAACAATTTACTTATGTACACAATCAGATAGTTTCTTTTGTAAATCAATTCAGTTTTCTTTCCAGCTTAATAAAATAGCTTGCAAGTGCACATCCACGTAGACTATCAAAAAAATACAAACACAGGGCTCTAAGTCTCAATGAAATGAAATACCCTGTAGCCAGCAGTATAACTAAAAATAATACCCCCAAGTCAAATGGTTGTTGCAGGCCTGGCGCGTAGCTTGTGTGCGGTGTAGCGGACCAAAATGGCGGCTCCTTCACTCTAAATGAGCTAGAAGACAAAAACAACTCACAGTTCCTGGAAATGGCAATTGGCGCAAAGCTTCTCTCCAGAAAGTGTTTAGTTGGTTGGAATCACAGGAATCTCGTGTTACTGGCTCCTCTGGTTTTCGCAGACTTGACGGGCTCTCCGAGTTGGCGAACACACAGTCCAAAAGCAAACCAGAACAGCTAGCTATCTCACTGTAGAGCTAAGTTAGGCAAGATGGCAGACCGCCCATCTGTCAAATATAACAACTATCAGAGTTCACGGGTTGTGTACTCACATTATTACTCTTCAAACACTTTGGAAATATGTGGACTATGTATTTCCACTGTTAACGTTTGAAAAAAAAACAAAAAAACAGCACAGTTCTCTCCATCTCTCCTCCTTGGCGCTCTCCTAACACCTGACCTTAAATTCACTTTTCATTGGCTCATGAAAATAAACAAAATGCAACACTTTACATTTGAATTTCTTCTCACAGTATTCAAAATAAAACATATTTTCAATATTTCCAGCATAATGAACATAGTATTTTGGAAAACAAAATACATATTTAGATCATGTAAATATTTCAATGCATGAGCTTAACCATGAAATCCAATGGCTATTGCACAACATGCAACATCAAACCTCTGCATAGTTTTTAACCTTTTAAATCCTATTTATTCTATTTAACTATTTGTTAATTCCAATTTATGAATCAATGAACTTCTAATTCCTATTTATGAATCAAGTAACTTTTAATATCTAGGCCTAATTTCCCATAGGGCTACAGCAGTATCCATAGAGTACAGCAGGAGGCTCTGTCTATGCTTACAGAACAAGGCTTAAAATATTAGAACCTTGATTTTATCTTTCAATCAGTGGTAAAGGCCTCCATTTTGAACATTAAGATTCAAATGTTTATGTCATTCCTTAAAATACCTTGACACAATGTCCAAAAGCTCAGTTTACATACCTGGTAAATGTTTCAGAGTCCAAAAGCATGCAACTTTACCGATCACAAGCTTGTTATTCCATATTCTATCAATTGTTGATTATTGAAACCCCTCAACTGTTACTGAACAAAGGTTAGTGTTGATACAAAAAGCTAACGTGATATTGAAAATTAAATAACTGCTTTAAAATTACTTTGAATGTCATTTAAAAGTCCTTGCCTCAAAGAGATTACATTACTTGAACATTCAGTAAGTAGTTTGTGTATGTCGTTGAGTGAGGTATATTTTAAGAAATGTGTTGCCTTATATCTAATGTGTTTTCTATCTTTTGTCATTGATTCTAATTTTTGTTTTCTTCCTTGCAAATTTAACCTGTTGTGAAGTGTCAAACAATATAATTTTATTGTTGTAACGGGTGTGAGAGTGGACCCAAGAAAAGTGCAGATCTAGACCGGCACAGTTCAGGACTTTATTAACAATGTTCACGAGTCCAAATGGACGGCAATCAGGAAGCCTGGTCAGTGAGCACAGTCTACGTTCAGAATGGGGGCGGAGTCTCTGGAGAGGAAGTCCGGGCAGACTGCTGGCAGACAGGGAACGGGCAGATGCAAAGTTCAAAGACAGAAGGCAGGTCAGGTTACCGGGGCAGAGACGAGGAGACGTGGTCTGGGGTAGAAGGCAGGTCAGGTACCAGGAGATCCGTCCGGAAAAGAGTGCCGGAAGGTAATGCATTACGCAACGACTATCTGGCAGGGAGTGGGTGTGGAGGAGCTGGTTAAGAGCTGGCTGGGAGGAACAGGTGTGTCTAATGATGTTGATTAGGACAGGCAGGTAGAGTGGGTTGGTAGAGGGGAAAACCTGGAGTGGATTGTGACAATTGTAGTCTTTTTTCATTCTAAACACAATAACTCTAGCTCCAACTGACCCATAAAGACGGTGAAGTAGCATAAGTTGGATGTTAAAGGAAACTGACAAAAGGAGGAGTATGATAGATTTGATAAAACAAGAGATACACTATGGATACACTATAAGAGTTATTTTAGCCCAGGCTGCTCTTCATCTGCCATTAATGAACCTTCGAGACAAGGTGGAAATTAACAATAAAATTGGTAAAATATTTTTCACCATCTCTTGAATACAATCAGATCTATGGGACAACATGGGTTTGATATTGCTACCCACAACCTAAAGTGTCTGTATGTATTTGATGATTTGATGACAAATTGGCAATTTAACAATTCAATGATTCAGTTCTTACTGTATGTCAATGTATCAAAGTATTCCTGAGCAGGACAAAGAATCACAAATGGCTTGGTTTGGTTGCCAAGACAGCAACATATGTGGGTAGATAAATATGTGGCGAGGCATTATGAGGTACCTTGCTTTGATAGAAAAGTACAATTTACAATTGTAGTTTGTTTATCTTTGAAATGCTTTGAAAACACAAATAAACTCAGGATTGCCTTTGTTTCACATCACACATTAAGTCTTTAGAATGATTGTCGTTAACAATGTTCTATTTGGTTTTTTTTGTTTTTTTTTAACCTGTCCTGTTCAGCAGCTGAGATATGCAGTGTGAAGATTCTGGATGCCTTTTTGTACAAAGGAGGAGTCTGATACACTCTTACTGTTGAGATCTGTGTGTAACTTTATTGACAAGGCTTCTGGATTGCGTGAGGTAAAAGAGTGAGTAAAAAAAGAAGAAAATAAGACAGGTTAGGGCAGACAGAACCCCTGGGGAACACAAAGAGCACAACAACAATAACAACAATAACAACAACAACAACTACTACAATAACGACAACAGTAACAATGATCGTCATTATAACTATAAAATGCTTACTGCATGAAAAAGCAAGAAACGTAGGTTTTACAATGCAAATTTACCATAGTATTTACCGTGGCAGCAAAGAGTGTGCCCAAAATACACACAATTACATTTGCAATGGTAATGGAAATAGCGAAACGACTAACCCAGTTGTGTTCATAAGGCAATTACATCTACAAAACTATCCATTGTGTACTGTGTGTGTGTGCGCGTGTAAGTTTGCCATTGGATGTTGTAGGGAGATGACGAGGGAAGCTGAACACCACCCCCACATCCCCTCTACGCCGGGGACAAGACCCCAGGGAAAGCCAGCCCCACCTCCCACCGAGCCGGGGACCAAGCCCTCCCCAGGTGCAAACAAGGGCCAGAGTAAATCAGACCCACTTGGACTGCCAGTGGAGGGGCCACCACACGACAGCACGGTCCAAATCCTAACCCAACCCAGTCCTGCCCCAGGTGACACTCCTCCCACAGACCACAGACCCCCTGTCCAGTCCCTGAAGAGCCAGCGATGGGGGCAGCAGGAAAGCCCCACCACGCTCCCACCAACCCCCGCCCAAAATGAGTGTAGGGTGTCTTGAAATTTTAATCATTTGTTGTTTCAACATAGTGTAAAAAAAATAATATTTGTGTTCATTAGTACGAGACAGTTTACTTACTTAAACTTTGTTGGAGACCAACGGTATGTTGCAGAATGAAGAAGACAGTGGCTGGGTTGACAGACGAACAGTAAGTGGCGTTGTATACAAAGAAGGTGAGAGTGTAGACTTACGGAGGGACAGTGGGTTTGTAGACAGAAGGTGGACCGAAACAGATTTGGTGGGGTTATATGGAGACAGATGAGACAGTACAGAAACAAACAACGATTAAGTGATTCCAAACACAAATTCAAGGAAAAAAATGTTTTTTTTTTAATTAGTTAATGTCTCAAATAAAAGGTGACACCTGCTATTTATTATCCAACAACCATGTTGATATATTCAGCCACTGAAAATGCGTATTCATTGTAGCCAGCCAACTACAGCCAGCCTGTAGAATGTTTTGGTAAACTACCAGCATATAAGGTTGTGAAACCCTTAACTATCATTTACTGTATCTTCTTAACATTCAGTGAGTTTCGCTCAATAATATATGATTTTCAACATGGATGGAAACCCACACAAAGCTTTGAGTACAAGGGTTGGGATCATGTGGCACTCAGCTGATGCCTACCCTGCGCTGAGTAGCAAGCTCTTTACCTAGGCAATGGCAGCACTGTTAAGGAATCATTGTTACTAAGTCGATATGAACCTCATCTGTGCTGAAAAGGAGATGGAGACAGTTTTTTTGAATTTTTCTTTTGACCTTAGACAACACCAACAAAAATTATGAAAACATTATCACAATTTGACACAGTAGTGAAGTGTAAATGTCAGTTTGCTGAGACCTTCTGATGGTTATCAAGATAGTGGCAGGTCATGTTGGGTTTCCGTCGTTCTGCCATATTCACAAAGGTTTCAAGATGTTCGGGGTTTTACATTGTTACTTACAGTAGAAGTTTTGTCATATTTGCAAATCAACTTGTAACATTTGACTTTGGAGTGCACCTTTGGGATGTACTGTGTTGTTGCAGGAGTGGCGTCACTAGAGGGTGCATAATACACACGTTTAGTGTCAGTTAGTCAGTGTTAATTAACGTTTGGTTGAGCAAAGCTTTCTGTGTGGACAGACGTATACCTGCAGAGCTCCCATTATCTTTGACAATTCAACTCAACTGTAACGCCCTGCTACCATGTGTACCTACCTCACTATTTTTGTGCATGAATGACAATAGTAGCCATACAACCGGGCTTTGAAAGATTGGCGTTTTTGCTGTAATAAATGAGAATTGTGGAAAACCCAGACACGTATAGCCATGTGCTTTTTGGCCGGCTTCCTTGCCTCCAATGCTTTCCAGCTCTCCAATCCACCAAGTTAACTGGGAAACACGAACCTAGAACATTACAAACTCATCCTGGTATCCATTTTTTTTAGTAGAGGATGACATGATCACAGTTGGAAGCGAGTAACAGAATTCAGGGCTCCACCTCTGCTTACAGAACAAGTGTTACAGTTGAATTAATTTATCTTTTACATATCTCAACTACTAAACCTACAGGTGAGAACACTGTATGATTTTCATTTCGTCTATCAATACTGGATATTCAGCAACCCTTCAGAATCTTAAGAGGGTACCTCATTTTCAACTCCATCAAAGTCAGTGTCAGGACATAGAACATTGTATCTGCGTTTCCAATACACCAATGATTGGGAAATATAGACAGGCAGTGTGAGAAGTAGGATTGGGCCATTAATGACATCGACTGGTCCCCATCTTAAATGACTCTGGCAAGGCTGTGATGATGATCCCTTTGTTAACTCCTAAGCTGCAACTCACCCAAAAGCCAATGTTTTTACAATGTTTAGAGCTCTTACAGTGAAGGATCACGTCTAGATCAGGTAACTAAGATAGGTGCAGGATTGTTTATTGTCAGGATTACACTGATTAAAGCCAAAAGGAAAGGCAACAAACTAAGTAAATTAACATGAAAGCCTTAACATATGGTGTCTTTTCAATAGGTTTTATTGTTTGAAAGAGCCCCTTTTCTTTACTAAACAGAAACTAACCCCATCAACACAATTTAACTAATCAATCACTGATTCATTAGTTGTTGTTGTTTTTTGTTTTTTTTACCATTTACTATTACCATTACTATTGAAATGAGAATGAGGTAAACCTGAAATTTGAAAAAACGAATTAAACGACAAGTATCATATGATTCTTCATCAATACACAATTCATTCACCTCATATGCTTTATAAACCTATTTAATATGTATGGTTAAGGGTTATAAGGTGAGCAAGCAAGACACCAAAACAACTAACCATTTGCAGAAAGTGTAAACATTGACACAAGTATCTAATGATGATTTTACTTCCAGATCATGCTCTCATAAATGATTCCAAGAGGAAATGGATGAAGACTTTAGATTTCACAGTTCCACACTGTTCCTTTGTACAAGGAGAGTAAGAAAAAAAGATTACTACAATTTCTTTTTTAACTCAGTTCATAACATAACATATAAACACACACACATGCACAAATGTATTTACTCATTTCTTACTAGCCTGCTAAGAGGGCATGTTTGATGATTCCTATAACCTGATGACATTTTTAAAATAGGTTTACATTTGAATACAATGCAAGTGGAAAATGATGTGGGAAAAAAGAAATAACTGGAAAGTAAATATATACCTCTAAGTTTAATAAAGTGATCACTGTTTGTTCTCCTCAAGATGCACAGCAGGTAGATGCTCTAAAGTTAATATTTGCAAGAAAAAACATACACTTAATATTTACACAGGAGTTGTTTTCCCACAGATGTATCAGGGTAGAAGGAACTTTTAGTATTCCATAGAGGCAAATGATATATACCAATATCTACAGCATTAATTGATTACTTTGCAAATAATGAAAAACAGGAAAAATTAAAATAATTTAAGAAAAAAAAATCATCACGTTAGTAAAAAAGATACCTCATTACAATTGCCATTAAAGTCATGTTCATGACATAAAACATCTCTTTCCAATAAACATGGCATTTAGAATACAAATAATAAGTCAAAGGCAGCTGAAGGAAATATGATTGCACAGATGTAACAGAAAAATTGGCTTCATGACGATAATAATAGTTGCTAGGATTGTAAGATGTACTCTTATATGATGTGTTTAACAGAAAAACAATTGATTGCAAATTGATTGTTGTTGTAAATTAAGTCAGAGAAGTAAGTTAAAGTTTATAACTGTCTTGAAGACTGTCAAAAAAGTTATGAGAGCATTGTGTTTAACTACTGAACTGGTTGATTTCCATTTGCTATTTCAGGAAATGAGTGTGCTCTTCAAGGCATACAATATTGGAACGTAAAAGCTTTGATCAACCCATTATATCCACATAGAAACAAGGTCAAAAAAAGGATTAGATTACTTTTTCCTAGGTGTAATGCCAGAAAGCTATATTCTTTGTTTTCTCTTTAAATGCAGTAATGAGAAGCCTAAAGAGTGCAAACATGATGCTGTATTATTTTAACCAACTTGTTCAAAAAATGCGTACCTAAAATTAGATAAATGTGCTTAAAATAAAGGAGCCTCACATCCTGTCTCCAACACACCTGGGTTTTTATTTATTTTCCTATTATAAATGGAATAGAGCAACTTGTTTTCCTGACGAATGGTAAAGAGCAGTTTCAACAATTTCCTCTTAACAGTTTTAAGTAAGAGTTTTAGAGACTTCGATTTCAATTCTTTTAGATTTAGGTGCAGTAATTCATGTAGCAGATCACTCCATTTGAATTAATCATCTCAAAACCTGGGTTGCGATCAGACACACTGCTCTTGATTGGGTTTATTCCTACCTTTAAGAACTTATTCTGTCACCATAGGTAAATTTACCTCATCCTCTTTTCATTCTACCTGTGGTCTACACAGATACACCTTCCGCTGAGTCCTGGTAATTCAAGAAGCCTAGTTGCCGTTTTTAACTGTGTCACTGATATAAATGTTGGATAGCACAAAATTACCTACAGCGCAGTCTCAATTGTTAAAAATCTGAAATGCTTCTTTTCAATTCCCCACTCCAAGTCTTCCTATAACTAATTTTAGTACATTATCCACCAATATTGTAACGGGTGTGAGAGCAGACCCAAGAACAGCACAAATCTAGACCGGCACAGTTCAGAACTTTATTTACAATATTCACAAGTCCAAACAGACGACAATCAGGAAGCCTGGTCGGCGAGCACAGTCCAAGTTCCGAATGGGGCAGGAGTCTCCGGAGAGGGAGTCCAGGCAGACTGCAGGCAGACAGGAAGCGGGCAGATGCAAAGTCCAAAGACAGAAGGCAGGTCAGGTTACCGGGGCAGAGACGAGGAGACGTGGTCAGGGGCAGAAGGCAGGTCAGGTACCAGGAGATCCGTCTGGTACAGAGTGCTGGAGAGTAGTGCATGACGCAACGACAATCTGGCAAAGAGTGAGTGTGGAGGAGCTGGTTAAAAAGAGGCTGGGTTACATCTGGGAGGAACAGGTGAGTCTGATAACCTTAATGAGGACAGGTAGTTAAGCAGGTAGTGTGGGGGTGGTTGAGGGGAAAATCAGGAGCAGATTGTGACAAATGTAAAATCCTCAGCCAGAAACCCTTGAGTTACTTTTGACTGAAATATATAATTTGTTCCTCATATAAAAATAGTTCAAATGGGACAAATAGGTATGAAGAAGAGACAAATGTTTATTGAACATAATAAAGATAATTAAGTATGGGAGTAGGGGCAAACCAAGGACACGCTGAAGAGCTTATACCTCTCGGCTGGCTTGGGAACGTCTTGGTGCCCCCCTGTTATTAGTCTGACAAAATCTCCCAAATTTAAAAATATACACAACTCAAAGTGAGCATAACAGTAATATGCACTGCAGTTCTTCATGCTTCCATTCTTCTTCAGTCATCCAGCAGCTCTTTGAATAAAGACTATACATGAATCAACCTTTTTCCGAAGTTCTTACTTGAGTGCCTTCACAATTTAATCAGATGTTCATGATTAGCCTAAGCCTCGATATTTCACACAGTGATCTAGATCAGTAATTGCCAAACTTTTTTTTTCTTGGCAGCCCCTTTCCTAGCACACACAGTCACCAAAAGAATGACTGCGATTCATCTGAAATATGTATTGTTAAGTAAGTATAAAAATGCCTTTCTAAATAGCTTCATATCCGTGCTTTTGCTTACATTATCCAGTTAATGTGCTATTACATTTTTTTAACATGCAAATTTGACCATCTCAGTGAAGAAGCCTCTCGGACTCCCTGTCATCTTTGGTGCCTATCTTAAGGGGGTCCCGGACCACTGATTTAGATGACACATTCTCAATACTACAAATCTACTGCAGGAGACACGCAGAAATAGCCTAGCAGTGGCAAAAAGTGTACCACTGTTTATGTAACACCTCTAGATGTTAAGCATTAAAGATATACATTTCTTTGTTTAACACTGACTGATTTAATAAAAATTTATATTTTTGAGCCAAATCTCAAATTTACCTTTGGCGTCATTTCCAAAATGGTGTTTTACCAAGCAAAGATGGCATTTTTTTAAACATTTAGATCATTTTAAGTGATACATTCATACATACATTCAATGCTTCCTGTAAGTGTTTCAAATTAAAAGCCTTCCAGTGTTTCAGTGTATATACAGTTTATCCTTTGATTCTTAACACAACATTTAATGTTAAATAGTTTTAGGAACATGTTGAGGAAACCCTCAGCTTGCAAGCATTCCATATTGCCATCAGTGGGTACCTGTGCATTTCTTACAAGACAGATTTTGGGTAAAATAGAACATGGGCATGTGTCATTAAAATTTTGATGGACAACTTTGCAGAAATATAATTATACAATAAATTTTCATATAAGAAGTGTGTATATATATAAATATAAATATGTATATGAACCAAATACATAGAGAGGACATGTACACTTAGTTGACTTAACATTGTTACACTTAATAGGTGGAACCAGAAATACTATTCTCTCATACTAATTTTAGCATTTAACTAATGTGCTGTGCAAATTTACCGTTGGGTCCAATATGTTATGCAGGCAACCACCACTAGCCTCAGCTGCAATTTAAAAACTGAAGAATGTGCTTAGCAAAGTCATTAAAACACACAGCAACATTTACTGGTTTCCTAACAATAAGGGACTTTTTACTTTAGAAATATGGATATGGAGGTTATGGAGCTTGCGCCGTGGCAAATGGCAAATATTTGTACGTTGATAACAGGTACCACACGAGGAAATGTCTATGGCTAGAAACAACCCAATAGAGAGGTACAACCATCACAGACTGATAGGGATGTGATGATTCACTTTGATTCAAGTATTCATGTCACTCATCTATTCGATTGAGATACTGTATTAAAATAATTGATACATATTTTAACAGAGGGTTAGGGTTACATGTGCACAACAGTGAGCCCCTGCGAAAAACACTAGCAAACACTAGCAAACATGGCAGCAAATAAAAATAAAAATATGGGTGAAAAGATAAGTCTGCAAAGGAAACATGTTTAGCTGGATCAAAATAATTTCCTTGCCTGTAAATTCACCACTCCGTAGAAAATGCGATAAAAACTGGCAGTCTACTATCCTTGCTAGAAGGAGAGGTTTTTGAACTATCCTTAAGAATTAATTAAATGGCTCGATTTGAAAGAAAAAAAAAAAAAAAAAAAAAGCTGGGGAAAGATGGATCACAACACCTACCACTGAAAAGGAAACCAGTAATTAGACCTCTAACGCACTGAGGTTTGTGGCATTGACTGAAACTGGTTAGTTTTAGTGGCAAATTAAGAGAAAAATAAAATAAATCAAAATTCTCCAAGCAAAGTCATATAGCTTCATGGTGGAGGTGGATAGACCCTTTCTTATGTAAAGCCTAGCAGAGTCTAGATAAGACTGCAAGGAATGATTATTTAATACAGGGTAACAGCTTGGAGTTGGGTTGGCTAGCATCAGCAATGACATTAGAATGACCGGGTACATAACAAGCAGTAATCATGAAATTATGAGTAACGGAAAGCCATGTGATGTATCTCATGAAAGGCATGATGGGACTAGATGAAGGGCATTTATTAATTATGGCTACGACTGACCGACTTGCATTTCCAGAACTCTCCCCATACATTACAGGCTATTGCCATGGGATAGATTTCATGCAGTGCATAAGAGGAAACGACTTGAGGCGACTGCGTCAGGGACTGCGTCACCAAGGGACTGAAACTGGGGGAGATTTAGACCCACTATTGAGGAAATGCCTTGAAATTTTCAGTCTATCGAAGATTTGCAAGACTGCGTCTCCCTGACGAGCAGTGGCCTGAGTGCTGCCCTGTGCGGGAACAGGAGTATAAGCCGGCTGGAATGAATCGGTATCAAGCATTTCATTTTCTGAGTCTGACAACATTGAGAAGAGAGATGACAAGAACAAACGACAAAATAAAGACACTATTTTCCATAAACGAACTACACAGAGGGGCGGCACAGTGATGCAGTGGTTAGCACTGTCGCCTCACAGCAAGAAGGTCCTGGGTTCGATTCTGGGTCAGGACGTTTCTGTGTGGAGTTTGCATGTTCTCCCTTTTGCATGTCTGCGTGGGTTCTCTCCGGGTTCTCCGGCTTCCTCCCACAGTCCAAAAACATGCAAAACTGGGGGTAGGTTAATTGGTCACTCTAAATTGCCCATAGGTGTGAATGTGAGTGTGGATGGTTGTTTGTCTCTATATGTCAGCCCTGCGATGAACTGGCGACTCATCCAGGGTGTACCCTGCCTTCGCCCCAAGATGCTGAGATAGGCTCCAGCACCCCCCCGAGACCCCTAACGGGATAAGCGGTAGAAAATGGATGGATGGAACGACACAGAGACAGATGTGCAGCAGCATGATGAAACTAGGCAGAGGGAGAGAGATATATTTAAAAGGACTGCAACTAGATGATAGGCTAATGATATATGTGTTGTATGTTCATTGGATGGATGAGATCAACTGAGGAGAACAGCTCATCATGTACTGACAGCCCAGACCAAAACAGACATGATATGAGAGAGAAGAATGACTCGTAGGAAGTTAACAGAATTTAATTTAGCGTAGCATTGTTGCATGCTAAATTAATTAATAAATCATACTAAGATTCGACTATTCCACATGTCTTATTGTAAATACAGATTAATCCGAATAAGACCTTGCTCCAATTAAAGAGCCATGTATGTTGAATAGAAAGAAAAGAAGAACAGAAATTATTGTAGAAATTGCAATGTCTTATTCAGAAAAAGATGTGTTTGGGGTTCATTTCAGAGTATTGCTGTGCATGTAAACATAGTCAGTGTGTAAATAAAACCACATCGGACCTTAAAAGTGGGTGTACCCCAACTCCGCCACACTGTTGTGATAGGGCAAACGGCATTGAACTGGTTTATGTGCCTGTACATGTACATTTTATATTGTATGTCTTCAATAAGTATTATTTTTTCTTTTTTAAGGGGTCATCTGAACCAGAACCTGAGCCTCTTGTGAAAGAAATTGGATTGAAGCATTTTATTTTAGATTACCTGGATTCAGATTAATCTCAGAGTCCATGTACTAATTCAGTGAATTTTAATTCCAAAGTGATTGACTTGATTTGGCTTCTCACTCAAACCAGCACCCCTAAACCCACATGTATTGATGTACAAAATTTTAATTTAACATTAATTTAACATAAAAAAGAAAAAAGATTCAAATTATAGTTAAGAACTTAAAAATTAGTCAAGTGTGAAGTGGTTTCC
The DNA here is from genome assembly GCA_001698575.1 of Mola mola. Classification (NCBI taxonomy): domain Eukaryota; kingdom Metazoa; phylum Chordata; class Actinopteri; order Tetraodontiformes; family Molidae; genus Mola; species Mola mola. The sequence continues at coordinate 25,026 of KV751316.1, read as the reverse complement.
TTAAATATATTTTGCTTGAATGTGTGTTAAGAGGTACTGAGGGTTAGGGTCATACAGCGTGTGTTTCAACCCCACATTAAAAAAATAAGTACCTGACAAGTCCTTAGGATGTCTGTCCTACTCTTGTTCGGGAGCTCCACTTTGTTTTATAGGCTATTTGAAGTGAGAATGTGGTGGACAGTCACAATGCTACCTGATGCTACCTGATCTTTAAAAAAATCTTATAAAATGATGCAGTATTATTATTTGGTTTCAAAGGGGCAGCTACAGTGAAAGCCATGAAATATGTGTTTAAAAAGTTCAAAATGAAAAGATAAGCTTACCTTTTTTGTTTGCAGGACCAAAATAATTGTGTTTGAAAAATGTAAAAAACAAATTTGATTAAAAAAAAATCATGCTTGTTGTGTGCATTTATCCTTATATAGTATTGATAATCAGGACATTTGCAAAACTGTGTTTATTTCCTCTGACATTAATCATTATACTAAAATCTCATATTATGACATTTCATTACGGACCTTTGCCTCAGAATTTATTTTCTATCTGGACCTCTGTGAAGTTAAATTGAAGACCCTATTCTAAGGGAAATCATTGGGTGAAGGAATTCAACCCCCTCATGGTAGGAGCACTCCCAGATAACACTGGTGTGTAAAGCAGAACAATGTAGCCTGCCACACTACAAAAAGTATTAAGGAAAGATGTGATATGAGTTAAGTCTGGGTTTTTTTGTTGTTGTTTTGTTGTTGTTTTTTTAAATGTCCACATAGCAATGCAAATTAATAAAGTATTTTAAGATTACCTTACCTAATGGAAATTGGTCCAAGCACAGAACTTTGTGGAACCTTGTGGATATATTGTGTACATGGATACATTATCATTAACATCTACAAACTGCGATCTGTCTGATAAATATGACTTAAATTAGTTTAATGTAGTTACTGCAATGCCAATTGAATTGTCCAATATTGACCATCTATCCAATACATCCAATATCAAATGTAGCACAAATATGTAACATGACAAGTACAGAGATAAGTTCCTCATCTTATGCAAGTAAGAAGGTCAGTTGTAACTTTGTCCATTTAGAATGCCTCTTTCTGCTCTGATGCATTCTAAACACTGAGTGGGAAACCTCAAAGAAACCATGATTAAATAGAAAGGGCCAGATCCACTAAGAATGGATTGTGCCTGCTAATAGGATCATGATTTGCACAGAATCAGTTTCTGCAATCTGTCCTGTTTTAGCACCTTATCCAATGCAGTATTAGCGGTAATTATATGGTGGTGCAAATACACCCATACTTTGGCTGCTGAACACAATTTGTGCCTGTGTCTGCAGCCATGTGGCAATTAAGTAACGGCTTTGCGCCACAATGCAAGATGTATCATATGTCTAACTTGGATAAGTTTACAAAAGGGGTTAAAATAAATCAGTGTGCCATCCCTTTTTTGATGATCAGATGTCTTGCCAGTCTGGGATCAACACACTGGTCTCCCTGCAACTTGAGGACACTGCCCCATCACCTGCCTCAGTACCCATTCAAAATCCGGTGGAAAATCCTTCCCCCCTCAGTAACTATAATCTATGGTATTGATTATTGAACAGCAAAAACAAGCAACAGCACAGGAGAAATGTGCTTCAACCCTAACACCTGGGGCACTAATTTTGAACAGGCATTATATGCAATCTTCCCCCCTTGTAACCAGTGGGTGAGAATTAGCCTGAGCCTGCTGAGTCTGTCACACGATAACACTTAAGACAAAGGAAAGTTTAAAAAAAAATTTCTTAAGTATGTATACGAATACATTACATGTATTTTTGATATATAAGTTTGTGCATAGCTGTCTGTGGTCCTGACTCTTATGTCCCAAACTATATGCCTCAGAGCAAAGATGTCACTGGTTTGTTTGGGTTTCACTGATATATTCGCTATTGTTATGGAAGCATTTTGCATTTAGCAGATGACCTGCTAATCTCCTGAGACACAAACGCTGCGAGTGTATCTGATGTAAAAACTATAATGGCCTATTTATGTACAATTGTTATGGTTAAAAAATTAGGAGTTTTTGCAGAGATGAAAACAGCATATTACTGCTTATGTAGTGCCTAATCAAAATAAAGTTAGCACGAGAAAAGTTTTATAAAGAGCAGGTTTAGACTATAAACTACTCTGGAATAAAACTCACAGGAACCAAACATTTCCTTGAAATATAATGATGGAAAACAGAAAACAGCATATAGCTGGAAATATTCAGTGCACATTTAATCTTTACAAATACAGGTTTGAATGACATAGATGTGATGTTCAAGGGCCCGTTTTTAATTTTCTTATAATTTTTCAAAGTATTGCACTGGCTGTAGTGGTAATTCTGTGGTGTTTATGGAAAACACCTCTTCTTTTTACATTGAATTAAGTGCTCTTTTTGGGGCACTTGCTCTATTGAAAGCACGGAAAAGCATGTGAGACTGCCAGTCAATCCTACTATATGTGAGCTGCTCCATCCAAACTGGGAGGCATAATACCTTGTCTAATCAAAATAAGTCTACTTCAGTAATTACCAATAATCTACAAAGCTCCCATATTTTGCCAGACTGTTTCCAGCAGTTTTGAGCACTGATCAATTACTCAAGGGGTTGGATTAGGCCTCCGAAATCCCCAGATTTCAATTCAGTTAGACTTACCATTGCAACTCCAACCCTTGCAAAATAACCTAATTCTGAACACTGCAGGTACATTCCTCAAAGGTCAGTGTCTGTGAAGAAGTAAGTTTGATCCATGTTAGGGCCCCCATTAGCCATGTTGTATGGATACTCAATCAGATTTGGTTCTGGGGAATTTTGAGACCATGTCGATATTTCAAGGTCTTTGTTACATTCCTAAGGCTGCTCCAGACCAGTTTTTGTGCTGTGGCAGCACACATTGTCCCACTTGGGTCCCAGTGTCATCTGTGGGTGTTTCAAGGCTCCACCGCAGATCTGCAAGGGCATTTGGGTTAGACAGTTTGTGTAAAATGGCATCCACATGAATGTCACAATCCAGGGTTTACCAGCTGAACATTGCACTTCAACTGTCACTAGTTCGGATGTTATGGCTGATCAGTGAATATTAATTTTATTTGGAAAACAGATCATTATGTTGTAATACAATATAAATTCAACGAAAAATTATGAAATGACTGTATTTGATGTTTGACCTGAAGTGTTTTCCTTTTGTTTTTTTGGAGAGTTTAACATTTTCTTACATTATCTTTATCTATTCATAGGGATAACCTCAGGCTGCCTACTAGAATTTAGAATAGGCCAGCTCTGGGTTAGCAGCCATCTGCCTCGAAATGGTTGGATGGATAGAGAGAGAGAGAGAGAGAGAAACACAAGTGTATCTCAAGTGACCCTGCATATTGGGAGCATAGAGATCTAGTTTGATAAAAGGGCAGTGTGAGCTTTTTAGGTTGTGATGGTGCCTGGCCTTTAAAGTATTTGTAGGTGATAGGACAGATTTTAAATTATATTCTGGATTTGACAGGAAGTCAATGCAGAGAAGTCTCATTGGCCCCCATTACACCTGGCAATGTATTTTTTTTATGATCAGATTGGAGTTGGATGGTGTCCACATCAGAATCTGATAACTATCTTATTACACTGTTCAGCTAAAATAGGAGCACAGACGTTCAGGGGTTAGCGGTGCCTCACAGCAAGAAGGTCCTGGGTTCGATTCCCGGGTCACGGCGTTTCTGTGCGGAGTTTGCATGTTCTCCCTGTGCCTGTGTGGGTTCTCTCCAGGTACTCCGGCTTCCTCCCACAATCCAAAAAACATGCAAACTGGGGGTTAGGTTAATTGGTCACTCTAAATTGCCCGTAGGTGTGAATGTGAGCATGGATGGTTGTCAGCCCTGCGATGAACTAGCAACTTGTCCAGGGTGTCCCCCGCCTTCGCCGAAAGATGCTGAGATAGACTCCCTTGACCCCTAACAGGACAAGCGGTAGAAAATGGATGGATGGATGGATACACAGTCTCTTCCTCTTCTCATTTGTATGCCTACACAATAGCTACACAATAGCCGAGCCTGCTGACGCCTGAATGGCCACATTAATCATCATACTGGTGCTGTGCAAGTTCCCATGATTGGCATGTTGTTTTCTGAGGAAGGCAGAACTTGGTAGAAATCCTGTGACATCACCACTGTTGTATAGACTCATGCCTGGTTTCCGAAGCGGTACAGACAGCAGTGGTATGCTGCTGCAACATTGTATGTGGATTTGAGACACATTTGCATTTACACTTGGATTTAATATACAGTAGTAACAATGCATATCCGAATATCTTCAAAAGTAGTTTGGCAGATGGGATCATAATCCATCCTCAAACGTTATGATTGTTTTAACACCTGTACTTTAATGTGGTCAAGCGCAAACCGATTGCTGAAATGCCAGGTGCAAAGGGGGCCAACGGGAGAAATGCGGTCTTCTATATAAGCAAGGTCTCACCAGTATACATACTGTACCTCTGATTCCCTGAAGACATAAATTTGGTTAGTCGGGTAGTCAGAGCCTAAACTTGGTTACATAAACTTGCTACCTGAGATGAGGGTGGCACTGTTCTCAGACAGCTGATTGACCTTTTGGTCATGATGTGCGAGGAGAGTGTCTGGTTTAGGGTTTGACGAATGGAGTCAGTGCTTGCTGGGTCCATGGCTGGTCAGATCATTCTGTTGTAGACTTAACAAGTAGAAGGACCCGAATGCAAGACACAGACTTTGGTGCACATTGTTTTATTGTGAGAACGTAAGGAGTTGAGGTTTCTCTGAGGAAGCAGGTCCAGAGTGCGTGGCAGCTGGAAGCGCACGCGAGCAAGTATTCCTAGAAGCAGAGGAGATTGAGGTGAGCAACAGCAACTGGAATAAAACACACTGAGTCACAAAAGTGACACGGAGCGTAATTCTCAGAGAGCGGGCCAGAACAGCAAGTACTACGTGAATGACTGAAGGGAGAGGGTTTAAATGCAGGGACTGATGAGTGATGATCCTCAGGTGTGTCACCTGCTGCAGCTGCCACTCAGTGAACTTCTCCTAAGAGGGAGAGAGAAAAAATACAGGGGGGAGGGGCCCAGGGAAGGATCTCCCAAACGTATGCACTGGAATGTGTTTGTTGCCAAAGATTTTGTTATATAAACTGTTGTATTATTGCATATTTTGTAGATTATTGCTGTTTGTTTATGTGCACCGACACTGCACTGTACATTACTTTAAAGAAAACAAAATTTGTTACATTTTCATGTCTATCAATTTGACTGTAGCCCCGCCCCTTGCTATCATAGAGGTACAAACCTTCTTTGGGCAGATGAATACATGTACTACTTAAAAGAATATGAAGCCAACATGCCAACAAGCCAAACGTGTTACCTTCAAAATCACATTGTTGTGACAACACCACATTCAATGTGAATGTGTGTTATTTCCGTTTCTCTGATTATGCAAACTAAAGTTCCTCTTAGATGGTGAAATCCTAAAAGTAGTAGGTTGGCGTACCAATGGTGCATTTCAAGTCAAAAGACAAGTGTGTAGCATGACTCAGGAAATGCCCAGCTCAGGTTTCAAAGAGGAGGCCATCTTTTGTGTTTGCTGCACTGCTGGGCTCAGACTGAAAGGAGTACAGCAACAAGCAAGATTTATGGCAATGGCCAGGAAGAACATGGTTTTCAGAATCAAAATGTGAAGAAAGGGGTCCTCATGCATTTGATGAACTTTTTTTGAAAGGGGTTTGAGTGTACTCCAATGGTGTAAAGAAGATGCAACAAGGTTCCCCACCCTTTGTTATTCTGTCCAAATACACCTTTCATATCACACCTGTCTGTCTCTGAATCATCAACACATCTTTTCAGTTGGGGACACTGTGACAGAAAGTGTACTGATGTCATGTCTACTGACATCAGTAGACATGAAGAAATGCTCACATTCCTCAAATGTAATAGCTTAGCACTTAAAACTCAGGACAAATGAAAAGCCATAGCCTAAGACATGACAGAGTAGAAGGGGAGAGACAGAAAAAGACAGGGCTGAGAGAATGGTGTTCGTGTTATTGAGTGTGTGTGTGTGTTTAACTGATGAAAGGTATGATTCAAATTGCAATGGAGTGCTTAAGGGCTTGTGCACAAATAAACTCATATTTGGGCCTGAGGGTTTTTTGAAGCTTTGTTTATCATCAAATAAGGTGTTAAATCATCAGAAATTTTATTTGCCCACCTCCGGTCATCAAACAAAGTACGATCTCATATTATTCTGGATAGGCACACAACTTTTGCAAGTGTTACCGATATTAGATTAAGTTTTAAAATTTTGTTTGCAACAAATTCTATTGCAACATATTTGGTCATTTTGTAGATAAAATGAATCGCTACATTCAATGTTATCCTTTTAAATCACTCAATATAAAGGGCAACCAATAAATTTCACTTAGTGAATTAAATCTAATGAAAAAATAGAGAATGTAATCCAAAAGAAACCTATGTTAAGTTAATACTCTTACTTATCATGGTATTGCAGTAACCGTACCTGTAAATTGTGTCTAAATTTTTTTTCATTTAAGCATTAAAACATGAGTAACAACAATCCCCGCTGAGTAAGACAGATGCAGGCAATAGTAATACGAAGAAATAATTCACTTTGATTCAATTTTAACACATTTAATGCACCTTTTAAAGCATGAAACAATTATTTCTATATTTATTTATTTAGCTCTACTATCAACACACGTTGTTTCTGTGAAGAGTTTGCATGTTCTCCTTGTGCCTGCGTGGGTTCTCTCCAGGTACTCAGGCTTCCTCCCACAGTCCAAAAATATGCAAAAAACTGGGGGTAGGTTAATTGGTCACTTCAAATTGCCCGTGAATGTGAGTGTGTCTCTATATGCTGACCCTGCGATGAACTGACGACTTGTCCAGGGTGACCCTGCCTTCGCCCGATGATGCTGAAATAGGTGTCAGAGTCTAAAGAGACAAAAAAAAAAAAATCTATTTGTGAGTTTTGCTTGTTAATATTACTTTAGAAACTTTAACACCCTGAAAACACTGTTAATGCTAATACATACATTTAGTCATTTACAGGGATGTTTGGCTTGCAAAAGTATTTTTAATTAACTTAAAAAGATGTTAAAATGTGTCTTAAAAATAATACAATTTTTATTATTATTTATATTTTGTACTACATTTTTATTAAACTTTTCTATTACCCCATAGGAAGACATTCAGATGCCCCTTAGAGAGCTGCATGCAGGCTCTCAGTGACTTTGCAGCTGGTTGTAAATACAGTGGTGAGAAAATATTGTACAGACTAAGGAAGGCTGTCTGTCAGAAACCAACGCAGCATCTGCCAAATGACTCGAACAAAACAATCATGTCCAACATGTAGCTTTCCAGACATATTTTGTAGGGTGATGGTGTATGGACACAGTCTCACTGATAAAGGAGGGAAGACAGCCAGTAAAACTAACCAAGCTTGGACTGCAAAATATGAGCGAGACGGGTGCGCATCAACTCACCCCCTCCAACCATCATCTGGCTCACCACCACACCTGTCTCCTGCTTCATAAAAGCACACAGGCATGGAGCAGAAAAAAAAAAAACACATTATTATTCCTTCATTTCGCCACATTCTGACAGAAAGACGGGAGAGTATTCTCATTCTGAATGTCCATTCAACCACCGTTACCATTTTTGTCTTATCTTGTTTACAAAAGCTTAAATGCAACGAGGAGGCTGGCTGTTAGCTGAGTCAGGAGGACGACGGAAGAGGAGATTAGCTGACGCAAAACATTATGCACGACACACCTATTGATTGTTACGCTGTGCAGTTGGTGAATGTGTTTTGCCAGGCGCATTGTGCACCCCCCTGATATTTCCTAACCAACTAGTTTTGACTGCAGGACTACAAGAGTTAGACCTGAAATGTTCACTTTGCATGGTCAAATGCAAAGTCACATGGTTAGTGCGTTAGTGTACTGGCATTTTCTCCACTGTGTAGCCCATATGGGAATGTGTTGAGCACGATGTTAGACATTCGTTATAATATTTGTAAAATGTTGTAGTCATCATGTCGTTGGTTGCTTCTTTCATAGTCACAAAAACAAGCTAATATTTTACATTATAGCTACACCATCTTCTTGTATAGTCGGCTAATTAAGCCTGTTTCCCGATTCTCATTCACATAATCTAATAGGCTATGTTTTGTCAAGTATGTTTACTAAACTATCTACATGTATGGACTTTTTCTCTCTCCAGGATTTTCCAATGGCCACCGTCTTTCATTTCACCGTTCTTTTTTCTGTGTCATTTGTCAATGAAGATGTACTTTTATTCACAACAAAGATGAGCAACTTCAAGCAAAATTGCTACCAGTATTGGATTGTGAAGTTACAGCATTTGTTGGAATTCACTATGCAAAACCACCTGTGGGGAAACTGTGATTAGATAGAAAGATAGACACATACCTACATACATACGTACATAGATAGATTACTTTATTACTTCCCAAAAGGAAATTATGGTGTTTTAGCAGCAGGTCACGTAAATCTCAAGTTAAAGAAACACACTTCGTATTCACCGACATATGTACGTAACATATGTACAAACAAATATCAAAGTATATATTAATAGAATTGAAGAACATAATATAAAACATAGCATCAAATTAAGAAGTCACAGTGCAACTAGGAATCAGTTTATGTGTAAAGTACTTAAGGGAAGTAAATCCCTCTACTTGCTAAAAGGGGAGTCATTGTACATTTTAATGGGTGTTGTTCAGGAATGATTTCCTGTAACGGTCCATATTACAGCGGAGTTGAAAGACTTTCCAACTGAAATCACTCAGTTGTTTATAAGCAGGTTGTGGAGTTGATGTTCATTGTTCTACATTGTTGTGAGCAGTTTGTGCAGCATTCTCCTCTCCACCGTGACTTACAGGGGCTCTAGTGCTGTCCCCAGCACAGAACCAACCCTCTTTATCAGTTTGTTTAGTTTTTTTGTGTTCCTGGGTGATGCTTCTGCCCTAACAAATAGCTGTAAAGAAAATTGCACTTGCAACAACTGACTGATAGAAGATATGCAAAATGTTGCTGGATACATTGAAAGACGTCAACTTCCTCAGGAAATAGGAGTAGGAGTCTGTTTTTTCCCTTGCTGTATACAGCCTCAATGTAACGTTCCCATTCTAGACCGTTGTTGAGGTACACTCCCTAGTACTTATACTTCCTCACCTCTTACACCAGAATGGATTTTTTTTTTTTTCCATGCCAGACTTGGTCCTCTTAAACTTCACCACCATCTCCCTCATCTTGGCCACATTTAGGACGAGGTTTGTTGCTCCCGCACCAGTCGGCAAATCTGTCCACCAGCCCCCCCCTTATTCAGTCTCCTCTCCAGTCCTGACACCTCCAACAACTATAGAGTCATCTGTAAATGTCTGCAGATGATGAGAACTCCAAGTTTTAATGGAAGTCTAAGGAAAGGTGAGAGCACAGTCCCTTCTGTTGCTCATTTGCTGCTGACCACCTGGTCAGATACACATCCTTTCAGTCTTACAAACTGTAGTCTGTCTATCAGGTAGTTAAAAACCCAGGAGGCTGTGGAGGAATCTACCTGGTTCCTTTGGAGCTTCTTCAGCAGCAGTATAGGCTGGATGGTGTCGAAGGCACTGGAGAGATCAAAGAACATGATCCTCACAGTACTGCCAGCCTTATGTAGGTAGGAGTGAGCTCGCCATAGCAGGTAGATAATGGCATCATCCGAGCCAACATCCTGGCGGTAGGCAAACTGCAACAGGCCAGGGGAGATGAAAAAAAAAGAATGAAATCTGGTTTAACATGAAGCAAACGTATTTTTTTGAAAATGAAAGTCACGATCACTATGTTAAAAACTCCTGTGATGCCTGAATTGAGATCTACAGGAGTATTAAATGTTGTCAGCATTGTTCCCCTTTCTTGTGCTCATCTTTGACCAACTTGTAATTTTTTGGTCTCATCTCTATTCCTGACAGCCAAAACATTTGTGGCGATTCAGTTCTGCTAGATCACTGCTCGGCTATTCGAGGGGTCATCAATAATATTGCTGGTTTTGGAGGTGATCCTTCAAAGGTACAACGTGTCAAACTCTTAAAATTGTTGTTTCCAGGTGACTCTTTAAGGGGACAGTATTGGATCTACATGTGTGGGATACCACGTAATTACCCTGGTCAGCAATGGTCATTTCCATAGGACTGTGATGCAGAGTGAGGTTCTTACTGCACCAGAGGCATCACTCTGCCTGCATGAGACCTTGAACAGGTAGGGTGAAATTAAATTAAATTGATTTTTTTTCAGTCCTCTTGTATTTTATTTTCATCCAAACATTTTATCATTTATTTTAACTTTAGCAGTCAAACTGTTTTAAGCTGAAACATCAAATGAACAGCAGACATGCTCAATTATTTGTAATTACTGTTCTCATCGATAAAAAGCACACAACTGGAGATTTACAAACATGCCTTTTTTTCAGAAACTAGTCTCTAATGATAACATTTCTGCCCCAGATCTTTACCAACAACAAATTTTATACACATGTTGCTTGATTGCGGATTTACAATACTTGGCACTTATATCTCACCAATTGACTTGCTTCCATCCACGACCCCCTTCCCTTGTTACCTATAATGTTATCTCATTCTTGACTGTTACTGTCTTTTTTACGACCTTGATTCCACCCCATTTCACTATTTAGGGCCAGAAAGCTTAGGACATTTCTTGATTTTGCACATCTAACCTTAAGTAGTCAGAATAGATGGGCAATATTCATGGCAATGAGAATTTGTTTTTGGGATGTCGCCGAATCCATGCCTGCAATACAGTAAGAAGGAAATGGAGATGTACAAGAGGTTCATGGGACACTGGGCCAACATGGCCTGCACAGGATATGCATAAATATGTAGATATTCAGTCACTGAAGCTGTGTGAGACAACGGCAATGTTGAATTGTCTTAACTGCTTTGTCTTTTTGTCAGGAATCTAAGCATTGATGGATATAACTGGCTCCTGTTCACTCCTGAAGAGAGGACATCACTTTGGACACTAAGCTCCCAGAAAGTAGGATGATGACAGGAGCTGATCAGTGTTACTTCCAAATTTATGGCACAGTTAATGCAACCCCTTAAATTAGACACACAGACACAGATACACACATACTGACACACACACACACACACACACACAAGCACTGCATATGACAATAAACATCTTGAAGAATGAACATTTTGTATCATACAAGCACTTTGTGTGACATCAGTTTTCATCCAGAATGAGTCATCTTTTCTTCAGACATCATGTAAATTTTAAGTCCACCCAAATTGGATCTAGTCATGCAAAATATCACACTTGCATAGATAAATGTTTAAACTGGCAAAACATTAAGTAATGAACAGAACATATGCAATTACATATATCTTGCATTAAACAATCCTTTAGGGAAATATTATAATCAATTAGTGACTCTGTCTGCCTTTTTCTCCAAAGTTGAACTCATGACTTGTGCTGCAGCAAGGGGATAAATACTCCATTGTAATTTCACATATTATTCTATATTCTTCCTTTTCATTCTTCCTTTTACCTTCTGATTGAGTGAAGACCTTTTCTGAGCATAAAGCAATGCACACCTGTTTTAAAGGAATAGCGGATTGAAAGGATTAAGAAAACTTGGTCGTAAATACTATATTATAGTAATGATCATTTATATTTGTAATTTCAAACAAACTTCCAAACAGTCTTTTCCTAATGGGGTGTATGGCTTAGTTCAGGTAAAGTTAAACTTAAAATCTACAGTTGATATAAAGAGTCTACACACCCCTTTAAAATGCCAGGTTTTTGTGATGTTTTTTTGTGTACCTGGCATTTTAACAGGGGTGTGTAGACTTTTTGTTTCCACTGTACCGCCTATCACAACTGGTTTTCTTCTGGTTCCTCCAGTCGAATATTATGTGGTTGACTACGTAGAATGATGAGTCTGACATTATAAGGTTGTTTTATCACATCTATTTTTTTATCGGTACTCTGATTTTAAAGATTATTTGTAACATCAAGACAATTTGAAAACCGATTCTGGTTCAGTATTCAGCATTTATATTTTGGTGTTGAACCATGATCAGTGCACATAGATTGTGAAGAGATTTTACAAATAAGTAGGACAGAACTTGTGTTAAGCATTTTATGCTGTGATAGATTTGTTTGAATATTGAGATATTTTGGGATTTGGGATTTGAATTTGGGGAAAAAATTGAAATTTAAAAAAAAAATGGGCAAATTACATCCTTATGATTACAATCACATTTTCAACAAAAACAACAACAAATCATTTATTATTACTTCTCTTGTACGCAGGCCAATTATTTCTACTGTCTGTCAGAGATACTGAAGCAGAGTATAAAGGTGTATTCCTTATCTAAATTTAGTGTAATAGAAATAGAAATAAAATTTAAAACAGACACAGCATTTTATATACTGTAGCATAAAGTGGATAGACAGGAGCATTTTTCAAATTAATATGTCAATTTTCAAAATATGTTGCTGTCTCTGTCTTCTTGTATAAGTAAACACTTGAACATATGGGCACAGGTTCTAATTTGTTATTTTTTCGCTTTTCATTAGTATTAGTACACTGCTGGTCTAGCTTTGAACTTGTTTAGTAATCCTTTTCATAATAAAATAGGTAACCAGTTGAGTTAAAGTAGTCCTCAAGATATCCTGCTGGTAAAATCTGGTATATCAACCTAGCAAAAGGCGGAGATAGAGGCCACAGATATCAAGACAAAGACGCTCCAAGTCCAGCACAGCAACATCAGGAAGAAGGAACACGAGAAGCTCTAAAAATACCAACGGCTGAAAGAGGAGTTGGAAAGGATGTGGAGAGTAAAGGCATGATTCATCAAAAACTGATAGAGATGTGGCATATTCAAAAAGTTTATCATATTCAATAATTCTTTGATATGTAATGAAAGTGGTTTAGCCATATTCAGAGGTTCTGACATCCAAATTGATGTCAGAACAGGAAAAATATTTCGCAATATGTAAATGCATTATGACAGAGATATTGAACATATTTCAACTGTCTACACAAACTTTTGTCCAAGACTAAAAATTTGAAGCATTTCAATAGTCTTCTGAAGTAAGTTTCGTTTCGTTTCGTTTTCTGCCGCTTATCCGGGTCCGGGTCGCGGGGGTAACAGCCTGAGCAGGGACATCCAGACGCTCCTCTCCCCACTTCCACCGACTCCACCGGGGGGACACCAAGTCGTTCCCAAGCCAGCCTAGAGATATAATCTCTCCAGCGTGTCCTTGGTCTGCCCCGGGGTCTCCTCCCGGATGGGCATGCCCAAAACACCTCCCCAGGGAGACGTCCAGGAGGCATCCTGACCAGATGCCCGAACCACCTCAACTGGCTCCTCTCAACGTGGAGGAGCAGGAGGAAACTATTGCATGTTAAAAACAGAAAAGGCAATAAGGATAAAAAAACAAATAGAAATTGTACAAATTTACCTGTTGTGATCTTACTGATGGTTCTTATATCACTTTATCTAACAGACAGGGTTATTACCAATGATTGTCATTATTTTCTTTTATTGGTTGGATGCAGATAATATTAAATATCAAAACTAAGTGTAAAAATTGATACAATGTACATTCTTCACTTTCCTTTCTTCTATGCTTTTTATTCTTACTTAGGTTTTTATCAATTGTTTTCTCACTTTAAATATTTTATTTCCAAAATTGTGGCTTGTTATCAGAATAAGTTCTGCTTAAGGTGACAGAAAACAATTATGTTAGCTACTGTGCATATCAAAATATCTAAATAACTAAAAACATTGTAGAGTGCTTAAAGTAAGTGAAACAAGCATTTCAAAGTTTTCCTGTTTTTGGAATTATTTCCAAACATCCTGTACTGGATAGGATCTGGATTCTTTATTCAGAAACTTTGTTAAGTGTATTTGGTGCTGGGAGAGGAACAACATAGATAAGTTACACATACATGTCCAAGTTTAATAAAATGGTCTTTGTTCTCCTTGAGGATATGCAGCAGAAAAATGAGGGCTGCTCTAAAGTCAATATGTACATTGCACTATATATCATCAGTATTCCTCATAATAGAGGAAAATTAATTTTCATTTATTCAAACTTTTGTTAATACACAGAAAAACAGTTCAAAACACATGTATTATTTTTTTAAGAGGTTTATTCATAAAACTATTACTGTAGATTTTTCCTTATAAGCTTCACATCACACAATCTAAAACACTGAATAGTGAGTGACAGTAGGATAAATTGGGAATGTCATTTCCTTGCATGAAATCATAAGTTTTCTTTGGAAGGTAGGTTGATTAAATGTATTTATATGTTCTGTTTTAAAAACAGCCGTTACTTTTGTGACTCGACAGGTATTATTTAATCAATAGGATTGTTATTGGACTTTGTGCTGTCAGGAGGAACAAAAGTGATAATTGCAAGTTAAACATTTAATAAAGCAGTCCTTTATCTACTGGAAGATGTACGGAAGAAAGGTCAGGGCTGCTCTAAAGTCAATAAGTGCATGACAAAAAATATAGTCAAAATTTAAATAAAACTTGGTCAACACTTAAAGTGAATTATATCTTTTATTTGCAAACACGAGTTTTTTTAATACCATGCTATTGTCTCATTACTTTATTTTGTGAACACTAGTAAGTTTCATTAAAATGTTGCTTTTCATTGCTGATGCTCACTTTATTTTGAAGTACTGGATGTTGGCCTTGTAGAATTCAATGGTTTTCCATTACATCATAGTTTTTCAGGAATCTTTTTTTTCTTTGTAATTTTTTGGTAAACACTACATAAGCAATTGTATAGCAAGAAACAACACTCTTATGCTTTTAAATGTAAAAAAAAAACAACCAAAAAAGCCAACTTTGCAGAACCTTGTATTTTTTAATAAAATACACATCAAACATAATAGCTCCTCCCCAGTGCTTAAAAAAATATTTGATGTGAATTCCCTGGTTTGCTACACCCTCCTTCCCTCTTAAAATAAACATGTCCCTTAGGACATCAAGTACATGGTGTTGAGTTTTTATTCACACCTTCTTCACCCATTTCAATCACTCCAGACAGACACAAACCTCTGACTGAAAAGATAAGATAACTTTCACAAATCAGATTCATGTAGATTCCCTATTAGGATATGTGTTTCTATGTTGTAAGGAATTTTTGATCAATCCAAAAATGTATTACATCTTGCTGTGAGCTCTTTCATTGTAGAAACTTACCATTTGTTCAATATAAAAATCAGGTAGCCCCGTGTATGATGCAGTCACCTTTGTCCTTATATTCACCAACAAACTGTTTTTCCCCTATATTTAAGAATAAGGAAGAAACTCCTATAATGACACACCTAATAATGTTCTGACTACACTCATATGGCTCTCTGGAGCATTCACTTGTATTACATAAGGCACTGATCTGTACATTTTCGAAGGCAGATAACCAGTACAAGTTACTTTACTGTCAGTTGCTTTACCATGTGGCCCATATAGGACTGCTAAACATGTACAAATGTGAAATATGTATAACATATTATGTACATGCAAATAGGTAACAACAGTCATCTATTGAAGTCTGGTTCCTAAGCCATCCCCATCTCATTTAACAGGCTATTTTACTTCATACATTAAATAATAAATTGTTATACTTTTCTCTCCAGGATTTTCCAATGGCGGCAGCCTATCATTTCGCCATTCTTTTTCTGCTGACGTATTTCCTGACTGTGTCATTTGCCAATGAAGATGAACTTCTGATCACAACTAAAGATGGGCAAGTTCAAGGGAAGTTGCTGCAGGCGGTGGATGGTGAAGTTAGAGCATTTCTTGGAATCCCCTTTGCTAAGCCACCATTGGGGAACCTGCGATTCAGAGCTCCAGAGCCAGTAGAGCCATGGGAAGGGATGAAGGATGCTACCGAGTACTCAAATAGCTGCTACCAATTTCCGGACTCAACATTTCCAGGTAGGATACGTGTTTACACATGGGCCTTTTAAGAGCAACTTCTTTCCAGTGTTGGCCAATGCTAGTGCCAGTCCATAGTTGGTGCAAAATGCAAACTTTCTAATAACCAGTTTGTTGAAGACAGTATGATAAATGTTTAATGTTTCAAAAAATGGTGTGTGAAGTAAAAAAAAGAAGAAGTTTATGTGAGTATACTGTATATGTACAGGAAAGTTAAATAACCAACTGTGCCCCCTTGGTCAATCTCTGATTGACCAATTGAACCTTTTGGAGTTTTGTGATGAGCC
>KV751315.1:20752920-20764540 GCA_001698575.1 Mola mola | reverse complement strand
AAAATGAAAATATAAAAATAAAATAAAAAAATCTCCACATTATGTTAAAAACGTCAGTTTAAATGAACAAATATATCAAATCCCCCAAAATCCCGTCCGATGCTTTTTGCCTTTTAATCATTTGCTGAAGTGTCTTCTTCTTTCATCAGTCTTGCGTGTGTGTGTGTGTGTGTGTGTGTGTGTGTGTGTGTGTGTGTGTGTGTGTGTGTGTGTGTCCAGGCAGCAGTCCGGCCTCACAAAAGCTGTCTTGCAGAACGGACCAGAACCCTCACGGGGGGCCCGTGCGGAGACTGTGCTGCCCACGAGAGAGCCTCATCACATACACACAAATCTAAATATAGGAGCAGGACAGACGGACGGATGGTGTCAGAACGGTGTGTGTGTGTGTGTGTGTGTGTGTGGTGCAGCCTGGCACATCTGCAGCTCATTACAAAGTTCCTTTGACAGAGAATATGAGAGAATATGAGAGAATATGAGAGTGGGGCTCAGCAGCCATTATAAGTCAATTAATAAACTACCTCAGCGCCACAGAGGGAGTGAAAACTCTATTTGTTCGCCTGTGAAGTTAAAGCAAAGAGTTCTTAATGCTGCAAAGTTTCAGCCGAGCGGTTTGTACAGCTTCTCCACCTTCTCTTTGTTCGGACTCCTGCTCCCGTGTTCAGCGCGACGCCGCCGTGCACGCGTCACGCTGAACAGGAGTGAGAAGGGAAACAGCTGGAGGAACAGTTTTCCTCCTTTTTGGCTCCTTTTCCAGGTGGGAAATAAACTCTAAAGTCTCAGTTTGATCATATTAACACTCTACAAACTCCCACTATTGTTATTGGTTACTGGTTACTAACGTCCGTCTAACGTCTCTTCACGGGAGACGTTTGTAATCGTTTTGCCATGAAGCCCTTTCAGCTGCATTTCTCGGATGAACGGTGATATACAAATAAAGAAGAAACATTTGAAGGCAGCTCAAATGACTAAAAGGCTCCGATCGTCTCGCAGGACCAATTGTCGCTCAAGAACACGTGGAATAATTTCAACAGAAACTTTGCTGTACGTAATCAGCATTATCTGAAGTTCCTCTTCGTTGCCAATTCTCCCTCCGGCTGCTGAATTAAAACACCTTCTCCATATTCACGGAGATCGTATCGATCGCTGCCGATTGACGATTAGCAGGTGAAGTTAGCAGAGCTACGAGTTCAGCACTAAACAAAGGTTCAGAGACGGAGACGCTGCTGTGTATTTGCTGTGAAAAACAGGAGAAAGTTCTGCTAGATGAACCTGCAGGTACAGCAGCGGCCACCCAAAGCAGCTTTATCACCTCCTGCGGTGCTGAATTATTGATCAGAGCTGGACTGTCAAACTTCTCCCAGCCTGACTCTCCAGTTTTACAATTACAGGTTGGAGTTTTTCCCTTATCGATTTGTTGCCCGTGTTCCTTTTGTGGCGTCTTCAGGGTCGCCTCAGACTGTCCCTCCGAAGGCAGATCAATGTTGATCTTAATCACGACCAAAGCAGGAAAACACGTATCAGTGAGTATATAAACCTTCATTTAATGTTGTCTTATCTCTAAAACAAGGCCAGACTTTGACGCAAGTGGTTTTGCTGTAGGAGAAGTCGGACTCTCAGTTTGGGACACGCGAGTCCAACTTTGGCGCAAACGGGAAATTCTCGGTCTGAAATATTAACATACTAGCGTCACATCCTGTTTTGGTTCATGTGCTGTGGTCGCGTTTAGGGTTTCTGAAGGTTTTTACCCCCCGTTTGTCATGTTTCCATGCATTATTCCTGTCTTCTTTGGTTTTAATTGTCTGTCTCACGGTCCAACATGTCCTCGTGTTTCTCCGACTTCCACTTTTCTCTCTTCTCCAGCCAATTCTGCTCATTTGGAGTCTGATCTTCCACCTGAGTCACATTCTATCAGCACCACAGACAGAGAGCTCCTCACCTGTCCAGCCTGCGAGACAGCGACAGAGGCCGGTCACTGGATCGCAGCCGTCCCAGTTCAGACAGTCACATTTCTCTCTGCAGTCCAGCCCGTAAGATCCCTCCTGACAGCAAGCAAACACACACAACGACATGTAAGTCTTAATGTGCACGCAGCATTTACAGCATTACAAGCGACCAAGATACACAACTGTGCTAACGGTTTGGATGGTACCGAACATAGTTTCAGCCCGGGTCAGCATATTTAACACCAACACTGGTGGCGGTGGTCATTACCACACCCGATGCGGGCATGAAACTTGACGTTTGGGCTTTATTTGGTAACTCATAATTATGAGCTTCAGATCTGAGTGTTGATGACTCAGAGTTTTTCTGCAGAGTTTTGGCTTGTGAGAAATGGGTCCAATTTTTACTTTGGTGACTCTCTGATTAAGCTCAATTCTCCTGTAAGAATGAACAGATTCAGACCATATTCCTGGCCCCTAACGGGGCAAGAACCTGGAAATCTAGATTTCAGGTCGACCAGCTTTAGCTCCACTGGCCCGAACACTCACAGGACACGGGACGTCGCAGTACTCGTCCCTCCAGCCCGGCGAGCAGGTGCAGGTTCCGTTGGCCGGGTCACAGGCGGCCTCGTTGGCGCACTGGCACGTCTGATTGCAGCTCATTCCCCATGTGCCACTGGAGCAGGGGATGGAGCAGTCCACACCCTGCCAACCTGTGACGACACGATTGATGACTCAGTTATCAATCGCTGAAACCAGCCTGACTGCATGAGTTGGATATTGAAAAACTAGTACATGAAATGATTCTTGAACACTTGAACATATAAAATATTCTCTATAATTAACAGTATACAGATAGAACTTATACTGACCGAAAACAATGAGTATCCAATATGTATATATATTTTTATATACTTTCTGAAGGGTGCGAATGACAAGGTAAACAAAAATGGATAGCAATGACTTTCATGGTGTTGTTTATATAAGTGGCTTTTTAAATATATAATAATAACAAAAAACAACATGTTATTAATGGTCATTAATTGGCAAGAAATATAATGCAACATGATCTACCTCAAGGATCAACATTAGGACCTTTATTATTTCTCATGTATATAAATGTTTTTTTCCACTTGTGTCTAATTCCATCTTCCCTTTGTTTGCTTGTTTTGTTTGTTTGTTTCCTTTCTTTGCCGATGACGCCGACATTTTTCTTTCTGATACAGACTTAACAGGCATCATTAGAGAAGTAGGCCATCATCTTACAGCTTCTTAAGTACTCAATTTGGTTTAAAGAAATTAGTCTTTAAATGTAAAAAAAAATTCAAAAGTCAAATGTTGCTTGCTGCGAATAAGAAATATGAAAATAACCAAATTAAACTTGTTTATTATTAACAATGAAGAAACATGTTTTTTGGATCGATGATGAACTCTCCAGTAGAGGTCAGGTTGATCTTATTTGCAATACATATTTGTTTTATATTAAGGTCTCATTTAGCCGTATTTCACATATTGCAACTTTCCACCTTATCTGTACAAAAATCTGCTGCTGCATAAACAATTTGTTAGATTAACAACCATTTCCAAAGTTTTTGTACAAAGGACACCTCTATTATTTAAGCAGCTGTTATTTATCTGTAACGAGTCAATATTCTTCTATAATCTGCAAATTTAAGACTATTAAATCAAATTTAAGAGATATAAGATGACAGACTTAACATATAAATTTTAGACCTGATTTCTTTAACAGCAATGAAATTAAATTGTTTTGATGATGACGACTTAAAATATTCTAATATTTTGAGATGGTACTGTTTTGAAAATGGTAAAATGCTTGAAAAATTGCAATTTGCATGTGATGAGTCTAGAATATATTAAATGTTCACTTTCTTAACTGATGAAAAACCAAAATATTCCACTTATTTGAGATGCACTAGTATGAACCCCCCCAGGTTTTATGTGTTTATGAATGTGAAATAAATAGTAAATAAGAGGAGAGCAACATGTGTTGACTGCTGATCTCAAAAATTTTAATTAAAGATTGTCCTGTTTTTACTTCCCTTCGTCGGTGTAATTTCTCAACATGAGCACATGCGGAATGCAATGATGCATTAGTTTTTCATAAATCTGTAAAATATTCTTTTGATGTGCAGACCAGCTGGACTGAATGTTTATTTATTCTACTTAACAGAAAAAATAACGGTCCTATTTTTTCCGAACAGACTGCAGCTCTAGGAGTCTAAAATAGGACAACGCAGTTGTAACATGGCCAGCACATGTTAGTTTAAGAATCCTGAACTTTTCCCCTCAGCAGCCCCAAATGAAAAAGCCAATAAGGGTTTACAGTGTGAAGACAGACACCAAGGTGTTGGAGCCAAAGCTCTCGGGCCCCGGGCCCCGGGCCCCGGGCCCCCTCGCTCCGATGTCTCCGCTTTAATTATCCACTTTAATTATCAAGCTTCAGCAGCGCCCTCATATTTATAGATGCTGATGTTGACAAATATTAGGGAGGTGAAGGCCAAAATACGACACAAGAAAACGATCTGGAGATCATTAAGGTTGGTGCTTATATAGACGGTTCATCAATGAGTTCAAATTCATCATCAACTGTAAATAAACTGGGCTGCAATTAATCATCATTTTCATTATTGATCCATTTCAAAGGTTTAGTGGATGATTTAATTGTTCTCGTTAGAAAAATGCAACCAATCGCAGTTTGACCAGAAGAGGACAGCTGATTGTTGAGGCGAGTTCAGATCAGAATGTTTTATAATCCTCAACCTCGAGTTTATAAGTCGCCAGGAGAATTCATACGTGTGATATCTATAATCTTTAATAATAATAATAATCTTTATATACGCATTATAATGTGCTATGATGCCTCCATGAGGCACTACAGGAAAATAAGTAAGTGTGATCAGGGATTAAATAATATGAATATTAATGTCATATCTCCAGCTGGGAGACTAAGTTTGCTCCCTAAATTCCCTCTGTTCCATCGATCCCTTACAAACATGTGATATATGGCCATGTACTCTATATACATATTAAATACCAAAACAAAGAACTGTGGATGGATGGACCCAGATGTATGTCACATACACATATTTAGAGTTATATTTGCAAATATACAACATAAATATTTGAAAAAGCTCATTTAAAATGACATATTTGTATTTTTAATGTATCTCCAATGCATTTATTAACATTTATGCATTACATATTTTTTCCATTTGTGTGTGTATATATATGAAATCAGATGTAAATGCTATGAAAGAGGCCATTTTTGCTGTATTTTGTAATACATTTGACATTTACGTACATATACTGTTACTTATATGTAACAATATAAGTGTAGGAATATATCTTTCAGTTAGGTCCAGAAGTATTTGGACGATAACACAGCTTTTATCATTTTGACTCTTTACACCACCACAGTGATTGAAGTGCAAACATTCAACTGTCATTTAAAAAGTTTCACAAAGATTTTTGTTTTTTTAACTACAGTCATTTTATGTGGAGTACCTCCATTTTCAGGGGCCCAAGAAATATTTGGACAGTTGACTGACAAGCGCTCTAACAGCTGGGTGTGGTCCGTTTACGCGTTACTTCAAGACAAATGAAGCAGATTAAAGGTGATGGAGGCCATAAAAAGGCTGAAATATCAAAATAAATCTACCAGAGAGAGAGCAAAAACTTTAGGAGAGGCCATTTGAGCCATTCTTAAAAAGGAAGAATGAACTGGTGAGATCAACAAGATGAAAAGGCTTGGAAGAACAAGAAAGACAAGTAAAGTAGATGATGACAGAATTCTTTGCTTGTTGTTGCTTCACAACATGAAGACAAAGTCAAAAAAACCTCAGGAGAAAGTCGGTGCATCATTGTCAAAGTCAACAATCAAGAGACGCCTTCATGAATGTAAATACAGAGAGTTTAGAACAAGGTGCAAACCACTGGGAACATTCAAGAACAGGAAGGACAAATTAGAGTTTGACAGAAAACATCTAAAAAACAAAATCGCCCAAAGTTCTGGAAACATATTCTTTGGACAGATGAAACCAAGATAAACTTGTATCAGGATGATGGGAAGAGAAAAGTCTGGAGAAGGAAGAAACAGCTGATGATCCAAAGCGCCACATCATGTGTCCAACATGGTGGAGGCAGACTTACGGGATGGACAAGTATGGCTGCCAATGGAACTGGCTCACTGCTGTTTATTGATCATGTGACTGCTGTCGGAAGTATCAGGATGAATTCTGAAGTGTATAGGGCTATAATCTCTGCTCACATTCAGCCAAATGCTACAAAACGGACAGGACGGTCAACACAATTGGGTAGTATGTCCAAATATTTTTGAGCCACTGAAAATGGTGGCACTCGGTATAAAATCGCCGTCAATCCTAAATGCTAAGTATTTTTGTGAAACCTCTCAAATCAAAGGTGAAAGTCTGCACTTCAATTACATGTTGGTTGTTTTATTTCATGTCCATTGTTATATTTACAAGCTAAATTAAGTGGAAAATAATTCTCAAAATTCTTTTTTTTTCTGTCAAACATGGTTTTAAAAAGTTCCTGACCTAAATTTGATACCAAGGATGACACTTCAAACACTTCTTAAGTAAGATTTTTGCATTTTCTGAATGTCTCTCTGCGGCTTGTGATAGCATGACTGCTATGGAACATTTTCCTGAGTGTTTATGCTTATGAGAAGTTGCTGTGTTGTTTACTGTCCGTGACGCCACCTTCTCTGCAGATACAGGAGCCGTCGACGTGCGAGCAGGAGAGCTGGTGGTGGCAGGAGCAGGAGGAGGTGCAGTTGGTCCCGTAGAGGCCTGCAGGACAGCTGATGGAGCAGTCCTCACCCTGCAGACAGACGACACACGACGTTCTACTTACACCGGAACTCGTTTTTGATTCCACGTCGAGTTACTGATTTTTAACGATAAAAGTAAAATCGGCACAATGCATGAATTCCTTATTTTCATCTCTCTAGTTTTGCAGATATCAGCTGCAGAAACATCTGACTTCTCTCCAACATGATGGAACCGGATTTCACTTCACTTGTGGAGCTCAAAGTGCCCAAAGAAATTTTAAAAAAGTCTCTTTTTGAAATCCTGAGTCAGTTACTAGAGATAACCCTGAGAGAGACTCAAGCCCCGAGGCTGAAGATCCAAAATCAAAGAACACCTTTACTAATGGGAGGTCTCGGAATGTTGCACAAGAGGGGAACAGATGTTTGCATCAGCGTATGTTGTGTGTTCTTCCTCACCCCTCTTCTTGCTCATAACTTCAGATAAATCATGTCGCGGTATCAGACATGTCCTGCCGTTAGGTGTCCTCTGTAAGGTTCGCTTGGCTGTAACGTCTCCAGAAAGTCACACTGCAATTATCTAATATGACGTCATTCCAAGGATGATCAAAATTGCCAACATGTCCTACAACCATCCACCCAAGGCTAACATCTGCGCTGGGCTAATTTAGATGATACGATATCCACGTTTTATTTATTGGTATCGGTGTAAAATGACCTCTGCACACTTAGTTACGTTCGACCGCCTTTGAGTTTGTTTGTTGGCAACTTTAAGCTCTAATTTGCGTGAAAACTTCTGAAAAAACTGAGTTTTTTCCCAACTTCGATAAATTTTGGAGGTAATCTGGATCCAGAAATGCTTAATGGATTATTCTATGGTGACGACACAATGTCGCAGCCAAGGCGCGCCGAGGTGAGCAGAGAGCAGCTGAAAGCAGCAGAAACACACTTTCAGGATGGGCGGAGCTCGACATGAACACGGCGGGACGCGAACAGTGTCGTGGACAGCAGACACGTTCCGCTAACGTGACCAACGTGAGCGCTCATCTTCTGGAGCTAAAAACGGAGCATGCTAAATGACTGGTGAGATATTGTCTTCAGAAGTGTTTGATTTAACCTTTGTGGTTCTTTACGAAGGAAAAGAAAATCGCAATATTGTGATAATTCATCAGTTATGTCAGAAACTGAACATCATTACACATATGAATGTTGGATTTTTTAATTAAATTACGAAAAACATGAACTTTTCCATGATGTTGTAATTCAAACGTTCTAATCGATGATATGTTCACTTATCATTTCTTGTTCATGTGATAATTACAGTGTCCGAGCCTCCACAACTGTAAATATACAAATACAACCTCTGGCAAGGTCATGTTTTACTTCTGTCACTGTTGGTTGGATGACACAAAACGTAGTTGATGAGTTTGGACGTTGAGGACTGGACCAAGACAGACGGCGTAGTTTTATTCATGTGTTTAGTTCAGTCACGACGGTCAATAACGCTGTAAAGAGGTGTTTCCTGATGACGACAACACTGCTCATTCCTTCGGGTCTAACAGAGGAGGGCGACCCCGCAGGGAAACGTGAAGTCTGAGCTCGTCCCGTCGAGAGAGGACGTGCTCAGAGCAGACAGAGTGCAGCTCGGCATCCGCAAGGATCTCCGACCTTATTCGGCACCGTCGGAATGCTGTGAAAGCAGCTTCCACGCAACCAGAACCTCGGGCACGTTGTCGCATTGATCCCGACCTTGAACATATAAACTGTGCTAATTAAAGCTGCTGCTTCCAACCTGCTGCCTTTAAATTGCTTTTAATCTAATATTCACAAAGCCAAATGTGCAAAGACGGTAAAAGAGGGAAGCCTTATTAAAAAGTTGGTGAATTAAGGACCTAAAAAAAGAAAAAAAAAACTTAAATAAAATGTGTGGGTCCAATCAGAATTTCCCAGGAGACCAAAGAGTTCAAACAGGAAACCTCCAGAATAATAAATACGTGCAGATCGATGGATCCTGACATTCTTTAAGCAATTTTGAATTCAAAGAGCTAATGTGGAGCTCTGTCAGTGCGCGGCTTCGATTTTTCTCTACTACATTTCCTCTTTTCTTTGCATTTAATAAACAAAGTGGTGTGTTTTCAATTTGCAATCAAAGATAAACAATCAAAGAATGAAATAACTTGATTAATTAGGTGCCTTTTTAATAACGTTGGAGCAGAATGAGGCCAGCAGGTCATCACGTTGATAACCTGTTTACATCCTAGTGAAAAAACAGACGTTATCCTGCTTCTTCCAACTGGACAAAAATTAAGCTAAAATATTCCAGACACGAGCGGCCATCATGTGCTGATGATGTCACTTCAAGCTTCATGTTTCACCATCTTTGTAAAGAAACAAATTTCTAACTAAAACTAAAATGACCGGAAAAAAATAACACGTCAATTATCATTCATTCATTTCCTAGAGCTTATCCCGTTAGAGGTCACGGGGAGGGGCTGGAGCCTATCTCAGCATGTTCGGGTGAAGGCGGGGTCACCCCGGACAAGTCACCAGTTCATCGCAGGGCTGACATATAGAGACAAACAACCATCCACACTCACATTCACACCTACGGGCAATTTAGAGTCACCGATTAACCTGCTAACCCCCAGTTTTGCATGTTTTTGGACTGTGGCAGGAAGCCAGAGAACCCGGAGAGAACCCACGCAGACACAGGGAGAACATGCAAACTCCACACAGAAACACCCTGACCGGGGAATCAAACCCAGGACCTTGTTGCTGTGAGGCTACAGTGCTAACCACTGCACCACTGTGCCGCCCTTAGTCCACATCAATTTTACAGCTGATATTCATCTAACATGAGCTAGATGTCAGTGTTGAGCCGGGACAACAACCATAAATGGTATTAACAATAAACAATATTTATTGTTCTTTCCAGTCACAGAGCACTTTGCTGAGTTGCTTCAGTCGATTGAATAATTTCTTTAATGGAAATAAAATTTTGTATTGAAGAAAGGATGAGTTTTGCTTGCATATGCTGTCAATTAAGGTTTTCAGAAAAAAAAATTCCAATTGGCCAAGAAAGTTGTTACGGGTGCATCTCTGATGATGACTTCTGTCCGAAGACTCTGCAGCTGTTGGAGACCGATTGCATATGAGCGTCACTCCGGATCAAAGATCATCCAGGGTAATGAAGAGTGAAACAGCAGTGAACCCGGTGTCCTCATTGACCGAGTGTCCCAATAACCTCTCGCACACATCAACACGCTCGCAGGCGTTTCTCTCGGGTACGACATAAACGTCGCACACCTGAAAATACTTCACTGACCAAGAACTTTGTGTCCTCAACGATTCTAATGACACAAGAAAACATTTCAGGGCGTCTGTGATTTCTGCTCAGCTCAACAGTCTCTCTGTGACAGCTGGTTATCAAAAACCCGGCCTTTCACCATCCAGGGGAACGGGCACGCACATCTACCGTGGCACAACAGCCAATGGGAACACCCTCTCTCTTAAATGACCTGTGATTGACCAAAAACTCCTATCCCGGGTAGATTTCAGATAAAGCCTGAACTGAAAGCGTACAGTGTCTCTTCCTGTTTTGGTTCCACTGTGGCAGATGCACTTCCTTTGTACCGTAAAGCGGACCTTCATTTTTCTAAAATAGTGACAGCGAGGCCATTAGACTGCGTAAAATAGCATCTTTACCTGATACGGAGGAGTTAAAGTAAAAACCTGGAACCAGCCATGTTTTAGCCTCAGAGTTGAGCTTCAGATCAATGTTTCTGACCACGACAGAAGGAGAACTTATTACGCCTGGATGTAATTCTACACCTTTGCCTTGTCCAGGTTGGGAGTTAGGATGGACATTTTCAGGGATTTCCATATTTGACTACAAGCTGTAATTTATGAATGTAAAATATAAATATTCTTTTATATGTACGTGACGGTGTCTGTTGTCTGTATCTGCAGGTTTTATCTTGTGCTTTAAGTACACGTGGTTAAACATCAAACTAGTATTTCTGTAAGTATAACACCAGATACTCACCCTTCCTGCTCGCTGCTGTTACGGTTCATGTTATGCTGACAAAGTTCACCTGTCGTAGCCAAAAACAAAACACTGTGCAGCTACGAGAACAGTAAAACGCTACTCGAATGGTAACGTCACAAGCTAGTTCTCGACTAGTTCTCGGTACCCAGCTTCAGTCGTGAGGATCCATGAATGTGCTGCTTTAGTCTGGAACTGGAGTCTGCGTCATCCTCTGACTTTTAAACTAGTCTACTACGCGCTGCACAGTGTCACGTTCTAACGCTTGAGTAACTCAGCGACCCATGTTTGAACCAGACACGGATTCCCAGAAAGAAGAGTAGGAGCTAAGATCTACTTGTACAAGCCCCACCCCCACCCTTCATCAGGACACTGGCTGCCAGAGCTTGTTTTTCGGAGACTCTCATTGGAGGATTTCAGTACGAAAGCAGAACTCCTCGGCCACGAAGCTGATGCTTATTTCAGTCGTGATAACGTATAAACATGATTTTCATTGGAGACAATCTTTAATTTTGAGGCGAGATAGTTGCAGTTTGTCATTAAACCGTTAAGGTCCAGCTCAGAGTCTCAGACCCGTAACCAGAACCAACCTGTTACCTGTAATTATCTCATGATCACACCCGGAACGTGATTAAACACAGTTGTGTTCTTAAAAAGTGTCTCTCAGTTGTTGCTGCTGTGTTTCATCGCGTGATGACGTGACCATCTTGTGGCTATCGAACGCTAACACTTTACATCACCGCTCACAGAAGATTTTGTTGCGGGTTACCGAACAGCTACCCATGGATACGGACCCGTTGAACCCAGAAAGCGTCTTTGTCCACC
>KV751315.1:20740362-20752177 GCA_001698575.1 Mola mola | reverse complement strand
TTATTATTTCATACACAATAAAAACAATTTACATTTTTAAAATTAAATGGGGACTTACAAATCCAGTAATTGGGAAAAAAAGAGCAAAATTATTTTACTTGAATAGAAAAGTTTATAATATTTCTTTTGGATTAAGAGCTAGCTAACGTCATCAGGAACGGTCCCTGAAGTCGGAACTCCGCCTCTGAAACTCGGACGAACGTCAGTAACATGAACTTGAAATCCAAGATGGCTGCCAACATAAGTTAAGTTCAATAGCAACAACAAACCTCGTTCTTACTTTATCTTTAAGTCCAACAGAGCAAATTTTACATTCACAGTAACTCACAGATTACTGATTACCGTGATGTTGATGACGCTGCAATGGTTTGTTTGTTTGTTTGTTTGTTTGTGTTTGTGTCCCGCCATCGCCATCAGGGTTGTGTGTTACTTTCAGACAGGAAGCAACATCTTTCCACCGACTCTCCGGTCAAAGTCAGAACTCTGACTGATGATGGCTGAATCTGTTTTTTGTTGTTGTTTTTTTTGCTGCCACGGCAACCACAGAACGCAGACAGAGAAATAACACAGGGACAAATTTTAATGGCGTCACCTCTCCTAACGAGATCAGAATAATAGAATAGGATGAACTCTGCGCCGGTGGAGGTCCCGAATCGTTAAAAAATGTGTTTTTCACGTATCCCACAGAAAAGCGCCCTGAGAGCAGAAAAACCCCGTCGTTCATTCACTTGTGAAAGAGACGCTGGCCGCTCATGTGTTCCTGTACTTACGATGAACCCCGGAGCGCACACACACGCTCCGGTCACGCCGTCGCAGTCGGCTCCGTTGGCGCAGGCGCACGCCTCCCTGCAGCCCTCGCCGTGGTAACCGGCCGGACACGACTCGTTGCAGTACAGGCCCGTCCATCCGGCCGCACAGGTGCACTCCCCGGACAGAGGGTGACAGCTGGGGGAGCGCAGAGGACGGAAACTTGGCTTTAAAAACACATCCCACGATCTCTGACTATTTCACTGTAGCTGTATAAATCACACTCACATATAAAAATATATACAACAAAAATGATTCACTTTACATGTCATGATTATATACATGTGAATGAATATCAATCTGGATCGATTTTCAAAGTCGAACATGACTCAAAATGAATCAAATATTAATTGAAATAAATATTGATACTAAATAAAAAAAATGACACAAAACTAAACTAAAACGAAATAAACAATAATAAAACCTTCATTCAGCTATTTTTTTTCTAGGATGTGTGGGGCAGGTGTTACGTGTAAGTCGACTGTTTACTGAGCAGTTATCACATGTACAGTTTTACAGAATGGAACTGAAGTAGGGCAAAAACAAAGAAATTAGAGTGACTAACACTGGAATTTTGGATTCCTGTGCTGATACTGAAATAACCAAAAAAATACCCAGAAATCTACAAACAGTATGTGCTGATATTAATAATATAAATACACTTGCACAATGCTTCTAGAGGTAAACACACATTTTTTTTCCCAGGATGCCTAAAATAAATCAAGCGCAAGTGACAGGACGTTTTAACATTGAGACTCTGTAAAATCCATCTGGGGATTCATGAAACACAATGAGAACAAGCCTCTATGTTCTGTGAACAGGTCTGTAATCTGACGCCGTCTTACTCTCGCCCAGTTCTTCTTCTGCACCCACCTGAGCGTGTTGTCGGCCTTGCAGGGGCAGTATCGGTCACAGAGGAGTCCGTACAGGCCCGCGGGGCAGAAGCGGTCCTGGCAGCTCGGGCCCTTGAAGCCCTCGTTGCACAGACAGGCCCCGTTGATGTGGTAGCACTTGGCGCCGTTCTGACAGTCACACTTGTGGGCGCACTGCGGCCCGTAGGTGCCCACCGGGCATTCGTCCTGGCACCTGGGCAGGAAGAGAGAAAGTGCTGCTTAAATCTGAAGCTAACTGCTGTAAATATTATCTAAAACACCACTTTATCCGTTAGTCATGGGGATTTGACATTTTTAGGGTTCCAGTTTGGGGAGTGGACTCGGCCAGATCATGTTTGTACATTTCTTTTGTTTCTATTCTACGCTCGTCGTGGAGTTTTGCTGACACTGACGGAAAAGACACTGAATGAGTCCTTCCCGTTAAATTCATGGAATGACCAAGGTTTTCTTTAGAGGAGGCACCACATCCAAAACCGAACCGACACATCAGCCATTCAACTCTCAAACAGGGAAACATTAATGAGGAAAACCTGAATTTAATAATTTCTTGATCACCACTGGTCACAGTAATGGTGCAGCAGATCCACACTGACATTCCACACGTTAACCTTCACAGGAGGCTAAATTTCTCCTGTTCTGATACTGAAAACACCTTAAACATTCTCTTAATCTGAATCTCTTCCTCCATAAATACTGTTTCTGCAGTGTTTGTTCGAGACCTGTTTTGTTGCGAGACTGGAAAATGAGGTCATGTGGTTTGACCAGTGTCGAGTGCAAAGTCACCTTTGTTACCTTCTTCACTTCCGATTAGAAGTCATGGAAATAATTATGAGCTTATGTTCTCCCGTTGTAGCAACATGACATCATGATTGTGGTTGTATTTTCTAGACAAATAAATACTGTCAAAATAAAAATATAGGAATTAAATTAAAATACTGCTTATAATTACAGATGGTTTGTCGTTCTTTGGATATTTCTCTCCACCTCATGGGGGGTCCATGTGCCCTGATGTTTGATAAAACATCACCAAAGTTCCTTCTCTCCATGGTAGAGACTGACAAGTGTCCTCTTGGGTTCCCTTTTTAATCATGTTTGCCCCTGGCCCTCAATCACCTGAGTCCAGCACTGGTGAGTCTTCTGATGTCGTTAATTGTCAGACAGGACGAGTCACGAAACCCCTCCGATCACACATAACAGTGAAATATTCACCGATGACTTGTTTCATCTCGTCTCTGGAATATTCGACTGAAAAGACAAATGATTTTTGTTGTCTAAAAGCCGTAAAGATCAGGAAAGCAGGTTCTGTTGTCGGCTCTCGGTCGGCCACCTCGGAGGAGGTGGTGGAGCAGAGGATGCCATCGTGGACAACACCTCCCACCCCCTCCATGAAACTGAGAACATTCTGAGGAGCAGCTTCAGCAACAGAATGATCCAACCCCGCTGCCACAAGGAACGATACAGGATGTCGTTCCTCCCCGGTGCAATTAAACTTTTCAACGCCTCTGTTATTAGACACTTTACCTGTCAAAATCATTCACCTCCTCCTACCTGCACTAAACTCTGCCCTCTGCAAAACATCTGTACATACTTTTAGAATCCTACAACTGCCAATACTGTGTATGTTTTGTATTTTTATTTTTAATTTATACTTTTATACCTTATAGGGTTATATGTCCACTGGTCCTGTACCAGAACAATATTGCTGCTGTGACAAATTAATTTCCCTACGTGAATTAATAAAGTTATCTCTATCTCTAAAGCCAAGTAGCTGGAATGAGGCGAATTTAGACATTTGTGTTTCCTGTTAATCAACAACATCCGAACGAGTGTTGAGTGTTTCGGTAGGACGTCCAGTCACAGAAAAGGTCCAACTCATCACTTTACTCACCTTCCCCTGCGATCGATAAAGTATTTATCTATCCGTCACTCTGAGCTGCAACGATTAGCATCTGCTGGCTTTTTTGTTGATTTTCCTTGTTGTTATGATAAATGAGGGCTTTGGGTGGTTTTGGACAAAAGAAACATTTGAAGATGATTTTCAGCTGTTGGAAACTGGATTTTTTTCCCCCAATTTTGTGACCCTCGTGGATTAATCACGAGGATCGGCGGCAGATCAGTTGGTGACGAAAATAGTCAGTTATTGGCTCTGTTCTAATCATCACGGGAGTAAAACCTGTTTATTTGGAGCCTGAAGTGCAGAAGAATAAGACAGATTAGGATTATGTGAGCGTCGTCGTCGTCTCCGTTTCAGCATCTGTTTGCAGTTTGGATCCGGTCTAATCATCTCGGTTCTGCTCCGTCTCCTCTGTCACCTTTCTTTTGATTTTTAAAGTCAACCTCAGATTTCCGGAGGTTTTCAGTCTCAGATGTGTGTCTCAGCGCTGACACACTGCTAACAATGCTAACAATGCTAACTCTCCTGGATCCACGTGTAGCAGGAATATATATATATATTTTTTTTTTTCTCCTCATGATGTGTAATTTGCCGTTTCTCTGTGATTATTCCTGCCTCGACTCAAACCTTTCAGTGGAGGGAAACGTCTGATTCCTGTGAAATAGGAACAATGGTGGCTGTCAGCAGGTCGCCGGCTAATGAGCGCCGATTTCAGCCGGCCATCAGGTGACTGACGGGAGACGTGTAAAGTCCTCTGGGAAAAAGCTCTGGATGAGGACGAAGGCAAGCGTCTCACGCAGGGATTTTCTGTACAAATACAGCGATACATCAGTGTTTTCAGAGGCTAATATCAGGATTACAGCTTCATCCTGCACTCTGTCACAAACACGTCGGGAGACACGACTTCATTATCTGCACGTGTTTTGAATGACGCACTGTGTTGAGCTCAACCTATCGATAACCGAACATGTCTTTTCCCAACCACCACGGCTCAGAGTGATCACTCTGATCGCACCCGCCCTTCTTCAGCTGGCTGCCAATAAACACTGAGCTGCTCACGCCGACGGGCCGAGCGTCCCGCTGCGACACTGAACGCCCGCAGACAGGCGGAAAATTATCGAAGCCGAGTTAGAGCCTCGGCTCTGCATCATTCCCAACACGTCCGCCAGCCGAGACCATTAAGAAATAGACAAATCACTCAATTAAAATGGCTCAGTGAGGACTTCTGTTTTGTGTCACGTTTAAATCATGCCGACTTCCTCGGGACTCTTATCTCGGCTAATTCCATTAGAACGCGCCGGGCTGCAGGAGAACTCGATATTGGAATTATTCCGTGTGGGCTAATTCACCTGTCCGGGGCCTTAATGAATGGAGGTAATTTGGCTCGGCGGGGAGGACGGATGGACAGGGAGGGAGGAGAGACGGAGGCCTCCAGCTGACAGACAGAACCAGATGATGGAGGCCGCGAAGATGACAACAATTCAAACGGCTCGTGTTGAGAAGTGCAAAAAGACTGGAGTCTGAAGTCCTCATTGTTTGTCGCACACGTTTTAAAATGTGAGCAAAAACTTTGCAGTATTTCCTGTTTTTGCAGTTTTTTGAAGGAGAAGTCATAACATATTTTATACGTTATTTGTCTTCAGTCTCATGTAGTTGGTGAGATCATATTGTGAGCCCAGAATCGTGAGCTGTAAGTTGAGTTTAATGTTACATCTCTGTCTAACATAACTAATATCCAGGAGGATAAAACCCCGGCAACCAGCCGAAGAGCTCGTCTGTCCGTCCGTCCTGAGGTCCCACAATTTAATTCAGAACTTGACCGTATAAACTTTCAAAATTTTGTGATGATCCGTGTGTTTGTTTTTGGCTTATTGTGTTTAAAACACAGACCGCCAGACGCGGTAACGTGTGTTTCCTGTTTGGCTGTTAGGGGGCGCTGTTACTTCAACATGACAAGAAAATATGTCAAATGTTGGAGGATTAAGATAATTCAGAGTTTATCAATTTGTTTAGTTACATTTTCTTCAAATGTACTTTCCAACACTGAAATGTGAAAGTTTAATTAATTTAATCTCACTGCCAACGAATACAGTTCTGAGGGTCACAGAAGGCGTTAAAGTGCTGGAATCAGTCTACGGGATGTAATAAACCCGCCGTCCATGTTTCTGGCCGTAGCAGAACATCTGGATCAGGTTCATTTGCTGCTGGGATATCTGATTTGATCCTTCGGCAGCGTTATTAGATCACAACGTGGAGCGAGAGGGAGAATCTAGACCAGAACCACATCGTTTAGAAACGCAAACCACATTTTGGAGAATGATTTTCTAACATGCACCTTCAGCTGCGGCATCAACAAGCTAACGAGGTTTTACTGTGTACGATGGGTGAGGCGGAAGAGCCCGAGAAAAATGAAAAAAAACTATCATTTTAAGGGGGTTTTGATGTATTTGCAAAAATGAGCTCAATGAATTGAAAAACTGGAGAAGCTGGATAATTAAAAAACAATGAAATACTAGATTTTTTTAAAAATACAATACAGTATATTTTTGAAATAATAATTACTTGCTGTTTGGCTGAAAACATTTTGAAAAAATGATTAGAGTTTTATTTTGTACATTTTGTCCTGGAAATATTTAACTTGTGTTGTGACAATTGAGTACGGCAGCAAGAGATTCTTCGTGTGTTTTGCAAATAAAAAACGGTTTACTGCTTAATTTTAACGTCACAAAATGATTCCGTCGTGTACACAAAATGTTGGTTTTCATCATAAAAATTTAAATAATTTATTTATTTGAACTATTTTAACACTGCTTCTTTATATTTCCTGACTGTTTCTCGCAGTTTCTCTGCTGTATTAACGGGTTATTAAAAATCGAACATTATCATCTTCCTCTGTGAAGAATTCTGAATTCTGCTCACGTGTGCCGCCGTGACGGTTTGATTTCCCTGAAGGACCCACTGATCTTTACCCCTCACACGCTCTCATACTGTACCTCTCCCCGATGTAGCCGGCGGTGCACTGGCACTGACCGCTGATGTGGTCGCACAGGCCTCCGTTGCGGCACGTGCACTCCTGAGAGCAGTTCATGCCGAACGATCCGAAGGGACACGGCTGTGCGCACACCGGACCCTGCGGAGGGAGACCGGAGGTTCGTCAGGCGCGCGTGGAAGATGGAAACACAGACGGTTTCAAGGTGCCATTTGGAAAATATAGACAGAGTTTCAAGGTAATAATCAAGAGTCAGAGAAAATATATAAAACTACTGTGGAATATCTCATATCATAGTTGGAGAATATCAGCATTTTGAAATTCGCTAAGATTTTCACCCAGTCTGACCCTGTCAATGAAAACCTGTCGAAGATCTGATTTTAGCTCATCCACATCTACTTCTTGGACATTAAAACAAAGGTCGTTGACGGACATTTCATTAAATTAACAAAGCGCAACTGAACAGGTCACGTAGAGCTGGAATATTTTAATATTTTCACAACTTATTCTGTGAGCCAAACCACAAGTGATTTTGGAAAAACAAACAGAGATGCACTTTTCACTTCTCTGTAGCTTAAGAATAAAATAACACTTGTCCTAATTCTGGAAAAAGAGAAACTTTCTGTTTATTAAGGAAAATATGTGCATGAATATTTCTCCTTTCTTGACATTTTGAGAGCTTGTGAAACTTAGCAGCTTATATACATCTCCCAGCTGGAACTATCTTCCCCCCTTTCTATCTATTAGCTTTGTATACAAACATCTCAGATTCAAACAGTCGCTGTCAGCAGACCTCTGATCAACGTGTGTGTTTGTGTGTGTGTGTGTGTGTGTGTGTGTGTGTGTGTGTGCGTGTGTTTGTGTGAGTGTGTGCGTGTTTGTATGTGTGTGTGTGTGTGTGTGTGTGTGTGTGTGTGCGTGTGTGTGCGTGTTTGTATGTGTGTGTGTGTGTGTGTGCGCGCGTGCGTGTGTGTGTTTGTGTGAGTGCGTGTGTTTGTGTGCATGTGTGTGTGCGTGTGTGTGCGTGTGTGCGTGTGCATGCACATGCGTGTTTGCGTGCAGCGGTTCACACCACCCAGCCCTCGGGGCACGAGCACTCTCCAGTCACGTGATGGCACGTCCCTCCGTTCTGACAGGGGCAGCGCTGTTCACACTGGGAGCCGTGTTTGCCTGGAGGACAAGGCTTCTCGCAGCTGGAGGAACAGGACAGAGGAGACGGGACGCCGCGATGAGACGCACATAAAACACACAGGAAGAAAGTGTCACAACATCTGAAGGGAAATCCTGTCATTACCTGTCCTGGTGTCACTGCGTCACAGACATGACAGTGTCACAGATGTTTGAACTTTTTTATGTTCTTTGAATACAGACTTGCAGGTAATAGTCATGTATATTTACCATCCTATCCAAAAAAAAAGAAATATTCTTAAGGGCTAATACAATACAAAAAGGCAACTCTTCCAGTGTGAACATGAGCAGTGACTGGGTTACCATCGTCATGGCAATTAGGACATCGTAACAATGTCTAAAAAATCTAATGAGAAATAAATGTAATGGCTCCAGTCGGCTACAGCTACAGTTTATCTTCTATATTCAGGCTTTTGGAGGTGTAGCGTTCTCCTAAAATTCAGTTTAGGTGAATGCTGAAATTCTGTGAGTCTCCAGAATTGTTTCACGGATGAAACTTCACCTGAGTTTCTATAGGCGTGGTGATGAGTAGATAATAACTGAACTTTTCACTGAACTGTTCCCATAAAACCTTTACTGAATTTAATGCCGGGGTTTTTGAAACCTCTTGGAATCAAGCATGAGACTCTATGGAAGCAACTCTGCTTCTCCTCCCTGCTCTGTTCTGAAGCTCCGCCCTTTCGTACAGTCTTTGTAACACGTTGGCCTTCCTTGTTGTGGTGCGTTGCTGTGTCTGCAGTGGCTGATAATACTGAAAGAGCAACTTTTCCTGCTGGGATGTCCAACACTGTATCGGCCTTTCACCATCTATGGGGACAGGCTTGTGTATCTACCTGTAACAGCAAATAGGAACAGCCTCTCTCTCTGAAATGACCCTTGATTGGCCAAAAACTACTGAATACAGAGCCTGGAGGAGGCGCAGAACTCTCCTTTTTCAGACCACTTTAATTATAATATTCTCAAAGGTTATTATGAAATTTAACCTTAACCAACTGTTGTTGTTCTTTTCACTTTCACTTTTCATTATCTTATTAATTGTTGGGGTAAAACAAATAAAGTAAATATAAAGCAAAACAAAAATGAAACCACTCTGCAGAAGATACTTTGCCTCAAATAGTTTGAAATTTAATGTTTAACATGATCAGGCTACATTTCAACGCTGTAAAGTGTTGTAAACTTCCATTTACTAAGTCTGTCACATCTCTGTTCACTTTTGCAATGTTGGAAAAATGTTTTTAGGGACACTGTTTTATTTTCATTGAGTGAGTCATGTTATTGACTATCAGAAGCTCAACACCTTGAGGAGTGATTTCGGTTTTTACTACGCAGGAGAGAAACTATTCTGGTTTTACTTTCTCAGTTTCAAAAGGGAACCTAAAATGTCCGTCCTTATGCAGATGACACTATTCTTTATCGCCTGTACAAGAGTCCACTCTTCATCTGCAATGTGCCTTAGATGCCTTCCAAAAATCTTAAATTGGCATTAAATGCAGGAAATGTAAATTATTATGGTCTTCACTTGTGCACTGTCTATTGAACAAGCTCCTCTTCATTAATATCTTGGAACTTGGGCGGACGATAAATTGACCTTTGAAGCAAATATTAATATTCTAATTAAGAATTTGTGGATGAAGGTTTCTTCTATCCAAAAAGCTCTTATTTTCCATGGTACACTAGATAGAGACTAATAGAGGCACTTTTCCATACGGGTCTGGATGATAGGGACATAACTTACAAAAATGCATCTGCTACCACGATTGAACCTTCAGTTCATCATTTAGATTTACAACAGGAGATTCTCTCTAACAAAGTTGATTGGCCCTCTCTCGGAGTTCTGAGGGATCACCACTGGCTTTTGTTTGTTTACAACATCCTGATAGGGAGG
Organism: Mola mola; assembly: GCA_001698575.1. Taxonomy (NCBI): domain Eukaryota; kingdom Metazoa; phylum Chordata; class Actinopteri; order Tetraodontiformes; family Molidae; genus Mola; species Mola mola. The sequence goes on along the minus strand of KV751315.1, from coordinate 20,742,521 downwards.
CTAAAACCTTCCCTCAGCCCAGTTTTAATCTGGAGTACTGCGGCCTTCTAAACACACTCCTAAGTCTGTTTAATGCCCGAGCTACTCACACTTTTTGTTGTTGAAATATAACTGGAACCTGGAAGACTTTTACTCAAGGATATCAGCTCTGCTTAACTTTAATTGCACTTGTTTTAAACGATGTACTGGTGTGGATGGGATAGTTCACCACTGAGAAGGAGGGTCGCAACCCTCAATGTGTCATCTGAGATCTAAATGAAGGTTGTTCACGAAACGTTATGATGCAGCATATTCATGTTTAACTACTTTAATTGTTAAACTGAGCAGTTGCAAAATAATTCCACTCGAAAGTGGAGATTTTTAAGTCTTTCAGTGACTCACAGGTTGAAACGGGAAAAAAAAGCATTCAGCGGGATAACCGAAGCGACTCACAAGGCCCCGGTGTATCCCGGCGCGCAGAGGCACTCGCCCGTCTGATGGTGGCAGGTGGCGCCGTTGAGGCACTGGCACTCCAGCAGGCAGTCCTTGCCGTAGAGGCCGGCGTCGCAGGGCTCCTCGCAGCGCCAGCCCTGGTAGCCGTCGGTGCAGACGCAGGCCCCCGTTATGGGGTTGCACTTGGCCCCGTTGCGGCACTGACATCGGTTACTGCAGTGGGGCCCCCAGAAGTCACTCTCACAGCCTGCGGGGGCAGGAGTGGGTGTTAACAAGTGACCTAAAAACCGTGTGACCGTTGTTATCTGCGTCACGAGAGTGTCGAAGAATCGACGAGGTCAGAAACAAAGATTTACAGACATCTAAACTTTACTTACAGACAGAAGAACCTAAATCCTCAACATAATTCTACAGTCTAATTAATGAAACACACACAGAGACATTTACGGCTGGTAAAATCTCAACAAGTATTAATGATATCGTCTCTCTCAGCCACTTTTACAGGTTTGGAGATGTCGAAGGCAAAAGAATTATTCCTGCTCGTTCTTCATTTGTTCATTGCAATATTAAAAATTCTATTCAATTTTTGGGGCCATAGTGAGAAAAAAAAAAGGAGAACAAAGTCGTAAATTAACAAGATTAAAAAGTCATAATATTGTGACAAAAGAAGTGTTAACTGTGTTTAGTCTGAAGAAAGAACTAGGCGGATGTGAGGAAATCGTCTCTTTAGGAGGCTGTCCATCGTCCTGCCTGTTTTGTTTATCTCCGCATAACATCTTTTTTATTTTAGTTTTTCTCGTAAACTTACAAATTTTTTCTCGTAAACTCATGATTTTTTTCTTGTGAATTTAAATTTAAATTGTGAATTAATGAATATTTATGAATATTCTCAAAATCTAAGAGAAAAAAATCAATGTGGCCCTTAAACTCCACTGTTATGTCCACATAGTTCAGAGCAACTACAAATAAAATTACAGACACATAAAACTCGACATACAGCTCAGTGCCCCATTTCTCTGCCCGTTTGAAAGTCAGATACGGCATCTGCATGAGGAGAATTAGGGCCGAACATGAGGAAAAACAAAACAGTGAGAGCGTGTTTTTTCATTATGCACTTCGAGACAAAAGGCAAAATGTCAAGAATAATCTTGAATATAATTTGGTGAGTAAAGTTGAAATGTTGAAGGTTTAAAGTCGACCTTTTCAGAGCGTAAACAGCGCCGATGGACAAATGAAGTGTATGCGTGGTTACGGCTGCGTGCGGTTCACATGTGGATATGTAGCATCACATGACCCATAAAACAACTAGTCGAGCCGCTTGATGCTGAAGGGGCGGAGCTCAGGCGGGCGCCAAGTATGATTGAACTCTAAAACATTCTTCTCCACATTTTGGGTTTTTTGTTGGCACTTTTGCCCTTTTTTCAGAAAGCATCATGACAAAGAGTATCGACAGAAGACGTGGAAAAGCACTTTGCTTTACGACGTCCAGATGTGAACCCAGTGTTCATGAATACTGACATTTTACAGGCGCCTGGAACGCCTACCTGAGACCTGAGAGAACTCCATACAGCATGCTGATGTTTACCTCATATCGAGATACCACAGCGGAGACGTAGGATTTAGGAGGAGTTCTTTAAGCTGCAGATAATCAGACACTTTGGAGGAAAGTAATCACAGTCTTGGTGCAGCTGCTGCACAAATCCTGCTGCTGCTGTTGAGTATTGAAT
>KV751315.1:20720482-20740323 GCA_001698575.1 Mola mola | reverse complement strand
GTCCCAACTCTTCCACAAGAAAATGAAATATGATCAACACATTTGACACGAAGACCAAAAACAAATAATGCAAGGTGTTTATGATATCAATAAGGTGTTTTTCTTCATAATACACGACCTCACATTTTAACCCGTCACTTCTTAACAAACTTAAAGTGTGAACGTCTACTTGAAACTATATGAGAGAATCTGCAGGATGTAATTAATGTTTTATAGCTTCTGATCCAACGGATGGTTCGCAGTCAGCAGCTGAAGACCGAGACCCTCTTTCATGTCACCTTCACGCCGAAATAAGTGTGTATGTACGTGTATATATACTGTAGATATACTGGCAGCATGTAAGATAAAGATAATTAGAAATGATATATTTGTAGAAATTTAATAAAGTAATAACTGTTGGAGTCTATATGTACAAGGAAGCTGGATCATTAATTAAGGGTTACCTGAATTTATTACATTTGTTTGTTTGATTAATTTTTTTTTTACCTGAAACCATAATCTCTCCCAACCCGACCGGACCTGACAAACGCTGTTATAACTGTTATGTTGTCGGACCGACTCGCCCCGTCAAGCTGAAACTGCACAACTTCAGCAGTTGGCGTTTCAAACGACCGAACCAAGAGGAAGCGGCGGTGAATCAGGGGTTGTAATGGGCCCTTATGGAGGGAAGATAAATATTTCTGGGCACAAAGGGATCCTTTCTTTAAGAGGCGTGTTTCTCGACCGTTGCAGGTCTGTGAGCAGACAAATTGTTGGTATTAAATCAGAACCTGAATACTTTAACAGAAAAGAAGTGCATTGTCTCAGACGGCATAAATCCGAGTGCTGCCATCTTACTGATGAGCTGCACTCCCCAGAAGTGAAGCAGCCTCGTGCCAGGAGCTGGAACAGGTGGAACCCTGAGTGTTGAGGAGGAAAAATTTTCCTCCCCAACCGCGGCTGGTGGCTCTACAGTTATTAAAGCGTTAAATGTTTGATAAGTACCGTGGCCGACGGAGACGAGCATAAATCAACCTCGCGCCGCCTCCCTCTCAATCTCCCTCTAATTTACTCCTTCTGTTTTGCAGGCGTCTCACTTCCTCCCGCCTCTCCTCCTCCACTCGCTCTGCCTCTCAGACTGGGGGGGGTTCTCTTTATTTCTCTTAACTAGCGAGCCACCGCAGTCAAATCCTTTATCCTCTCACAGCCTCAATTATTCAGCAGCAAAGAGCCCAAATCAAGTGACTAATGACTTTGATCAAGAGCAGCTCGCCGGCGCTCGGCAGAACTTTCGGCACTAAATTAAGAGCTGCGTGATGTACTCTGGCCAGGGCGAACTCTTTGAGGAGTATTCCAGGTTTGTCTCCTCCGCTTTTTCTCTCTCTCATGTCTGAGAGACGAGCACACCTTGATTATTTCTGTCTCCTGAGTCCTCTGGTTCAACGGAGGGGCTGCTGTCGGACGCATATCATTAAAGGAAGATTAAAGGAACAGTCAGAAATTTGGGGGATTTTGCTTACTGGCTTTGTTTCTCGTGTTGCATTGAAGCTAGTGGCGGGAGAGGATTAGCTTAGCTTTCTAAAGGAGGGCAAGAAGGGGAAACAGCTAGCGTGGACTTTAGAGACTATATGACAAATATCCCGTCATTAGCTCATTAATGAGCATGGTCATTTTTATCAATTTTGAGAAAAATTAAAATGTGGAACTGGTGAGTTTTTATTCATTTAGAGACATAGATCGATAGGTAGAGATCAGCGAGACGGCACGAGTAACACTTTCTAAATACTACAAACCGTCTCTTTTATGTTTCCGTCAGGATCAAAACAGTCAAAATAAACTCGATTAAACCTACGAGTTTCAGTAAGTCATTTTTGGCGGTATGGCTCTATTCTTGGAACTCCCTGACCTTCCACGTGCTCATGTGGAAAGGTTAAAGCAGAGAGCGCTGCTCACTATCTGTTCTGTTTGTACAGGAATAAGACATTTGTGTTCTTTAATGTGTTTAGGTAGGTCTGGCTGAGTCACTGTAATGATTATATATCCCATCTGGCCTTTGGAGCATCATGGGAGGAGGAGCTGGAATGATTTGCTGAGGACACGGGTGTCAGGAATACCCTGCTTGGCCTGCTACCACTCAATCCCGGATAAGCAGAAGATAATAACTTTTTGGTGACATCGTAAGATGGTTAAACTTGCTCGGCAGGTTCAATAGGTAGTTTTGGCTCAGTATTTCCAACATTTTACTGTAATACGTGACTACACACGTGAAAAAGGTAAGCAGGTTTGTACCAGCGATGAATCATAGCCGGTGTGGGCAGCTGAACGAGATAATTACTCATTCCACTAATGCCCTTTGTGTATTGTTATCGCAGCACCTCAATAAATGACAATTAAAAGTATCAAATCCACCACAGGATCACTGTTCAAGCTTCGGAATATAAAAATGTCCATTACTGCCTTTACTCTTACTGCACACACACACACACTGACATGCTGAAATATTGATGTTTAAAGCTTCTTTTTTTAATGGGGCTGCTCATTGGAAGATCCAAACACAACCCACCTACGCAGAAGGACCAGAATTAAACCATTCTGAGGTTTCCTTCCTTGTTTTCCCCACAGTAAAAACACACGAAACTTGACCTTACAGCTGCACTCCCAGACAGAAGAGGAGGATGAGGTCAGGTTGGATTATCCCTTCCAGCAGGAACACAACACAAGCGAGGGACATAATGAGTCCAAACACTGATGCGCAGAGGACCACATCAGAGCCGTGACTCATTCACTTACCCGTCTGTTGGCATGGCGTTCAGGTGGATGAGGAGTCAGAGTGGAGTGCTTTACGTCTTTCTACTGCTTTTTGAGAAATAGAATAAAAATTGCAGGACAAACGTTTGCGACTGCTCTCCTTCATCTGATCTGATCTGATAAACGTTTGAGACCTCGTAACTCAGACGTTTAAAATAAGTTCAGATTAGAGCCACTGCTTGTTGGGAGGAATCAGCATCGGATGGTTCCCGGGCCCATTTTTTTACAGGTCTGGTTGGAAAATTCCAACTGGCAAGACAACAAACAGACTGAGAGATGGAGAGATCCTGTTGGGAACGTCTGAGGATCCTCCAGGAGGAAGTGAAGTGGACTTCTACAACCCTGCTGCCATGGTGACCTGACTGTGCTCAGAGGCAGAAAATGGATGCCTGAATGGACTCAAAGAGTAATGGCTAGTCAATCCCTTCCATTTGGCTGACACCGGTGTATTACTGTAGTTTGACTTACAATATTTCAAACATCTTGCATCACATGATTAATGTCTAACAATAAATCAATTTTGTTTTGATTCCTCTACTAAATTTATTTATGTCACACTTTTCATTGGATAAATGACTCAGTAGTAGCTTTGTAGCTTTGTCACACTGTGGAGAGAAGGAATACGAGCTGCACCCATTAAAACTCTGGAGTTAAGAAGGAATTTCCCTGAATAGTCGAATATTCGATGTTTGGATATTGGGAGCCTGATTCATTGGGCAAATCGCCGCAAAATGTGGTTATGAAACGACCATCATCAGCCAGAATGGCTGTATGAGGGCACTGAATGACCCATTTTACATTGATTGTTTGGTTTCTCCCAAAAAGTTATGATTTACAACCTATTTTGGGATAAATATCACTGTATTAATGATACTGTTTAGTAAATAATTGAAAATAACTCCTGTTCTCGATGTAATTCAAAGGGAAGGGAGGCGCTGTTGAAAGCGGCAGTAGGTCCGAGAAGCGGATCAGCTCAGTGGAAATCTGAGCAGCTGAGCAAAATCTGTGCACGTTCATGTGGGCCGAAACAGCTTCTTGGCCCTACTTGATTTTATTCCACCACTCAGAGAAGTGAAAAAGAGAAATGATTAAAGGCGAGTGAACAGTGCTGCACCCGAGTCGGGTAACACTGAGCCTAAAAGAGAGACGGTGAAGCAGGCGGTGAACCAAAATACTCTTTAAGGTCGCCACCACAAGCAGGTAAATATGTAACTGATTCAACTATCAGTCAACGATGGGCAAAACACGACCAATCGGGTTTGACTTTGTAAATTCATAATTGGGGAAACCCCTGGAGTTAAGAGACAATTGAGGAAGTGCTATCGATCCCAATCCATACAAGTGGCATCACAGCGGTTAACATGCAACAGAGCCACCAATCGCACACTGAGATCGCGCAGCAATCTGTAAATGTGCAGTCAGACCCACAAATGTGCAAAAAATATCCACCAATCAGCACCCACATCCACAAATGGAGACAACACTGCAAATTCACACATCGATCTGCAAACTCGCAGAGAAACGTGAATTCTCTTAAAGCAGAAACCAAAGATTCTGACATGAGGTGAGACTGCAAAGTGAAAAAAACATTAGATTTATGATCACTGCTTCCTCTTAGCATGTTAGGATATATTCATATTAATGATGTTTGTGATTTTACAAACTGAAATATTGATATGTTGTTAATACACACATGATAATTTTGTGTAATTATCCAGAAAATAAGCAGATTAGTCCTTTTGTACACGTCTACACAGTTATGGTTACAAACTCTCTCTCTACATTTGAAGGTTAATTAATTTACAATAAAAAGGAAATAACAATATTAAGCAAAGGTAAAGATGAATTTGATTGATATCATTTTAAAAATCATTTAATTATATACAGGTACAACATTGTTATATCCTTCACAATAATCATGTAGATAAAGTGGGATGATCCAACTTCTGATATCCTGTAGAGCAGGTTAGTTTGCACAGCTCCTCCTTATTTGAGGTGCATTTTAGTGAATTTATTTTTCTGTGTGTGTGTGTCAGAGTATTTAGACTGGCAGCACAGTGAGAGGACGGTTTCTGCTCACAGCTCTAATGTGTCTGGATTCTAAAAATATAGTCCTGAGCTCAGGTGTGGAAATGAACTTCTTATGGACGTGTTAACATCTAAAAAGCCTTTTCATGCAGTGCCTGATCACACTGAGTGAGTCTGTAAGACACTTACAACAGTCCAGGCCCACTTCTGCTAGCTTATTCCCCAAAAATGACAAATCTGCACCGAAGGCCAACAGTCCTTTTAGATAAAACTTCCTGCATACGTCACATTATCCGGCTCCAAATGTAATGGCTCAAAGAAAAACCTCCTTGGCAGAAGTAAAGAACCACTTACGGTGAAAGCACTGGGTCATTGGAATAAAAATGAGAGGAAGCAGAGTCGCTCCTGTACTGTAATTGTGTCATGTCTCCTGCAGCGGAGAGCGCTGTTAGCTCAACAGGACCATGAGCAGGAACAGGGTTGGTCAGCTACAATAGATGGAGAAAACCTGTTTTTCTTCACCACGGAGGTGGTTTAACTCGACCAATTACAGTATCTAATGGATGGAGGTTTCTTTAATTGTTCTTATTTTGCTGCTCTGCTCGTTTGCTCGTCTGATGACACAGAAAATTCCCATTAACTGAAGCTCTTTGTTGGAGATATTCAACTTTGTTAGCTTCAGTTACTGCCATGCTGGTTTGACGAAGGTAAACGATTCATCTTTAAAAGAATTGCCTTTTGAAGATGATTTACAAGCTAACCCCGTGTGTTGGTCTGTAGACTGTGTCCTGTTAGCATCACACGATAAATAATAATAAGGAAGCTAAGAAGTTATGTGACAGATGTTAACTAGACGTGAGCGACATTAACTAGCTGTGGGAAAGGTTAGCTAGTTAGTTAGTGTTTGTCTGGTAATGCTGGTACTCAAACATAACTAGTCATTGACATTCGATCCTTCCATCCATTATGGATGGATCCGGTGGATCCGGTGGCAGTGGCAGCAGGATTAGCAGGGTATTCCACACATCTCCCTCCCCAGCAACACCTCCCAGCTGCCCTTGTGGAATCCTGAGCTGTTCCCAGACCAGATGGGATATATAATCCTTCCAGTGAGTTCTGACTCCATTACAGGGACTCCTCCCAGTTGGGTGCACCCGTAAGACCTCCAAGGGAGGCGTCCAGAGGGCATCCTGAACCGATACCCAAACCAGCTCAGTTGGCTCCTTTGGACATGGAGGCTCAGGGGATCGACACGGACCAAGCTGCTCTATGGCTGAGCCCAACCACCGTCCTGCTTCTTTACATAAGTTACATCAGTTGGTAGCTGACGGCGCACCAATCCGGCCGTCCATATCACGCTCCGTTTTCCCATCACTCCTAAAGGGGGCGCCAAGATACTTAAACTCCTCTGCTCTACCGCTTTGTCGTACCAAAAAGGAAGACCTCTGACTCCCAGAGAAACAAAAAGAAACCTTCTGAGCAGTGCAATGATCAGAATCTGATCTAATTACCCCAAAATATGACAATCAATGATTGGACATGAAAATGTCAAACATGGTTAATACTTACAAGTAGGCTAATTTCATCCAATAACTTGGCCTACAATGAAGTGTGTCCTGTTCTGCTTATGTGTCAGTGCTACAACATCATTCTGCTGCGTCTGTGGCCCATTAGATGATGCTCTAAAGGCTGCAGTAAACCGACTTCAATAAGTTCTGCAAGCTTCTTTAAATCCAAAAAATATGTCTGTTTTTTTTAAACAACAGTTTTAGATGTAAAGATGCAGCTGCAGGCCGTTACAGTCTTTTATTACGTGACCTGTGACGCTACACAGCAGCATCATGTGCCATATAATCCTATGACATCCGTGTCTGAAGAAGGAGCATTTAATCTCATTTAAGATGAGCTGATGCTGTAATACCGTATCACACTCAGAAGTATTCAACCAGGCTATGAATTCTGTTATGTGCATCATGTGAACTGTTTCTATTAGGGAAACTTAAGTTTTACAACCAGATCCACACTCGAAGTGCACGATAAGATTAGGCAGCAAGTGAACAGCTTTATTATACCCTTGTTTTGCTTGGTATCAGATTGTCTTACAGGCCTGCGAAGCGTTCAGGTGGCACACACACACACACACACACACACACACACGCACGCACACACACACACAGGCTGAGCTTGGCTGATTGATGTCGTCATTAAATCGTCTGCTGCGCCCACTTTAAATGCTGCTCTCTCTCGTCTTCCCAGCCATCCGTAAAAGAAGAGAACCTGAAGGCTTTTCACTGTACGGCTGTAGAACCTCAACGGCAAACCGCTGCGAAAATGTAATAATCGTTGGTTCGTCGTTATCAGGAAACATTTAAAAAGGCCTTTTTCTGGGCTGAAATCAGTTTCTGTTTTCCTCAATCTTTACGTGGCAGCAGAGTTTCAGACTTCTGTTTCAGGTTCCTCACACGCTTTCCTACAACAATCCAACGCGTGTTTTTAACACGACAAAACCTGCATAATTCTAGGCCTTAGTTATGCTGCTATAGGCTTAGGTTGCTGGGGGAACACTCCATGATGCACTGAGCTCTCTTCTCTCCCCCCTCTGACTCCGACTCCTTCTCTGCTCCTCTAAATGTCCACCATCTACATGGAGTACAATGACTCCTGGACCAACAGAGTCCACCTGCGTCTGGATCACTAGACTTTCCATACATCCGGACTCATAGAATCCACAGACTCTGGGACTCATGGATGTTTTATACATTCTAAATGAACTGTTGTTATCATGTTGTTGTGTTCTGTACAAGTGACATTTATTGCACGTCTGTCCGTCCTAGGAAGAAGGATCCTCCTCTGTGGTTCTTCCTGAGGTTTCTTATTTTCCCTGTTTAGGGTTTTTTAAGTTTTTCCTCACCCGGTTCGAGGGTCTAAGGGCAGAGGATGTCACATCTGTACAGTTTGTCAAAGCCCAGTGAGATAATGTGTAAATTGTGATTTCGGGCTGTACAAATAAAATTTGATTTTTTTGATTTGATAAAACCAATATGGAAAAAGTCCACTCAACGGCCGCCTGACAAGTGTTTTCCTTTAATCTCATTGTTTTCAGCAGGTAAACGCAGGCACAGGGCGAAATAACCAAACAAAAATCTGTATTTAATAGTTGTTTCACAAGAGGAGGGAAAAAAAAAAAGCAAAACATGGGATTGAACTATCTGCGAAGCTCTCGACTGTACTTTATTTTCCAGCTAATTGAACCACAATTAAACCGGCGGACGAGTGGAAAACAACACTGAGAAGCCACCGTTGATCGTTAACTTTTAGAGGTCCCACAAGAGAAAATGTAACACGCCAGGTCTTATTTATGCGGAGGAATTAAAGTGGGATCGCACAAGTTTTGTCTCCTCGCTCGAGGAACGGCACAAAGAAAGATTCAGGCGAGAGTCGGACTCATCTGGTCACATCGGCGTCCAGGCGGTGGGAGGACGGCAGTGACGGACGAGCAGCCGGGTCGGCCCTGAGTTGGGGGAACACACTGCCAATACGTGAGGGATGGTGCTGAGCGGCCGGAAACGCGGCTGCCACCGGGCCAACTGTTGATCTATGGAGCATCAACCGCACTCATTTGTCTTGGTTCCGCTCTGCCGGTCCCGGTAACGGGCCGTTCCCAGCCACAGTGTGGTTTTATCTCGGTTCAGTGCTCCTCACGTGGACAAACTAGGGCCGCGGAGGACAGAGGAGGGGGACAAAGCCGGCTTACAGGCAGATATTCGTGGAGCTGACGAGGAACCAGGCAACAAAACGTATAAGGGAAAAATTTAGTTCTCTGACAAAAAGGACAAAACTCTGTAATTTTTCTTATCTTTTCTTTATAAGATTAGAGAATCTCTTTTCACTTGAGAAGTGGGGAGGACAAAACAATGCAGTCTCCTTTTCTTTGTAGATGAGAGAATAAAAACATCATCTGTCTATTCACATCAGGGACGACACGATTTTGGGAAGAAATTACGCAAAATCTAAATAAAACCTTTGCGGATCAGTATCATGTTATGATGACCTGGTGCCGGATTGACTCGATGGCAAGAGAAGGGCTGACGGGGCCGAGGAGCGGTGTCAGGGTGCCGATTGACCGGGAGCAGCAGTTAGTCGTATATCGTGTTGTTCCAGGTTGCCTGTAAGCAGCTCCAGCCGTGTAGAACTTTGGTTCATTCATATTACTGGAAACAATCGAGCGCTTTGCTGCGGTGAATGTGGCAACAACGAGCATTTGGATTGGATAGATGTGTAAGATGGGAAGCAAAACTTATAAAAATTCAACCCTGGTCCAAATGAAATTAAAGATATGACTGACAAAATGACGTGGCTGGTTCAAGCACACTTAACTGCCTGTGAATTATTTGCATCTTGTGTTACACAAAGGCCTCGTGGGAATCGCGTATTAGACCCAGGCTGGGCGATATGATGATGTATATATATTGTGGGACGAGAGACAAATGTCTATCAATAGATATTACCCTCTATCATCGATATCGCCATCCTAGCAAAGCAGGTAGCTATCACATGACCCACGGCAGCTTTTTACGTCTGGAGTAACAACAAACAGGCATGGAGCAGCGAGAACAATCCCCGGCGACAGACCGAGGCAGAACAAAAAACAGCCCGAGATGAAGATGAATCTGTATCTAGCAGAAGGTACAAGAGGCACTTCTGTTGTTTGGTCATACTTTGGATCTATTGCAGACTGGATAAGATCGGCTCACGAAAAATTTACCTTCTATAGCAGGTCACAACCTGTAGAATAATTTGCATTAAAACATCAAGATATGGAGATGAGACACTCAACGATACTAGTAAGATCCAAAATACATTGTTTTTTCGGATAAAACTGCGGTAAAAAAAAGAAGCTCCATGAGGTATATGTTCATTCTGCATGGATATTTTTTCATTAAAATGTACAGAAAATGCACTATGCGCTAACGATATGTCATTATCGTTATATGAATAGATCCATTTCATGATATGAGAGTTTGTTCATATAACAAAGCTCTACATGAGACTTGAATGGAGTGAACTCTGCTCCCCCTCCCCTCCCTGGTTTTGCTCTTTAGCTCCGCCCCACAATATGAGATAGTTATTCTGAGATGTTGGCAACAGCTTCCTGGTCCCACTGCTGCGGCAGAAAGGAAGCGCATTCAGCCACGACGTCCCTCGCTGAAGGGACTCGAGGCTGTAAGTTACCGTGCAATGTCACAGTATATAGTGTCAGCGCCATCTGCTGCTTAGAACGTGCATTGCAACTTATTTAACCCTCTCGATTGGCTTGAAGTGTCACCTGTTTTTGCCAATTTTCAACCATCATGCTGTGCATCGTTGCATCCAGGATTAGATCGAGTTTGGGTGCGAGTTGTTCAGTTTATTAGCACAAATCCCAGTGCGCGATGTTAGAAATACAATTGAGTAGTGCCTGAAAGTGACGCTGGACACGGGCTTACACACAGGAAGTGATCCGCCGCATCGCGTGACACGTTGTCTGCGATATCGTCAAACACGCTGCTACTCGTGTGTGACTGCCGACAGGAACAAAGCTGCGTGCTAAACGGCTCGTTGCGGGGATGAATAAATGATTATAAAGTCATCATCGAGCTTGCCTTCAAGACTTCACCCCGTCAACATGCCAGGGATCGATGGTGCTGTCGGCCGGCGAACGCAGCTCCGCTCAGCGTGTCTGCTGGGCAAAAGCCAACCAACCGTCACACCACACAAACACGCACACGCTCAGCCACCGGCTTAATTCATTCATTTTTAATTCCATAGCATGTTTGTCAGAAACCTATGTCAGCGAGACGTTGGCCGGGAGAGAAACAATCTGTACGACACCTCTGGTGACCAGCTCAATATCATCTATTATTAATTACAGCTTTTATTTATTCAAAATTGTCATAATTGCTTTTAAAAATATAAAGTCTGCCTGCGCAGCATCGCCGAACAGTTGAGAGAGGATTAAAAGTATCTAAGGGAGGACTCGTTACTGTAAAGGCAGCAGGGTAAAATAATGTTTAATTCATGTGAAGGATTGTACTCGAAGCACAAAGTTGAAATTTGTGCTGCTAGGGATCTCTTCATCAAAACAGTGGATGTAAGCAGTATGGGATCACGGGAGTTCATTGTTAAAATAGATGTTCCCGTCCCAGCTAATGTTTTTAAATTTGATTCACGCAGAGTTTAGTCACGTTCAAGCACACGAGATGGCTGAAACCGTTAATATGACCACAGATGGCCGACGTGGCTCCACTTCCTCCCACTGAACAAAAATAAAGGCAGAGTACGCGGGATACGAGCGCTGTCATGTGGGGTCCGTGCAGAAGTGATCAGGCAGTTACAGCCCACATGCCCACCTGTCCAATCGTGAGCAGAGCTCAGCTGTCAATCATGATGGTTCGCTGCCTTTTTGTAACTAAAACCAAACTGATGAGAAAAAAATGAACACTTGAACAAACGTCAGTGTGATATAAAGTAAAATGACAGGAAAAATCTGTGGGTAAAATGTATTTAATGTTTTAGTTTGGCCCATCTGCTAACATGGAGGGGGAGGGGTTTATGAGCTATAATGGATCCAGCCACCGGGGGGGTGATCGAGATATTCTGGCTTCACTTTTGGGAAACTCTCATGTCATCTAACTTCATATACAGTCAAATGGTTAAAAACGTAGCTAACATTAATGCTAATGTCAATACTAACATTAAGAGTAATGTTAATGCTAATGTTAAAAGTAATGTTAATGCTAACGTTAAGACTAATGTTGAAGTTAAGCTATGACTGATGTTAATGCTAACATTAAGAGTAATGTTAATGCTAATGTTAAGACTAATATTAATGCTAACATTAAGACTAATGTTGATGTTAAGCTATGACTGATGTTAATGCTAATGTTAAGCTATGACTAATGTTAATGCTAACATTAAGGCTAATGTTGATGTTAAGCTATGACTAATGTTAATGCTAACATTAAGACTAATGTTGATGTTAAGCTATGACTAATGTTAATGCTAACGTTAAGACTAATGTGTATGTTAAGCTATGACTGATGTTAATGCTAACATTAAGAGTAATGTTAATGCTAATGTTAAAAGTAATGTTAATGCTAACGTTAAGACTAATGTTGATGTTAAGCTATGACTGATGTTAATGCTAAGGTTGAGACTAATATTAATGCTAACTTTAAGATAATGTTGATGTTAAGCTATGACTGATGTTAATGCTAATGTTAAGACTAATATTAATGCTAACATTGAGACTAATGTTGATGTTAAGCTATGACTGATGTTAATGCTAATGTTGATGTTAATGCTAATGTTAAGACTAATATCAATGCTAACATTAAGACTAATGTTGATGTTAAGCTATGACTAATGTTAATGCTAACATTAAGAGTACTGTTGATGTTAAGCTATGACTAATATTAATGCTAACATTAAGACTAATGTTGATGTTAAAGTATTACTGATGTTAATGCTAACGTTGGGACTAATATTAATGCTAACATTAAGAGTAATGTCACTGACAACATCAGCACTAGCACAGCTTGTTTTCCTGTTCAATAGGCTGTGGGTCCTGTCTTCATATCAAGAAACGTCAGCTTCCTTTCAGGCCCTCACATAAATCTCTGTACGTCGTAGCACACAGTGGTTTTTAAATTGGCGTTATTTGCGACAATAAGCTGTTAAATGCAGGTTGCAGATATAAGAAAAAACCTTGTACATCTCAACTCCAGTTTTCTCTGAAGAATCCTTGGAATAAAATCTCATTTAATCATCTGCTTTATCTTTTTTATCCCTCACTTTGGCTGCAGCATTTTGAAATCTGTGGACTTAAACATAATGTGTTCAACTCAACCTTATCAAGGAGTTTATGTTCCACTTAACGTTTAGAATAAAAATCCAGCCATTTTTTTTTTACAAATAAGGAAATGTTATACATAATAGAACACATCTACACAAAAGTAAAAAAGAAATTAAACATTGTGCAGTGGTTGGAAGTCAGAAAAGCCTAATAAAGTTTAGAAAGTTTTTACTGTCAGACATTGGCTGCAGTTTGATGTAAGTCAATGGCCACTGTGCTGCCGTCTGTGAATATTTATAAATACTCATTCATTTATTCATTCAGCCTATGTGCAACTTATTTTTAAAAAGTAACTGGACGCTAGAATCTTCCCTCGAATCGATAAAATATCTGATCTAATGTAATCTGCAGACACCTCTCCTGCTGCGCACACATTTTAATTAGACAGAAAATGTTCACAAGTTGAAATGTGTTGCCATGGAAACCATCAGGCGTTACTTTGTCAATCAGAGACCTTTTCGAATGAATTTGGAAGCGGTCGTTACATATCACCTGCATACGAGGCGTTTGGTGTCACAGGCTCGCCGGGCAGCGTCGAGCAGAGCAGGACTACAGAGCATCTGTATCTCCATCAGCACTCTGCTTTCGGCCGGCGATGCATCGTTTTATTCAAGGCCACGCGGCTCAGATGAGTAAAGCTGTTTTCGTCAGCGTGTTTTTCCTGTGGCGAGACGCTTCCGGCCCCCAGAACCCGGCGGCTGACAGACGTCTGGACGTGAGCCGCCGCGACCTGGATGACTGCGTCGGGCTATTAGGAGCCAACTGACCCAAATGCCCACACGCACGCTCCCGTTTGATTCACAGGCATCGATTTCCAATTTTCAATTAATAATTGTAATTAGTGGCAGCTGTGATGCGGGTCAGTGGGGCAGATGGATGACACAGTTTACAGGCCTGCGGTCAGCTTGTTGTGTTTGCTCTCACTGATTTTCCCTTTTTTATGAGGTCGTTTTCATGTCCATATAATAAACTGCTGCATAATCAACGCTGGGAAAAAAATCATTTTAAGACCTCAAGCAAAACTGACTTCAGCACGTTTCACGTCGTTCTTTTAAGACTAAATGATTGTTGCCATTAGCGGCTGTCAACAACTTTGCTGTGGAGTGATGCATGAGACACTCGCAATGTGTGTGTGCGAGCGTGTGTGGTTAATTGCATTTTAATGATCTCCTTTCATGTAAACTTGGGGTGGATGTTTGAGTTCAGGTCTAATGGCTCTTGGCAGGTGTCTGTCCTCCCACCGACCCTCTGACTAATAGGAAGCGCTGAGGGGTCAGCCGCCGTCCTGCTCACATCTTTTCCACCTGAGTCAGAGTTCTCTGACCTTTAGACTCTGAATCTTCACAAAATGGGGCCATTTACATCAGAAAAGTTATGCGAGGCAACGGCGTTTAGTCAGAATGTGGAAGTGCGGTAAAGTGCTTCTTCTCGACACTCAAAGTTTCCATCTGGAGACATAAAACAAATGTTTCTCCTTCCTGTCGCCGACACAACCATTTGATTGCCGAAGGTGCAGGTCTCCGATGTTTACAAAATCAAGTTTTTGAAGATATTTAAAAGTATTTAATCCACACTGTTCCCAGCCGGCACTTGGGCGCTCATTTATGGGTTGAACGAGGTTCTTGATACGCCGATTGGAAATGTTTCCCAAACTTCTGGCCGACTGTGTAAAAGTCTAAACCTCAGCCCTGCAAACCAGGCTCAGCTTGGAGGAGACAAACTCTCGGCCACCGGGGGCTCGTCCGGCTCGTTCTCGTTCCTGAGGTGTCACGAACTCGGACCTGAATTAAAGAGTCCAGCTGGGAGCGGGTTTGATTTAAACGTAATTGTGAGTACAGAACAAAGCGGCTGGTACAGAATTTCATGGATCTGCGTGGGACCTGTGCGGGACTCTGGGATGGAGATGACAATTTCTACACACATAAAGCTGAAACATGGTTCCTAACAGATTCCCAAACACCTCAGCAGCTGTAATCAGCAAATGTTAGCATGAAGATATTATCATGTTCTGAATTCACTCTTCTTTTTGCGGTTTTTTCATCTCAGCCTGTCCTTCATTTCATGTTCTTGCACATTCTTTCTTTTTGCTGAGTCCTTTTGGTAATTGTCCCGGGAAACATTCCCTCCGCCAGGAATCAGACGCTCAGAGTCGGTGTGTGTGCCGTCCCGGAGAGGAAAACGCCATCAGGGGAACCTTCGCTCTCAGCCGGAGGTCACCGCCCCCTCCGCTGCAGCACGCGCCCCTTTAAGGAAGGTCAAGACGGCGTTAAGTGCAAAATGGCCGCGGCTGAATGGAACTAAAGGGGACCGAAGCGGCCGCGACGGTCCTCCTCAGCTGAGAAAATGTAAAGTGGAGGAAGGAAGGCAGGCCATGAATAATTCCTGGCCGTTTTCAAAGTCAAAGCGAAGGCGGTGGAACGGGGAGGGAAAAGGCCGACTGTGCCGGTCGCTGAACGGCTGAACGATAAACAAGTGAGTTTGGAAATGAATCGGAGTGCAGAGAGAGAGAGCGAGGACGCGAATGGGCAGGTGGTTATAGTCCGTCATGAGGCCTGGCCGGCGTGGGCTCGCGTGGCATTAAGGAAGGAAAATGGGCAATCGAAAGGTTTCCGAGGTGACGTGCCAGCCCATTTCCCCTCGCGCTCTGAGACACGCGAGACGGATGACGCAGAGAGGACAGGTCTGTTTACTATGGTCTCCAAATCTGTAAACAGAGCAGCCACAGAAGAAAAGTATCTCGCTGTGCATGAGAAACACACATTTAAGGCTAAAACCATCACTTTCTCGTTCAATATTCCTTCCTGGCATTTTCAGCTTTACTTCTAAAGGTTTAGGTTGTTAACGGAGGAGTCAATCAGTGACAAGAAATGTTTAAAGATTATTGTAAACCTTTCATTTGGCAGGAGAACTTCGAGAGAAGGTCAGGAGGTCAGTGAACATCCAGGAGGCCTCTGTTCCTGTTCATGTTCTGACAGGGAGCCCAGAATCTGACATTTTGACACTTTTGGGCGTTTACAGGAACGGCAGCTCTTCTTGTCTTGTTGGTGTTTTGGGAGAGGAAGTAAACAGCTCTGAGTTTTATCAGCAGTTGGAATTTATAACACAAGAGTCTGTTTGTGAAGGTAAAGAGCAGCTGGTTGCTTCACACTGTGCCGCCACCTCACAGTGACCTTTAACCTCCAACATTTAACCAACTCACCCTCCCGTCAACATGGAGGTTCGGGCCAAATTTAACAAAAATGCATCCCTTGATGCATTCTGGAGATGTTTTGCTCACAAGATTTCAGGCCACAGTGACTTTGACCTCTGACCTCCAACATTTAAACAGGTCACGTTTGAGTCAGAGTGGACGTTTGTGCAAAGTGTGAAGAAAAATCCCTCAGACTGTTCTTGACACAACGTCGTCACCAAAACGGACGGACGACCCAAAAACGCAGTGGCCCTGGCTGTCGCGTTCAAAAGACACTTCCTGTTAGCTGTTACCTGTTAGCTCCCCGTAGACCCGAAGGGTTTGAAACAGCTCTTCGGAACTTCCTCGGCCGGATCCACGAGAGTCTAAGACACTTGGACGAGGTGTTTGACATCTGCGGTCGGTCCTGTGTGGCGGTATGGCTCTGCTCTCCCTCTGCCCTTCCGTGTGCAGCAGGGAGCTAAGCGTCACCTACTGCAGGCAGAGCGGACACGACAACGCGACTGAGAGCGATTAGCGCGGACACGGGACATACGGGGGGAACAACCAAGCATCGTGGTTGTTGCTCATATTGTGTTTCTTTCATCGTTTTTCCTTCATATTTTGCTCCCAGCTCGGGCGGGTTCAGTGTGTCTTTTTTGGAGCGGTGACAGACAACCCTTGGACAGGGTGTTTTATTTTGAAATCTGACTCGTTCCTGCATCTCATTTACTTTATTTTCTATGC
Organism: Mola mola; assembly: GCA_001698575.1. Lineage (NCBI taxonomy): Eukaryota > Metazoa > Chordata > Actinopteri > Tetraodontiformes > Molidae > Mola > Mola mola. Next base: position 20,723,698 of record KV751315.1, on the reverse strand, counting down.
ATGTAAATAGTTTCCGTGTCTGATGGAACCTGAATTCTCTTCCACCTTCATCTCACTCTAATCTGTTCGTGTTGTTCCACCGTCTCAACTTCCAGCGTTATTCTCTCACTTCCTGGTTATCCTGACAGCTGTAATTAGTTTAGGCTGAGTGGGTCCCGCGAGGTCCATATCAGGAAACACCGTTGAACACGGGCTTGTTTTTTCTCGTTAAACCGCTTGAGTCTTTTGTCTTCTGTCTGGCAATGAGCAGTAATGGACCCATTTATCCCGGCAGTGACACACAGGTGTGTGTCAGCCGCAGAGTCGGCGTCTACCGCTGCATTTCTACGCTTTAACATCTTTTTTAGGGTTCACGTTCATCACACCGTTAGAGCAAAACATTATATCTTCGGTGGGTTTTTGTGCACGTAGAGATGGTTCGCGTCAACGTCATCCAAACATTTCAAAACAGGGAATTGATGAATTTTGTCTTTCTTTTAAAGCTGCGACACATTTATCTTTGCCCGCTAAAAACAGCCAACATCACATCTGCACTTTAATTACACATTTTCAGTTAAATCTGTTGTGTCGACTTCAGTTTCTGCTGTCAAGAAGCATCAGTGTCATTTGCTTTTAGAGTGACAGCGGCTCATTTGTCATTCAGGAAACATTTATTGTAATTATCAGTTTACAGAGATGCACAAAGGCGGACACATTCCTGATACTCGCTGCAAACATAAACCTCTCGGAAGCAGCTGAGAAAGGCCTCCGGAGAACTTCAGAGACTCTTTATGTGTTATGGGTTTGGGATTATTCTTCAGTTTTTGTCTTGGTTGAGCTCCTTTTTGGTGAAAATGGCACCGTGGTATAGATGTGTAGAGTAGAAAAGGCGATCATGTAGTTAATGTCAAAGATGTGAGGAATCATCACCGGGTGATTCAGTAATAAATGTGTATTGATATGATTCATATCTGCTTTTTGTGTAGAAATACATGTTTAAAGTATTTAAATCATACGTAGTTTTTCATGTTTTATTGTAACATTTAGGGAATATTGTCATTTCCATCACAAAACTTGTATTTTTTTAAACAAATTATTGACATGTCATATAGTTCTGCTGGATTACAATATGAACTAACAAATGTAGTCTTTTGTCTCACTTTGAATTCAAAAAAGTCAGCAAGGATGTTAAAACCGGCCGACATTTCTGTCACAATAAACAAAGTGATGGAAATGTGGAATCGTTGCTGAATCAACACTTTGTCACATCTTTTTAAAACTAGCGAGCTGACTTTAGCATGCAATGCTAATGTTTAGAGTCGGCACTAAATTTACCAAAACACAACACTTTTCCTATTATTTGTAAAATCAAATAAAATATAAGCTGTTTGGAAATGGCGACCGATGACTTTACAGACATGTAGTAAGTCTGTCCTGCAGCCTTGAGCTCCGTGTCCCTGAACACATAAACCCTTTGGAGACTCTTGAGGGACAGTTGGTTGATAAAAGAAATAAAATGCTAACACATGTATAACAACTAATGATGTATTTAAAAATAACTGACACTTGTGTATTAATGTGAAGTTGATATAAGATCAATATTAAAATCTAGAGTTGAATTAATCAATCACAGGGCCACTTTTTATTTAATAAAAATAATGGCTCATCTGTAATAATTTATTTCAAAATACCTTTTGCTGTCCTGTAAGTGAAACAAAAATAAAAAATAATAATGCATACGCTTACGTTTTCTGCCGCGGTCGAAGAATCACCCAGACGTTCTTCTCGTGGCGTCACTGTTGTTTGCTTACTGACATTTATAAAGCAGTTTCATAATATGATACGGGAGTCTGAGTGCGGTGCTGAGATATGAATTATGGGTATTTTGAGTGGCGCTTCTCACACATTCTTCTTCTGTCATCTGTGGCAATGACTCGATGTGATATTACACATTCTATCAACGGCAGCAGACTTTGACTTTATCTCCAGCAGCAGTGAATGTCTGAAGTATCATTCAACACACACACAACACAGACACACACCTACACACAACACACACCTACACATACACAACACAGACACACACCTACACGCACACACAACACACACCTACACACGCACACACAACACAGACACCTACACACGCACACACAACACAGACACCTACACACACACACACAACACAGACACCTACACACACACACACAACACACACACAGACACCTACACGCACACACACACAACACAGACACCTACACGCACACAACACACACACACACACACACAGAGAGAAAACAAGTCAGTGACATTTGGACGTTAGGCTTCTCGGCGTACACACGCACACACAACACAGACACCTACACACGCACACACAACACAGACACCTACACACGCACACACAACACAGACACCTACACACGCACACACAACACACACCTACACACACACACACAACACAGACACCTACACGCACACAACACACACAGAGAGAAAACAAGTCAGTGACATTTGGACGTTTGGCTTCTCGGCAGACCGACCGGCTTTTGATTGTGTTGCTCGCTGTAATTTAACAAACTTCAGGAAACGCTAAAAGTTCATTTTTCTCACGCTCCCGTCTGAATGGCGGCTCCCCGACGCAGGAGCCGGACACGCCTCCCCCTCGGGGGCTGCGGTGAAATTTGATTAAAAAGTTTGTTGGTAAATTAATTTTGACCAAACACAGGGGGCATGCTGATGCCGCTGCAGCCGTTAATTGGACTTGGCGGCGGGGCAGGTCCCCTCGTCAGCGCTCCCAGAGTGTGTGTTTGTCAAGCAGGACAATCAGCTTCCCTTCGGACTGTGTGTATTATCACTGGGGACTTAAATGAAGTGCCAGGATAAACATGGCGGGGAGGCACAGCACAAGCACGCACACACACACACACACACACACACACACACACACCTTGTGTGTCACACTGACTCACAATATATGCAAACACACACCTAACGAGCTTTTATAAGTCGACGCAAGACCCCGCTGACGCCCTCCCCCCCTCACATTTTGAGGCTCTCTGTACGTGTTATGACACATTATGATCCTCTTCGTCCCTCTTCCTCCTCCTCCTCCTCCTCCGCCTCTCCTCGCCGAGGAAACTTAACGACACGCTGAGCTCGGCCTGTCGGGTAATGAAAGATACGCGCCGTCATAAAGTGCCAGTCTGCTGCTGAATCGGGGGGGGTTGAGAGGCGGCAAAG
>KV751315.1:20702708-20720313 GCA_001698575.1 Mola mola | reverse complement strand
GAGGGCTGCAGGCAGGCAGGTGAGCAGAACGCAGGAAGCAGAAAAAACACTGAACGTTTCTCTGCGAATCGCATTTAGACATGATAATTTAAATGTTTGACGGACGCTGAAAGACTGTTTTTAAGTCGTGAGATGAGCAACAGAAGCGCGTTTTAAACAAAGCACATCAACATTGTAGGAGCGAGTCTCTTTCCGAGCGCGACTGAATTTTTTATGTCCTCCGAGATGTCTGAGTTGGGGGGTGAAAAGGTTTTCCTGTGACATCTCATTAACCTCGCAGCCTGGAGCTGCAGGGTATTATGGGAGTGAGTCAGAGCCAGACTCGTAATGCTGGTCCACTCGTGTCACACAGCGTGGAGGAAACCGGGAAGAGGAGGGGATATTTTCACGCTCAATCGTCGTCCTTTAACGTCTGTTGCTCCTCTCGATCTGATTTCAGTCGCGTTCCTGCGTTTTGGCTCCGAGCCTGCAGCTAGATCTTATCGGCTCCGTCAACTAGTCTACCACACGCCGCACAGTGGACGGTTCTAACATTGGAGTAATTCAGCCACACGTGTTTGAACCAGATTCCCAGGAAGAGGAGGAGGAGGAGCTACTTTCAGCTACAAGGTCGCCTACAAGTTGCTGCAGAATGGCAAGTTGCCTTTCTACAATGTTAAGCCCCGCCCCCCAAGTCTTTAGGATTGTTTCCTTAGGTTTTCCATCAGAATTCATTTTGCACTACATATTATGTACCATCGACCTGAAGCCCCTTCTGCAGCTCTGCATGCTGCACCTTGAGACAGCACATGAAGGTGGACAAATTAAGAACAGACATTCATTCATTTGACAACGTATGAACTGAAATACAAGTACTGCATTCTACCACAGTGCCACTTTATCAACATGCAGTTTTACATGTGTGTTTTCTAGACTATTTACATTATTATTGTGTCATAATTGGAGACAGTTTTGGGCTGTTGAGAAACAGCGTTTTATTTCCTTTATGTTTACAACTAAACAAGACAATCGTCGTTGAATCTTGAGAAAACGCCTGAACAGATGACAACGGTTTGAAGGGGATACCAACACAAAGTTGGCTACTCACAGTGTGGTTTTTGGTGGTATTACTTGAATTGATAGGCTAATAATAAGCAAAATGCTAAAGCTAGGCTAACAACGGACTAAGACTAAAGCCATCATATTCGTCAGAGATTAGCCGGCGTCACGGGTGTGTCCGTCACTTCTTTAGTTTCCCCTAGAAAACATCCACATACATCATTTGATTGTGAAAATCATGTGAGCGCACGTGTTGTCAGATTGATGATGTTTTCTCTACGTCTTGTTTCCTCACACGTATACGTAGAGGCGAGTTAACCGGAAGTCCCCTCGATCCTGCGGGAATCCCAGTGACTCTGAGTAAATATTATTCTGCTAAAATATGGTTATACATCATATGCGGTCAGATTGATCAGTTTCATATGAAAAACAGACACATTTTAATGGTCCGAGCGCATATTTAAAACGAGTGGATGGCAAAAAACAGACAAAATTAGCCTCAACCAATGCTGCCGTTTCAACCCAGCCATAAAGAAATGCATTTCATCACCCTGGACACTAGGGGGCAACATGCGTTGAACGCATTGAGCTGAGCTCTATCAGCTCTTATTATTAACATTAAGGGCACGATGTCTGCCGTGCAAGTGCATTTAGGGCATCTCCATTTTTGCTAATTCAGTGGTACATAACCTGGATCCAAAGTAGGGCACGAGCCTCCGGCCAGTCTTTGTTGGCCTTCGGTGTGTCGGATACGGCCGCTGGCGTTTCTTTAAACTCCTCATATCCTGGCGTTGCATTCTTCCTCCCAAGCAGGAGTCATTATGAGGAAACCCCTCTAAAGAAAACTATCCAACATTTTATTCGGTGCCTTCAGTGACACAGTGGGAGCGTGTGAGCCCTGACTCTCCTTGATAACCCCGAGTTAAATCTGTGGAGGTTAAACTGTGTTTCGCGGTGAGGCCCTCTGGTGTTTAATTCCAACAGAGGTAATCTTCATGAAAGGCCACACCGAACACTGTTCCCAGGCTTTTCTTTCTTGTCCTTTTCTGAGTCTATCAGCTCCTTCCCGGAGCTTAGTTCCTCCTCTCTGACGGTGAATTGCCTCCAGGCGAACTCGACTTTGCTCCCCCCTCGTCTCCCGACGGAGGGATGACCTTCCCATCCCATTCAGAAGTGCCGAGGTTGCGGCGAGGATTGAAACTTGTCTTCTCGGGAAACATGTCACGTCCGTCTCTCCCCCCACCTTCCCCTAAATTACACCTCGATCTGCTCGCCTCGCTTCTGTCTTCCTACAAAGAGCTTAACCTCACAGTCCTGCGGCTTCGTCCCTCTTAGGAATTATTTAGCTGCTACGTCTCAACATCAAGTGGTTTCTTCAAGCAGCCAAGTAGCCCGAGACTAGAAGCGGCCGGGGGTCGCGTCCCCCCGGGGAAATATTCCGCATGATCACGATCGAGCCTTTCTGTGCGTTAGTGACGACAGAGGAAAGTATTAATGAAAAGCTGTCTGGTTATTTCAGTTTATGGCGTCTACTGTTGCTGGGAGATACTACTGACATAAACAAAGATGGCTGCCAAATCCCACTGTACCGCCACCTCACTTTGACATTTGACTTCCAACATCTAACCAAATCAATTGACCTGTGTTTGACGTTAGAGATGATTTTCTGCAGTGGAGGACGTCAAAATGCTGCTTTCATTTTATCTATTTTTACGTGCAGGAATATTCAGTGTCCATTGTTTTCTTTCTATTTTTTTCCCCTCTTTTTTGCTTCATTTTGGCTCTCTTCTTTTAGTCCCCTTGTTTTCCCTCATCCCCAGATAGTCGGAGATGTCAGAGACATACTTGTTTTGAGTTTTCTTGGGGGAGGAGATGTTTAAAACAGAACTCGAGTGGATGAATTTTAAAAAATACAAAGGCGAAAAACACAATGTGCCACTGTAAGAGGAACGGAGCAGAGACGGCTCCGTGTAATGAGCAGCTGTGGATATTAACACAGCGGAGGATTCAATCAGACTTGGTGTACTGTATTAAAAATAAAAATTACTGTGTGAAAGAGGAAGAAACAGTCAGTTCTCACAGGACTGATGAATATTTCAGGGACCAAAGTGCGTTCGTAAACCGTATTTGTTAATTCACTCCCTGTGTGTGAGTCTGGGTTTTGTCCTCAGGGTTTGCTTGTCTCTCCACTGTGCTCTTCTCTGCCTCACCTGCACAGCTGCCACCTTCATCATCACCTCAGACCAGACCAGAACACCAGGATTCCTCAAACCGTCCGTTTCTCCTCGTGGTAAACTGAAGGTTTTGCCTACTTCTTATCCTGATGATTCCTGTTTGATGATTCCAGCCCTGAGGGTATTTCTGCCTCATCAGAGAGGTCTTCATCACGGATGGATGAGGAAACTTGTTTCTGTATTTGTCATAAGTTAAAGACGGTTAGTTAATTCTGCCTGCCCGACTATGAGCCTTAGTTTAAGTTTTACTTTTCTTGGACAAAGACAAAAGGATCATTACATCCTGTTAATGACTGATCATCTGGCCTCTGTCTCTGAGTTTTATCTGTCCTGCTAAATCATAACAGAAAATCCCCTGCGGTGGATTCCTTTTCTGCGTGGACAATAACCCAAACCAGCAAACAGGTAAAAGTGAGCACAGACTCAACAGTGTCATAGCAGACCGGTCAACGTTAAAACCGCGAAGCTTGCAAACAAAGCGCATACGTCGAGTCAGCTCGTTATCAGTCGGGGCCCCAAGATATTTAAACTTGTCCACGAACTAAACAGCCTGGTGACCGAAGGAGACAAGACTGGAGGATTTTTTCTAAAATCTATTGCCATCTCTTAGTTAAAGAAGAAGACTCACACCAGTCGGTAAAACTCGAACCCACCGGGCCATGATGAGGGTCGTCAGTGCTCAGCAGAGACACAGTCATCAGCAAACTTTACGATGTGACGCCCGGGATGTTGCCATCGACACTCATCATTATATAAGACGAATAAAAGAAGGGAGAGAAAACATCCTTGGGGGGGACCCAGTGGAAGAAAACAGGACGTTGGATAAAATACCATTAACCCCTCGCACGCTGTGACCTTGCAGTTAAAAAATCCATCAGCCAACATATCAGTCCAGGATCTATGCTGTGATGGGTCTGTAGCCCTAAAATGGGAGTTTGGACGCAGTTAAAAGCTGATGAAAAATCATTTAATAGTGGTCATCCAAAAGTATCGGCGCCTTCTAGGTGAGGTTAAGAAGAGTAGCTGTTGCAACACCTGCACCCCTGCAGACGAAAGTGGCCATCGCATAAACAAGAGGCTAGCTGAGCAAGCTAACTCAGCCAGCTAACGTTATAGTTCAGCCGAGAAGATGCTGTTTATGTCCGATCTCCACCCTTTCACGCGCACGAGCCTCGTTCAGCAGAACGACGAGGCTGCTCACGACGACATCTGTGGATTATCTTCAGTAACCAGGTCAAGCCACACAAAAAAATTGTTTTTGGACGATATGCTGCTAACAGACAAACAAACCAAACCAAAAACAGCACCTAGCTGCATAAATCACACGACAAGTAAGAAGACAACGATGGAGTTAAGATTCTTTGTTGAATCGTCCCTTTAAGCAATGTGTTCCTGTGGCCTCCGACGCAGCCTCGAACCTCGAAATGAGACTCGTGTTCTGCACCGTGTGGCTGCGGTCCACCCGGACCGCCTCCCCGCAGGTCCACTCCAGCACGTCGATGTTCTCCTCCAATCAAATCCACCATTTTGTTGCTCTTAGAAACATTTGTGTCGCTTCAGATTAGTTTTACATATCTGTAATTTCTGCGAGACGGAGCTGACGGGAAATAATGTTGACATGGCCCCATGTGGAGAGTGTGGAACAAGCACGAATCAGAGGCAGAGTCTCAGTGAAAGGGATCTGGCGCTGCGAGATAAGGAGGCAGGATCACAGGAGAACAGCCGAGGGGCTGGGAACGGGAACGGCGGCGGAGCGGCGGCACGGGCCACGTTAGGTTGTGGCACACCTTGACAGGCTTTTTGCAACACGGACGCCAGCGGGAAGAAACCCTGGGAAACTTGGCTATCGCGGCGGCTCCGGGAGGAAGGAAAACGAGTCAAACCATCACTGTAGGCCACTCTGAGTGTACACGTGTGTGTGTGTGTGTGCTCTGATAAATGGCGAGTTCCGGGCACAGCACTGAGTGAGCACCCACGCCGGCCGCGACAGACGGAACAAGTCGACCCTGGCGCATTATCATATTTCAGAGGAACTCAAGACAGAAAATCAAAAGAATGAAGCACAGAGGGTAAAAAGAGGAGCATGCTGGGTAAAAACATGCCACAAACACCAAGAATTCCAGCATTTTGCAGCCTGAATTCTTTTTCCCAGAAACATCACAAATATTTGGGTCTGTCAGCAAACGCAGCAACAAATGGACACCTGCTCACTCACAGCCGACAGCAGATCGAGTTTCAGAGAGCGACACGATGGCGGTGACAGCCATGTTGCTTCTGCCAGACCCCAGCGGAGAGCGCGGCCACAGGTCGGCTACCCATGAGGCCTTGTGCTCGGCACTCATTTCCTGTAGCAACAGCGTCACGTCGGTCTGAGCTGCGACGGGGCGCACGGTCACATTCTCAGGTGGGCTGAAGCTGACTCGACCAAGAAAAACAGGTAAATATGTCAGATCTTGGCATCCCCACTGGTTTCAGAAAGATGTATGTAAGCGTATGAGGAAAAATGAGCCTGTAAGCAAGTCTCCTGATGAGCTCGGTGTCAAGTCTTCAAAGCAACATGATGCTCATTTTGTGAATTCTGACCTCATTTATTACATAAAGTGGAGAACGCCTTTGGGCGGGGCTACTTGGTGATTGACAAGTCGCTAACAGTGTCACATCCAATCAGGAGAGGAACATCATTGTTATCCAGAATGGTCACTTCTGTCGGTTAAGGCTGTACTGCCAAACTCGAGGCTTTCGAATGCAAGTTCGCAGATCGATGGACGATGAAACGATCTGCGCTCAAATCGCAGTGTTGCGATTACCGCAGACGCGGCTAATGCTGGATCTCGTTAGCCTTTAATGACTCATCTGACTGAATGGTGATAACGTGAACAAAGTAAAACTAAACGATCTACTGATCAATGAAACTTTGTAGTGTCAATCAGAAAAGCTTCACTCTACTGTCACCGTGAGGTGTCTGCTGCCCTCTGCTGGTGGGATCATGCAGCAGCTCCACATAACAGACACCCGCGGTTGTTCTCGACAGCTGCCTGGCAGCTTTCTGCTCATCCCGAGCCGAATCTTTGGCACCGCTGCTACACTTTTGGCTGAGCTGAGCCCTGCTAGTCACGGTTCGCCTCGGAATGTGTGAACGGGGCTGTGGCCTCAGCGTCTCCACAGGATAAACCGTTATCTGTTTACACAGCGTCAGTAGGGGAGGTGTTTTCTCTTTGGAAGCTGGTTTCAAAGGTTTGCATGTAAAGAAACGACCATAATGCAACAATAGTTTACAGTTTTCTGTTGAACTAGTTCCCTGACGACAGAAGAGGACGTACACTTGTCGGGACGGGAGAGCGAATCCGCCTCACAGCGAAGAGCAGCGTTCAGTTTTCTACAATCCAAATTTTCAAGTCGCAAAAATCCACTTTCACAGGCTGAGAAAGTGTCAAGTGCTTCAGGTATGTGACTGACAAATGTCAACATTCTGCCTGTTGATCGGCTTGAGAGGAAAAACTGTGCTAAGCAAGTGAGCAAAAATCGCAGCTATAAAAATAAAAGTCATCTCTTCAGTCAGTTTATTTGAGGGTTGTTTCACTCAGTTCAAAAATGACAAACGGCAATATAATGAAAGTTAACTTTGTCACCTCTGAGATTCATGAGGGAGCAGAAATAAATCACCGTTAATCAGAATGATTCGCATCACAAAGTGCCGACGTGGCGACTTCCCCCCTTCCCTTAATTCAGTTAAGAATCTTTTCCATCTTAAAGCGCCTCTTTGCACCGCTCCTCTCCTTCATCTCCACCATCTCCATCATCTCTCCCATCACAATCAGCCCCCCCTCTCAGTCTTCCTGGCAGAGCAACAAAGTTCTTCAGCTGAGGCTGAGTTTGGAGACAAACACACACACGCTAATCTGGTTAGCTCCAGCAGCTCGAAGGACAATGCTGTGGCCCTGTCGCTTCCTCTTCCTCAGAGAGCCCACTTCACCTTCCGGCCGCTCGCTACAAACATGTTCTGAATACAATCCACATGTGAGAGAGAGTGAACTCCTGCAAATTAAGCCAAATAAAATAAAATGAATAAAAACAAAACGAAACCATTAAAAACTGATTCCTAAATTCACGCTTTGTTGTTTTTGCATGAAAAATATCCTCTCTGGTCTAATTCAACACATTTGTCGCCTCGTCGTTGTGAGGATCTATGATTGTGCTGCTTTGGCCCCGCCCCCTCACCTGCAGCCAGAACAAGACTCTTAAACTAGTCTATTATACGCCGCACAGTGGCAAGTTCTGATGGTGGAGTCATTCAGTCTTTGGACGCCTTCTTACAGGCTAACAAGTACGTTTTTTGATGCTGTGAAAAGGAGGTGAAACGTTACGGCCGTGTAGCTGAACGCTGCTCATGATTGGGGCCCCCCCCCCCCCTCTCAGTCTTCCTGGCAGAGCAACAAAGTTCTTCAGCTGAGGCTGAGTTTGGAGACAAACACACACACGCTAATCTGGTTAGCTCCAGCAGCTCGAAGGACAATGCTGTGGCCCTGTCGCTTCCTCTTCCTCAGAGAGCCCACTTCACCTTCCGGCCGCTCGCTACAAACATGTTCTGAATACAATCCACATGTGAGAGAGAGTGAACTCCTGCAAATTAAGCCAAATAAAATAAAATGAATAAAAACAAAACGAAACCATTAAAAACTGATTCCTAAAATCACGCTTTGTTGTTTTTGCATGAAAAATAGTTGGTCGGGTGACACCGCGGCGCCGCCATCCGAGCTGGCAGCAGTCACATCCGGGGTAAGTTAGCTTTGAGCTGGACTGGACGGTCACTCTGCTTGTGCGGATGGTACTCGGTTATTATCTGTCAGCTCCTGAGAGCTCCACGGACACTCAGCTCGTTGTTTCTGCACGAGCGTGGAGCTCTGAGCCGCTGCTAAATTATAGCCTGAGCAACAATGTCCCCCTTCACGCCTCGGGGGGGTGGGGTCTTCAAAGGTTGACCAAGACCATCATCATGTTGGACAAAATCAGAGAACGTCCGGTCAGTGTGAGGGAACTGAAACGCAGAATTCTGAATGAACGATTCAAGAACTGTTATATAGTTTAAAGGATAAAAGAGTGGATAGTTTTATCTGAGTATTTTGCTAAGAGGTGTTTTAGTGTTTTACACACACAGAAGCTTGGACGTGTCTCTTCAACAACTCACAGCTTCTTTAAATTGCCTCTGAGAACCATCTCCGCATCCTTATCTTAACTGATCGGAATTAGAGGAGCAGGTGTCTTCCACCAATCGGGCTCCTGTTCTGCCCGTGAGACTCTCAGCGTTTAAAGGCACTCAATAACAGGCCAACCAAACTCGATGAAGAGCGCTGAGCCGTGGTGAATTAGAGAGCAAAACGATGCACAAATAAAACAATGTGGGAACTTTAAATCTGCTGCTGACCTTGGGATGCGTTTGCCCAGATCAATCAGGAGCCAGCGTGCTCTAAATGGAAGTCAACATCCCCGTGCAGCATCTCTAAAGCAAATGATGTTCTTCTGCAGGGAGCGAGCAGATGAGAGGTTCGTCGGCGACGCACAGACGGCCGCAGGAAGTCAAAGTCAGCCAAACTTCCAAAGTGAGCCTGATCGACAGGCTCCATCCTGCTCCTGCTCCTCCCCACCTACCTGCCACTGGATTCACTTAACCCCCGTCTCCTCTCGGTCCCCCGCCACCAGTGCAGCGGTAAAAACAGGTAAACAGTGGGCGAGGCCAGAGGAAGCCAATAACAGAGCGCGGCCAGAGAGGCTGTGTGACTCATCAGAGCTGAGGAGCGGAAACGAGATCGATGCTGCGATGCAACAGCTTCATTTACAAATTAAAGGTGCAGTCTGAGCTCATTCTCACTGTAGCTCCAGCGTTGTGGTGGGGAGCGCCTGCATCATCAGCACACTCATAACTGTTTTTTTTTCCTTTATTGATCTCCCGTGAGAACAAATTCAGCTCGTTTAAAATGCACAACATGTAATCAGCGCTTCGATTCTCCAGCTACTGCTCATCAGCTTTGGCAGACAATGTTTTCATTAGCCGTGTTTCTTTCATTTTTCTTAGCGCGCATCGCCGAGGGGCGAGATTCTATCAAAACGGCTCAGTTTGGCTTCGTCTGTTCCAAAAATATTTGTTTTGGATGGCCTGAAATGACTACATCTGCTGTCACAGGAACACAGCTGGGAATCGGCATGAAATACGGCGCCTGTTCACCGTATTTTAGTTTTATTTTTATCACAGATTTCATGTTAATAACTGAAGAACAGGACGCTGATCCACGCTAATAATAGAAAACAACAACAATAAGTGGACACCACACTGACCTGACCTCATGCGGCTCCAGTTTATAAAGGGAAATAAATGAAAGTTAAAAATACAAACACGTTCAGGGTAGTTTCACTGTCAGAGGAACGCGTGGGAATTTGTACTTAAAAGCTGTCTGATGCTGTTCTACAAACAAAATGTCTGTGTTCTCTGCGCGCTCTAATCAAACTCGTCTGTCGAAACAGCCACATACCGCAGAACCACCTACAAACAGCCATTAAAGTCTTCATTCTTCACCGTCAGGAGCTCAAACAGATGTAATCAACATCGATCTGAGCCGCAAATGATTTTTTCCGATAAACCTGCTATTTTACGCTAAATCTAATCGAATTAACCCCGATTCTGTTAACGTACAATTAATAACCTTCAAAACGTTCGGCCAAAGTGCTGCTTTTCCGCGTTATCGATGCCACCAGCTCCCAGTGTTTGCAGTTACAGCTGCACACGGTCCAACATTCCCTGCCGTATGGACCATGTGAGCAATTGAACAGGCGCCATTTATTGTTCCTACATCTGTGGGGCTAATCTGTTAATTTTATTTCAAAAGTTGCTGCAATTTCCTGTTCGTTCGAAAACCACTGGTATTTGTCGAACGGTCTCAGAGCTGCCACCCAAAGAGGATTTTCTGGGCATTTTGCTAAAATAAAGCTGAAACAGTCAGTACATTTCTCATTGACATCACGGCCTAATCCTGCAGTTTACACCCGTGCTCCTCTGCCTCTAATTGGCTACGGCGCGCTGCCTGACGCGTCCGTCACGGTCCTCGCCATGTGGAGCGCGACTGACCGACGGGAGCAGAGACAGGAGAGCAACGTTTCCATGGAGAGTGATGTGTCTCTCTTACACAGGAGAGGAGAGCGACTGACGTACTGAAGTCGCCTGTTGTTTGAAGGACATGCTCATGTGCTATTGTATTGATTTTTTATTCCTAACTGCAATTTTTTAACTGTCAAGCAAAGAAAAAGAGGTCCAAAAGAGCCTTTCTTTTGCCTGCATATTTGTTTTTGTGACCACTAAAGCTGATACGACGTGAAATTTCCTCGTAGCTTAGCTCGCTACATGTCTCTGGGCAGCTTCAGTGTGGTGGAGCTTCATTTTGATTCACGGTGACTGACAGTGTCGCTCACAACATTTTCCAAGGAGCTCGTTGAACACTGATCGTCTATTCTTGATACTCAACTGCATTAACCCCACCTTCACTCCTGACCTGATCTGAGCTTTGTCATTTGTATTTAAAACAGATATAAATGGATCTGGATCTCACGCTGAGAACACTGAGGGGATGTGTGGGCTCAGCCTCCCATGACGTGAACCCTCCGTCTGTTCTCTCTCCACATGTACTCACCACTGGAGCAGTCCAGCCCTCCCCAGCCCGGCTCGCACTGGCAGGTATCGGGGGACACACACCGTCCGTGGGCGCACTCGTCAGTGCACAGCGCTGAGGAGGAAGAGGAGGATGAAGGATCAGTTTCAAAGGATGAGTTTCTCTGTCTGTCTCGTTTGATCTCGGGACACTTTTACAGGACGAGACGGTCGAAATCAAACTCATCCAGCAACGATGATTTTGTCTCTTTATATTTCTACTTCCTTTTACAAACTATTTTGCTTTTTATACTCTTTGAAAACCTTCATGGAGAAAAAAAAAATTCACACAGGGTTTGATGCTTGTTTGTTATCTTTATGGACCCTTTGGTTTAATTTGAAAAATAATTGATCAAATATGAATCGTTAAATTTCATTCTCAGTTAACTAGCAGCCAGAAACTTCACAGAAAGTAAAAATTAATTTCATTAGTTAGATTAGTTCATGCAGCCGGATCGGCTGATCTCGAAGCCAGCCCTCATACAGGGGGCGCTGTTGAGCCTGCTCTTCCCAATTCCTCTGCTGCTTTCTTCGGCTTTCCTCTGATGCTAACTAGTGTGGTTCTCCAGGTTCCTGCAGTTTCAGCTATAACCAACTTGTACGCTTGTATCCAAACGCTCTCGGCCAGAAACAGTGTGTTAGATGTTAGATCACTCTGCTTAGCCCCCTCCCACCAATGTTACAGGTTCAAATGGCAGCAGAAGGAGTTGGTTGGCTTATGATTATTTATAACAATAGGCCTGAACCTCCACGTGGAGCCAGGATCACACAGGTGTTCTGTAGAATACACTGCTGTAGTCAAAAAATGTCCTGGAGACCAAACACTTCACCCGGGGCTTTGAGGATCGACATGTGCCCTTTCTGAAATGACCCACGACTGGCCAAAGTCTCCAGTCAGGCTGAAAGCAGAGCCGAGATCAGAGCCGAGATCAGGTGCAGAAGTCCAGTTTTCTCTCAGACCCCCTTGAACTGCAGTATGCAACTTTAATTACATCAGGATAACACATCAACCTTTGGAAAGAAGGTATGGGAACATATTTTGTATTCAAATGAAAAATAAAGCTAAAAGACCTGGAAGCTACACGCACTCCTCCTGCCTTTTTGTGCTGAGATGCCCCTCTGGTGTTCCCTTAGTCGCCTCACCAACTATAAAACTGTCACATCCAATGATTTAATTGAGTCTACATTTGCTGTTGCAGTGTATTTATTAATTAAATCATCAGACAAGAGAAGCGTTTGAGGACATTTAAAATACAATGTTAAGTTCTGTGAAAGAGGCAGCTTGCAGTGTGATCCTGACTGAGCCGGTGTGACTGTGTGTTTCTAGGACCCACCACAGGAGACCGCTGCTTTTAATTTATGTGACTCCGAGGACAGTCGTTGTCTACTCCACTTTATTTGTTTAGGGTTGATTAATATGCTCTGGAGGTCATTTGAGTCATTTATCATCATGTGGCCACGGTGCAGTGTATCAGATTCCGGCTTCGGAGGATTCAATAACGCAGAGACTCACAGGGAGGTTCTTAATCATAAATCGTTTTACTCTGAAAATCGGTCGACACCGAGAAATCTAACTAATTAGCAAAGGCACAGTTTAAGGGACAGGCAAACTCAGTAGTCGTGGAACAAAACAAGATCAAAATACAAGGAACTCACGAGGAATTAACGCCGGACTGCTCTCTGGGAAGACAAGACAATCTGGCACAGGAGGAGGAGCAGGACACGGGGTTTAAATACGCAAGGAAGAGGTGGACAATTAGACACAGGTGAGACACATTAGGGAAGCAATCACACACACCTGAGAGTGAAGACTTGACAGGACATGGGGAATAAGACACAACAGAATTTCAAAATAAAAGGGGAAACACTTGATTGACCGTAAAAACCAAACACATGAACACTACTGGACCCTGACACAGTGAGTCCCAATTTCAACTTGATTCACTGATACTGTTTGTACTCTGCAGACAGAACATCTGTATCTCCCTGTCCTGTTTATTACAGGTAAAAACGGAGAGTATAGAAAACATGATGGTAAGTCTAAGACATCTCATCCATCACTTGGTGGCTGGTTGCAGTTTAAGTCGTAAACCCCTCCCACTCCGTGTTTACAGCTGGTAAATAAACGTAAAATTAATATTTTACCAGGGACGGTTTCTGCCATTTTAGGTGGTTCTTATCATGTTGGCCCATGTTCGCGTGTTCATTTTTCTGACTCCAAATGACGTCACAATCAAAAGTTGGCAAGTGTTGGGGACATTTTGGCTACGTCTGGTATATGTGAGTGACTCATGTAAACACCTTAACCTTGTCAGCCTCACCCAATTAAGGCCTTGTTCCGGTTGTTAGACACCTGAACAAGAGAGCTGCGATAACCAGAATATTCAGACCTTACCAAGGTAACTACTGGGGCATGCTAATGTGCACACAGGAAAGGTAAAAAGATGTCATTCCTCCATTCATTCATTGCAGACGCCTCCTCCACATTGGGACGCACCATTACGGACACGTAAGCAAACTGCTTCATTATAGATCTGTGCACGCCAAACTGGTTCGCGACAACACAATACTCGCCCCAACTCCCTAATTTGTAAAGAACGATGGCAACGGTGTCCCGACAGTCTGTGGCTGTTCTGATGGGGCATCGGCATGAATAATATCCTTGGGACGTCTTCCTCCTGTTGTCTTCCAGCACATAAAATGTGAGGTGGCGCAGTTGTTTGCAGTAGCATCTGTGGCTGTATAATAGCTAAAGGCAGAGCCCACAGAGAGGATGAAATCAGCCGCAACCTTAGCGAAATCTAGGCGGGCAAACGGCAAACCTGTACCCCGTAGCGCACACAATATGACCGGGATGTTGTTGCCATGTAAACAGGTCCGCCCCGGATCCGACCATAAGCAGAATATTTTTGTGCATGTAATCTATCAGGAGTAAAACAGTCGGTATCTATGATTTCACTGACCTTGGAGAATCAACTAGGCCCAGAAGCAAAGACGCTCCTTGCGGGACCCTGAACACAGCAGAGGCGAGGTGAAGACCACCTGCAGCTGCTGTAATATCTCACCATGACGCGGCTTTACAGCGGAGAGCTGTCGCACACTATCACAGGCCTCAAAAAAGACGAGGCTGTCGCAGGATCAATGAAGGAGGCGGAGTGCTGACAGGGTCCTTATCGCGCTCGGCGATTAGATCAGAGGTCGGAGAATGTAGGGAGAGTGAGGGATTGTGCAGACTTCAACTACTCCTGATGAAATACATGTATATTCCATCATGTAATATTCAAACTCCTGCTCCGGTCATTAATAAAAACCTAAAATTACATATTACACCTTTGCCTCATCTAGGCTGCGGGGATCTATGATAGTGTGACTTTAGCCCCACCCCCTCGCCTGCAGCGTCAAGTTCTAACATTGGAATAATTAGGCCATGAACGTTTGAATCAGAGTGCTTACATGACGAGAGCAGGCCGTTATCGCGGCGGCTCGGGGGGAAAAGGTCGATGTGACGGGTGACGGACTGTGCCCAGAATCTGGGCATGCTGGGAGATATGCGTCAGGGGTCGCGCAGCCTATCCTCCAGGACGTCCAGCTACAAACCCATCGCATGCTGTCAGAGCAGGAAAGGCTGCACCCACTCCGCGCTGATGCCCAACACACGCCTGATGTGACTGATCTTCCCGCCCTTTTAAACCCTTCATCGGTAGAACAACTGAGAAAACGTCCACTTTTGGTCAGGCTTTAAAACAGCGGCAACAGCTGACAGATGCCTCTTGTTTTTCTTATCGTTCAAGGCTACTACAAAAGTTTAAATTCAATATTGAAATGAAATTCTAATAAAAATATCACTTGTTCAGAACATCTGACTCTTATTTTCCATTTTTTTTGGAGACTGTCATTGGTGGACATCAGAACACCAGCAGAAATCCTCAGTCTTGACGCTGACTTGTTTATTTCAGTTCTGATGTGTGTCGTAGTTCAGAAAAACACCACACGGACACGGAAACCTGATTTTTGTTGGAGGGGGTCAGAGTCAGAACCTCAGACTGACGAATGAAATGTGACAGGAGCTTCATTATCATCTGTGCCACTCGTTTGGAGCGCAGGCTGAACTTTATGTTACTCGTTTTGTGAGGATCACCGGAGTATCGCAGCATGAATACTGCATGGTGCAGCAGGTGCTGCAGAAGATGGGCTGACGGCTCGGAGACTTTGCGTGCTTCTGAAGCAGACACACCGCAGCTCTGCTTGTGGACCTGACGCCTCTCAGAGACACGGGGCTCCACTTGCATTAATAACGAGCACAGGAACAACGGACCGTCGCGTTAGTGAGAACCTCTTTACTGTCGCTATCTGTACACATGCAGTGCCCTAATCCTGCATCACACACTCTCACACCCGACGTGAGCAGAACTCGCTGTGTGTGGTGTTTAAATCCGGCTGAGCTCTGAGAGCGGCAGAAAGGATGTGAGCAGGGAGGGGGAGCGGCTGCAGGAGCTCCACCGGCCCCGGAGAAACCAGTTTTTATGCTGCTGTAACCACAGAGCGGTCGTACTCTGTGAATTTATAGTGTGTTAACACCGTACAGCTTTTTGCATTACGCAGGAAGCCCTCGCAGCCCTCGCACTTGGCACGCTGAGTAAAGATTTACTCTGGTGGAGAGGTTTCCCCCCTGCGAAGCTGAGTGCTCTACATTGCTCAGAAATACAGCAGACAATGCTGTTGTTTCACCTGGGAAATGTGCATTAGCAGGGTGTTCACACGTCACACATTTCAGTTTGATTTGAAGCAAAGTTACAGGTGTGAAGCATCATTGGGAAAAATATCAGATCTATGGCCGTCTTTCCTTCTAAAATACAATGTGCTGTCAACAAGTGTTGGTATTTGACGGGAATCAATGCTCCTGCGTTTATACGCAGTCGTGACTTCAAAAACCAAGAACCAGGAAAATTAGGCCTCTGGAGGTCCCACAGAGTGGACAGTGTCAGTGCAGCGATGGGACAGGAGGAATTGCTGTGTTTTTTGTGGGAGAACAAAAATGACACGATATTTTTGTGCAGCTGAAGAACACATCTCAGATCCCTCAGAACCGTCGGCAACAAAACCGCGACGGAATGAGGTGTGATGGGGGTCAAAGAAGGAACGATATAATCAGGTCAAAGCCATCAGGATTGGTGGTTCCTGAATATTTAGGGAGATCTTGCAAATACGGGCCCACGTTTTAATAAGGAGAGGTGATAAATCATTAAACGGGTGTCAAATCCTTTCATCCTGTGGACCCGAGCAGAGACGGCTACAAGAGGTATTACATTATCAATGATTGTAAAAAGATTAATAGATATCAAATTAAACAATCACTACCTAATTCCAGCTATTGTCTCGGCAAACTGAAGGAGTCTCCAGTAACCTCGAATCCTTCGATCGGCAGCTGCAGGGAGGACGAGCAACAGAACCTGCTTTGTCGTTTTAGCAAAGATTTAATGACCATATTTATTTCTCAGTCTTTTTACAACCAGAAAATACAGGATATATGAACACAAAATTTAAAAAAAAAAATTCAGAACACACCTCGCCTCCACAGGCAAAGTCATCGCTCCCGAATCCTGTTTTCCAGGATATTTATTCCAACTTTGTGAGCTTTAGCATCAATGTGAGATACCTCACTCATGTTATCATGATCAGAACCAGGGTTACATTAGTAACCCAAAGTTTGTTTGCTGATTTCCCTTTGAAAGTGGCCTTGCTGATGCTTGTTTTGTATGTGATTTTTGGCATTTTGAATGAAATGATGTGACTCAAAGTTGATCTTATGCATTAGCAGCTTTCACTGAGTAAAACCGGTACAAGATGTTGCGATGTGTTTGTAATGTTTAACACAAAAAAGAAGCAAATGTAGCTCGAAGAGTCATTAAGCTGGTTATTTTTTATAGTGCAAACGTATTTCATGTATTTTCTGGTTGTATTCCAATAAAGAGACAACTTTGCTAAAACAAGAAATACAGCACTGTATTTGCTTGTGATGATACTAGTTTAAATCCATTTACTGCAGGTAAGAAGGTCGCAGAGAGTCGAGCTGCTCAGGTTCGACGGCCACGGAAGCCAGCGGTATTCAGGATCCAGACACAAAGAAAGAGGGAAGAATAATGAATGAAAAAGAGGAGAAAACCACGCTGACAAGAGAAGACGCTGCCTGTGGCCCTTATGAACAACAACAAAAGGTTTTTGTTTTGTTTTGTTTTTATACCCACGAGTTCAGCAGAAGTGGCGTTCAAGTACAGGGCGCCTTCCTAAAAATTACAAGTAAATGTGTGCCCATCCTGAGCTTGAATAAATGGGAAGTGAAAAGCGGAGTCCTCACAGCACAAACAGGAAAGGAAGAAGTTAACTAAATTAGCAGCCCTCCCCCCCAGCGTCCTTCGTTCCGTGCTGGGGAGGGAAACCTTTCAATTAGCTCAGGGCCCGCGCGACTCCCAACAAAAGACCTGTCCGGGGGCGTTAACATTAGCCAGCCAGGCGGGCGGATCGGCACAGTTAACGCTGAAGAATTAGCTTCCGGCGCTGGAACTACTCAGCCAACGAGAGCAGGAGGCCAGAACATGTGTGTTTGTCTGTAGAGTCGGGGGGGGGGGGGGGGTGTGGGGTC
>KV751315.1:20679515-20702528 GCA_001698575.1 Mola mola | reverse complement strand
GCCGCAGGAGAATCCAATAAAGTTGTTTAGAGCAGGTGCTGAATAAAGACACACCATGGGCTCCTCTTTACCCTCCCCCGCCCCCGAGGCAAACCCATTCACTTCCTCCCTCCACGAAGAAAAAGCAGCACCGCCCTATAGAATTTACCATGTAGGCTGGATAATTGATTTCTTACGCTGGATCAGGGGAGGTATGAAGCATGAGACGAGGAGCGAGCGGGGAGAGACGGTGAAACTGGACCAAAGCTCTAAAGCTATCTGTTTACGTCTGTGACAATTAACCAAACATGTACACACACTGAAGGCAGCTATACTGTTGGGAAGTCTTTCTTCCAACTCGGTTGTGTTGATGGGCTTCGAGGTGGTAAAGAGGGAACATTATGGACGGTTTAAATGTGAAAAATGTTTAAGGAGGAAGTCGACAGCTATTGTCAGTTTATTCACGACAATGAATAAACTAATCTTGGTCACTCTCTATGGACTGCAGTTGATATTAACTTTATATTTGGCGATGTGAGCTGATAAGTCCTTCAGATGAAGTGTTGAGATTATTGGCAGGAAAAAAAGATGGACAACCTATCACCACTTCCTCTCGTTATACAACTACAGAAGTCATACGAAGCGGACAGCGTTGTACTGTGGTGGGCCAAGAAGGAGGTTTGGGGTGTTTTTTGTGGTAGTGTGACTGTTGGAAATCTTAGGGGCACGTATTGTAATAAACTTTGCATTACAGAGCGAGTTAACTATTATATTTGGGGGTCAAGCTGGAAACGATGGACAAACCTGAACGCGAATATTGTCAAGCTGGACTGAATTTACAACACAAGAGCCTGTTTGGGAAGGTAGAGAGCAGCCGTCAGGTGCGGACACCGGCCAGAAATCCCACTGCACTGCCACCTCACAGTGACCTTTGACCTCCAACATTTAACCAGTTCACCCTTCAGACAGAATATTGGGTTCTGCCAAATGTAGCTAAAATCTCTCCAGGCTTTCTTGAGATATTGTGCTCACAAGAGTCAAGGTCACAGGGCCTTCCAAGACCTAATCAGTCCACGCTTGAGTCAGAGTGGCCTTATGTGCAAAGTGTGAAAGAAAACCCTCAAAGCGTCCTTGAGATGCGCGTGATCGCAAGAATGACCAGACGTCAGAATGCACACGGGATGGATGGAAAACCTGAACGACATTGTTTCCAGCGTTGGCTGGCGTTCCGGCGTGGAGGCGTCAAGTGAAGCCATAATATCCCGGACATGAGCGCAGTTATCTTGCACTGGTCGCGTCTCGTGGAGCCTGAGCCTGCACGTTGGTGACGGGGCAGCAGAGCCGTGTTATCGAGACACCAATCGTTTATAGATCCCAGCTGTCAATCATGACAATAACTAAATGAAAAAAAAAAAAAAAAAAAAAATCAGCATGCTGAGAATTACCTAAAATGACAGAAACCATCTTTGGAAAAATTTTTGAGCCTTCACCTTGACCCAAGTACACCACAAAAGAATGCAGGAGGAGGGGCCCAGCTTAGGACCTATACTGCAGCCAGCCACCAGGGGGGGAGATTGAGATGTGTGACACCCTTTTTGGGAAGCTCTCATGTTGTCCGTCTTTATGAATGACCTTTACAGACTGCAGAGTCTATGGTAGAGGTAAATATATGACTGACTGTGCTTCTTTACGACTTTCTCTTGCCTGAAATCACGTTGTCTTATCGGCTCTGAGCGAACATCTGGTGCCTCCGCCGCTCGCTCCAACTGCCGGACTCTCTGTTTGAGTTAGGAGTTGTGTTTCTGCTCGATTTGAAAAGAGAGACTAATGTCGATGTCGCCTCCCTCCCACACATCGGCCGACGAGTCTCTTGAACCAAGATTTAAAGGCAGCAGAGGCTAATCTGATGAAGACAACAGATCTTCAAAATATTCCTTTTTTTTGTGTTTGTTTGTTTTAAATATCTGATATTTTTCACAGACATTTTGTGATTGCAGCTGTTTTACTTCCTCCCGTTTGCCTTGATTTCAAAACCCGGCGTGGTGAAACTTTAAACTGAAATGGATCCACTGTGCAGCGGCGCCGGATTGATCTCACTTTGACAGCTCCAGCAGCAAATCCAGATAACCGTCTGGCTCAAGTGAAAAGAAAACGACGGCGATTGAACTGCCGAGGCTTAACGAGGCCGGTTACCGTGTGTGTGTCGAGGGGGAAAAAAATGAAACAGAGAGTTAAACAACAATGCAGATGACAGGAGGATGACTTATTTTGCTGCTGTGTCGTGGAGACGGTGCTGTCTGATGCCAGTTCAACAAGCCCAGCGAGTGTGTGCAGCTTTAAAAGAGCTCACGTCTATAAGAGGGAAGCAACACACGTCGCATTCTTCTACAGAAAGCAAGATACATTCTTTGTTCAGTCAGACGGTGATGTTGGTCACTTATGTGGTTTTATACCTGTTCAATGACTTTCAGCTATTACACCTCCTCTAAATCAAGTGCTCACACAGAAATATTCATTTGTTAAATGCTGCTGGACATAGATGAGTAGTTATGTGTGCCTGATGCATGTAAATGCATCAAAAACGCATATTATTATTCATCGGGCTGATTCTTCTGCTTATTATTTCAGGAGTTTTGCCCCATACAGAGTCCAGCACTGTCTGTCGCACGGACGCAAAAGTCACCTTGTTTCATGTGGAATCAATGGGAATGGTTGAGTGGTGTGCAATGACGTTTTTGGACATCAGTGGACTGCTGTACGTGCATCGGTGGTTTCTGAGAATACACGTGAACGGGAAATTGATGTGAGAACGGCTCAAACCCACCTACGTCGCAATACATTAAGCTTAAACAGCGCACAAGACGGGAGCCAATCGTACGTGAGGGATTCGGCCGACGGATCCCGGTCAGACACTGGGCACACATTCAGAATTCCTCAGAAGGACTCAACACCCTCCCCCCACACTGATCGAATATACCCAAAACATCCCCATGTTTGGACAAACAAAACGACCAGCTGCCACACGTTGCCAACCACAATAATCATTAGCCAAAGTAATAAAAACCAAACAAAATGACTCCTGGTTCCAATATTACAGTCGTTTAACAACTGAATTCCTCATTTCGAGAGACATTTATTCTTCATTCTCAAGTGTAATTTTGAAGTAACAGGTTGTCTCCTCTTCCTGCTTTTTCCTCATGCAATGATCTCATCTGAAATCACTGTAGTCAATGTTATAATACGAGACACAGACATGTGTCAATACATCCTCTCAATAGCTATTCTGGTTTTGGTCCTAGTTTAGTTCCCCTTCTGTTGCCACCGTTAATAAAATTTTAGAGTTTGCAGACTCTCCCTGTTTTTGTTTTGCTTCATCTGAATGAATCCAAACTGATGCGCAGGAATGAAGGGGACTTACGGACACACAGGTTCCCGCTCTCATAGAAGCCGGGGCAGCACTGAGAGCGCCGGCGGTACATGGTCCTCACGCCTCTTCTGTACGCCGTCTTGTAGCTGATCCTGCACACACACACGCACAACGCGATCAGAACGAAGATGAAAGTTCACCGTCACATTTAGACAACAAACGTAAATCAAAGATGGCCGACGCGTCACCTTGAGGCAGAGTCTGCCCAGAAATGATGCTGGAGTCGCGCGGAACAGAACTCGGGGGTCAATCAAGATGTTTCACCCCGTTTTTAAACATCAAATACCTAATTAAAACTAAACTGATCAATGAAGAAAAATATAATCACTTAAACACACATGTGTGTGATAAGAACTAGCTTAAATTTGGCTTATGTCCTATATGCTAACATGGAGGGGGTGCGGTTACAGACCCAGAATCACAATTAGAAATACTGTACCCATAATTTACACAACGTATCATGGCAGCTACGGATAAATGTGTATAGAGTTTATGGTCTCTACTGCCTCCTACTGCCTGTCTTGGCTTCTTCATGTCGGCCATCTGTGTAAACTGTTGTACGCAGCTTATCAGCCCTTCCGTAAAAAATCTGAGCTGTTAGTAGCCTTGTCTTCACACTTAAAACAACCACAGTTGTTGCTGATGAACATCTACCCGATGTGACTCAGGCAGAAATCCTCACACATGAGGTCTCCAGAAGTTTAAACCTACATATTTCTGTGGGTTTTAACGTCTTTGGACACTTTTGGGCCCAAGGTCAGTTGTTTCAGACACAAGAAGGTTCCAATTTAAAGTGACTTTTCACTTTAACCAAATTGTCAGTGCGTCTTTTATACATAATCATATTTCCTCTTCCTTTAAAAACAGCCACTAAAAAATCAGAAACGCACAGGTCCCACCTCGTGTTCCGGTTGGAACGAGGCCCCGTCATAAACGAACCAGAGCTGCGATCGCGGCGCTGCGCCTCTTAAAGACGAGCGACACTTAAACATTTACGGGAGTTTCTCCATCCAAGGACGCCGATGTTGTCTGATGTTCCAGCTTAAGATCAATGAGTCAGCTCTTAGCTGGAGGAGCTGAGCTGGGGGCCATAAAGCTTAATGTGCCCCATTAAAGCCGATACGCCGACAGTCGCTCATCACAATGACCACATCAGGAGAGTCGGGGGTGGACGCTGGTGACTGACTGCCTCTGGGCTCCATCACCGAGAACACATACTGGACCAGACGCACAGGGGTGTGCACGGGATGGGCTACAGCGACAGACTCGAGGAGCTTCACAGTGCTACTAATACTACTAATAATTATAATAGGAATGATAATTTTCATTTATAATATAGAACATTTTTCAAAATCCAAGTTACAAAGCGGTTCACAATAAAACCTAAAGGTCATAAAACAATTAGGTTAAAATGTGTTAAAACAGCATAAAGCGATAATCTAAAGAAAGCAAATAAAAACATTAAAACTCAAATTAAATCAAGAGAGGGTTTGAGCCTCCGGGCCCCCGACTGTGAAAGCCCTGTTCTGTTTTCAGCCGGGCCCCGAGAACAGTCAGGCTGAAGCAAACGGTACTAAAATGCAGAGCTTTGGAAACCTACTTTTGGGGCAGTGTAATGAGGCTAAACCTGGAGTGATGTGATCCCGTCTCCTGGTTCTGGTTCTGGCAGCTGAGTTCTGCTCCGTCCGGAGACGGTTTATTGACTTCTGTTTCACACAGCTAAAAAGGCCGTTGTGGCCGTCCGGACGTGGCGAGATAAAGACGTTACAATGATCTGATGTTTCTCATCTGAGAGAAACAGACTTTGATGGACTTAATACCAAAGAGACCAGCGCGACCGACGCTCAGAGACACTCCCGACGGCCGACTGTTGGCTCGGTTTGGCCGACCTCACCCTGGTCCATGTCCAAATGTTGCCTGTATCTTCATTCAGCCATTATGTTACCAAAAACACCAGTAAGAGATTTATTTATTCATTTACAGAAATACTTTAGCGCAGTCTTCACCTCGTGTTCGCCAATACGACCCTCAGATTGGCCATCAGCCGTCCGACAGGTTTACTGACATGTCGCCTCCTTTAGCTACAACTCCAGTACGTTAAATATATCTAAAAGAACAGGCGACGACTGCGGCCAATCGGACTGCAGCGCCGGTGAAACCACAGAAAATACTGAGGCCCAGAAGAGACAAACATGACACGTCTCTTTGTCAAAACGGACAATCCAGCTCCTCACCTGTGTCTGGTGCATTTGAACCAGTTGAGGATGTCGGTGCAGCGGGTGTAGTAGACCTGGTCGAACGGGTGAGCGTAGGACTCCTGCACCGTCACGGCGTAGCTGCGGGGAGGCGACACAATCACAGATTACCCGTCGTGAGCAAACCGACCGGTCGCGGTCCAAAAACATTCAAACAGCACAGAAAATCCAAAACGTCCAATAACTCGTTGGTTAAATCTGATAATTCTGTTGAAGGTTTTGTTGAACATAGGCCAATGGTGAGTACTGTAAGCAAATAAAAAGGAAAATGAGTCAGAATAGAATTGTACATTGTTTTGAAGCAGCTGTTGAAGCTGACTGAATAACAATTTGTTCATTTGGGCGAACAGGAATCTTTTCCAAAGACTGGCACTGGTATCATCACTGGTTCTGAATCATCTCCTGTGTTTCTGGCACTTTGGTGGTTAAGAAGCCACAGCCTTAATTAATTTGGCTGTGTCCATATAGACTTTTTTCACAGAAACAGGGCGGGGAGGTTGAAAACAGATGATCGGTACCGATCGGAGGAGCGACAGCGAGGACACGCTGAAAAACGCTCCACTCTTTAAAAGCCTTCATGTTATTTTCCGCCCAAACGCTCCTGATTTATAAGACTAAATCTTCTGATTTCCACACTTTGGTTCGCCGGCGTCGATTAGGTCTCGCTCGCGCTGAATAAAGGTCACTGAACTGAGTCCGACCCTCAGCGAGAGGTCACAGCCATCCCGGCGATTGGCACTGATTACGCCGGGGGATTATCGATCAGAGCACCTGCACTCGGCGGAGAGATGACACCGGGCTTTTACCCGCCGCGGCGCTGAGTGCAGAGAACACTCAAGCCGTCACATTACCATCGTGCTGAATTTATGTCCCGGCCGTAAACCCTTTCCCTTTTGATTATCGGCGAAGCCTCGGTCTTGATTTGCGGCGGGGGAGTCCATTAGCTCACCGCTGTCATTTCACTTTGGAAAATGGGGCAGTGAATCGGGGGGGAAGCTGACCTCTCCCAGTGGCTGCACACGTTGGGGTCGTCCGGGTTGAGCGGCGCCGCCGGGGAGATGAGGCCGAAGAGGCTGAGCCACAGCAGGGCATCGGGGGAGACCGCGCCGGCCCCCATCGTCCTCCTCCCTCCGTCCTCCGTCCTGACGGGGACACAGAGTCACGAACAAGAGTACAGTTTGGTAAGGTTATTGTGAAATAACAACAGCTGATGAATGTACGTAAATGTTACACACACTTTCTGTAGTCTCACAATATTTAGAGCTGTTTTAGAGCAAAATCTTCATACGTTATGAATTGCCGTACGTCCGTGTTTGACAGTTATCAGGGTCCAGATCAACTCCAGGTCTCCCTCCAAAACAAATGTTCCAATAAGGAACATTTATTTGTTTTCCTACTAACACAACAACTTTCAGAAACATCCGTCATTTAGTTTTTTTTGTGTTGTGCTTTATGTTTCAAACTGATCCAGATCCAGAATCTCGATCCTGATCTCGATCTGGATTCTCATCTAAAACCTATATTTTGTTTTGTTAAATTTTAACATTTCGTCCTTTTATCGAAGACCCGTCCGGTACTTTTTGAGTCGTGTCCCCGTTTGAAAAATGATGGGGATCCAGGTGGAAAGTGGACAGTCACTCAGTCCCTGATGTACCGCCATTCTCGGAGCAAACAGCTGCCATCAGAAACCGTGACGTGGACTTCCTGCCCGGCAGCATGACCTTAAAATAATGTCAAGTTTTACTACTGGTCACAAATCATGATCACAGTTATTTTGGTCAATATTTAACACAGTTGTGATTATTTATTTAATTGCCTTTACTTTTATGACAACACACAACAGATTTTGTTTGACCGTTCGTGCTCTCCTTCCACCTTTTCACTCGCCCTGAACTTTTAAACAGCACACACACACACAAGTTTAGGCTGATGCTGAGTTTGGGTTCTTGGTCAGGGACAAAATCTGAGCTGACTGGCAAAACTAAAGGTGATAAAAGTAATAGTTTTTTCTTCTCGATTAAGTTGATTTTTTTCATATTTGGAAGAAAGAAATTGCTATCTGAAATCCTAATTGAACTGCGCAACCCTACATCATGTTATGAGGTATATATCGCAATATTTCTGCGACTGAACAACAAAATATCCTAATATTTGGGATCATATTCATTGATATCAATACTCCACCAGAATTTTCATAATTAATCATCATTGATCAGCTCTTTACAACATTTATTGTTCCTCATATTAAAATCTAACAATGCGAACACTTACTGGCTCTTTTTCGGCTGAGCAGAATTTTCAAATTACATCTTTTTTTGTTTTTATGTTTAAAACAAAACACTTTGGAAATAAAAAAAAAAAAAAGTTTACACCATTGCTTTGACATTTGAGCCCTGTGTTTCAGCATCATGAAGGATATTTTCAGTTTGTGAAACAGCGACAACATTTAAACTTTAGAATTCCATTTTGTGAAAGTTAAGAGATTTATTTTAAATATCTGTTCAGCACACTTTAGAAATTCATCTATTTCTATAGGCAGTCACATAAAAAACTGATGGTAATATAAGTGTCGAATATTGGATCTAATAATCGACTGGGATGATAGGAACTTAACCTACAGAATACAGTACAAAATACACACCTGTGCTGTATATATGTAAATTCTATATGTACTAAAAGCAAGTACATTTATGGCCAGAAAACTAGATATTTTTAACGCGTGCTGGCTATCAAGACAAAAACTGTTCCTGCTCACAGGACTCCAAATGATTTCTTTTAGATTTAATCCAAAGTAATGTCGGATTGTTTAGCAGAGATCGTAATAATTATCACATTAACTTGGGAAAACAAAATTCAGGTCGAGGGACAAGCGAAGGAATAAAATGTTTCAACCGTGGCCTTTCAGGGCTCCACGTTACCAGACACTTGCAAAAATGTCAGACCTGCCATTGCGTCGCACAGATTCGGACCGAGCTCCATACTGCAGTGATAACTAATAATCAAAAAATGATTCTGAGTCTGACGGACGAGGAAATAGGGCTTCGAGTAAAAAACACTCCTGTAAATTGAATCACAAGCCACTGGCCAATTAAATCTTCTCACACGTCCTCACGCTGTCATGAAGAGACGATAGGTTGTCTGTCCTCAGCTGTGGAGTGTGAAGTTTCTGGACCAGACCACGGACCTGTCGTCTCAGACCTGGAGGAGACCTGCAGAATCTCCTGGGTGGCCGAATGAGATATTTGCACGTGGAAGAACGTCACGTAGGACCGAACAGAAAAACATCTGCCGAAGTGCGGCAGGAAGCTGGACGGATGGAGTCGATGCTCGTTGTCTCTCTGGCTGAGAACGTGTTTTGTCTTTAAAGGCCATTGACCCCTTGTTGTTTTCTGTCCGAAGCAGCACAGTGTTGGATTCTGAAACTCTGAAAGAAGAGGATGTATCACTAAATGTGTGTCTTTTTCCTCTTTTGACAAATGAATTTGTCGAAACTCTTCACTTGCACGAAGAGCAAACCTTCGACGGAGAGAACATCTCTCTCGGCTATTGTTTTCTGAGTGGCGGCGTCATCTTGCGAAAGGAAACACTGATAAAAAACTAAGCGGCGGAACCAATGAGATGAAGCTGTACAAGAAGCAGGAGCAGCCGGGATCCCGAAACATCGAGGAGGCAGCGATGCCTCGGCTCGGGGCGAACCCCCGTTATTTTCTGTGGATCACAGATGAGACGAAGAAAAGTTCAAAAATAAATAAAAATATCTGCGGCGCTTTAAGCAAGCGGGATAGCAGGGCAGGCACGCACTGCTGAGAGGGCCAATCAATAAACTGCAGCTCAATGCCGGGCCGCACGTCTGACACAAGCAATCCTGTTTCCGCACAAATCACTCACTGCTTTACATAAAGGTTGGCGGCAGCAGCAGGGGAACACCCATCTCTGCCGAGGACACTTTAGCTTTCTCCCTCAAACGGGAAAAACTGGCAACGCTGGAAGGAATTCAACATGGCAACCATTTTTCAGATGTTACTCTAACACAAAATCTGTGTTCTGACTTGCAAGCGGCCTGGCAGGATGAACATCTCCACCGCGGAGCCCAATCCAACTGCCGCTTCCTGGGAGTGCTGCTGACACAGGACCATCGGCCACAGGCGGCCATCGGCTCAAACTGTGACAGCCCCAGAAAAACGTGGCCATGATGAATAAACCTGAGTGACGGCGGTGCTCCGGGCTCCTCCCACTCTGTCCCGTGAAGGAACGACGCCGTCACGTGCGTGGACGACCGGTGAGCCGGGCGACACGAGCGCGACCCTGAGGCGGCTCCGAGGAGCCACACAAGCCGGACGGTTTCATTTCTGCGTGTCTGGCAGGCGGAGACAGGTGGACTTTGATGTTTTTAGATGTTAAAGTGTTTTGGGCCAGTTGAAAGAAAAATAAATTAAAAATTTGATTTTAAAAATGGCTTCAAAATATTCCATTGGACAGTTTTGTGATGCAAAATAAGAATATATACAAGAAACATGAGCCTGCAGACTGACGTGACTCATCCGGTATTTTTCCCTTATAACAAATTGAAATTTTGACAGAAAAGTTCTCTAATTTACACAAAATGCAATATCAGTGAGTGTTAGCCATAGAATACATGGTGGCTAATGGCTGCATCCAAAACTGGTGCATGCTAAGCTACTGCTAACAGTAAGTTTTTGATAAGTCTGACACCTCAGTATAAGACTTGTTCAGCACTGAACACAATGGCTGGCATCATATCCCACAATGCAATGCGGTGCTAGTGCATCTCAAAAAAAAAAAAATCACTTATTGTTTTTTTTCTAATCAATTAAAAAAAAAACCTTCAGCTTGCGTCTCTCGCGGTCGTCTGTGGTGGATTCTGACGTATGTTTCGGATCATTGTCGTGTTTTAGGATCCATCAACGTTTTTACAGACGCTGCGATGTTTGCTGGTATTCAGTGGACTCCGGTCGTCCTTCTACCTGTGCAACGTTTCCTGTGGCCCCGACTGCAACACAACCCCAAAGTGTGATAGATCCACCACATGCTCAACAGCTGGAGAGGTGTTCCACGACATTTTCAGAGTCTTACGCAGCTGTTGAGCGTTTCAGGATTCAGAGTATTTAAAAGCCTTGAGAGTGGCACCAGCTGCCACTTCCTGATGCCACCTGTTGACCATCTAACCAGCTGATTAAGATGTGAGCTTTTAAAAACTGGTAAAAACAACGAGCTGAACTGAGCGTCCCCGGACTTTTGCACATGCCACACTTTGCTTTATGTATTCGAATTTTTTTTTTTTTTTTTTTTTTTTTTTTTAATTTTTTTTTTTTTTTTTTTTTTTGGTTTAATTTATGTAATAAAAAGTCACTGTGCATTAATGTTTGCTGGAAATATTGTCTTTTTTTCATATCCTACAGAGACTCTGTTTGCATCTTTTCAATTAAACAAAATAATTAAAATATGCTGTTTTTCAAGGGTTGGCCACATTTTTGCATACAACTGTATTCACAGTGTTGTTTAAGCCCGTAAGAATTTAATTTAACAAGCTGAACCAGGAAGCATGTCCAGAGATAAAGATCAGAATAAATTTGAATTGAGAAATGGGTCGAGAACAAAAATGCTGAAACACAAAATGCAGCTTACCTTGAGCAAAATAAAAGGGTGAGGTGAATGATAATCTGCTGTAAAAATTAGGCTTTATCACAGGAAAAAGACCTCCAGTGGATGGTGGGATTGGACCTCAGGACACCTGTGTTCAAGACAGAGAGGAATATTCTCAAAGAAACACCTACAAATACAGAATTACCATGAACACATTCATTTTGTAAACAGACATGAGCAGAGCGCCCGCGGGGTTGTACAGAATTATTGATCGGCATGAAGTCACGTGAAGAAATGCTTCGTCTGGATCGTTATTGTTCTCATTGCAGCGTTCCAGGATGCATACTGCGCTCCGACGACACCTTAATCATCATCTTCTGGTTACCCGAGGAGACCGAAAACCGCAGAGAACTCAGTAATGAGTTCAGCTTCAGCACACACAGGTAGAAGAGATTCCATCTGATGTTCCCGAGGATCACACCGGGAGATAATTCAGAGCCATCAATCGCTGTTCTACCTGAGCTATGCCTTATTTTATCACTTCATAAAAAGAGAAGTAACTCGCCGCAGTGTGTGTGAACGTCCCTGCTTGTGTTAAATTGACTTTATATATATTGTGTGTGTTTTTGTTCACTGGTTGCTGTTTCTCATAACCAGCAACTGACAGTGGCAGAAAAATCAATAAAAACGCAGTTATGGTTAGTCAGACGTGGTTTCTGCTGCCCAGACAAACGTCTCGGCATCCGTTTGCGTGCAGCCGGCGTGTCCACTTTAACCGCGTTAAAATGAGCAGACACAAACCAGATCAGCGACCCGTCACGTTCTCCCCAAAAACAGTCATCTCCCGTCAAAGAGTGGAGCCGAAAAACCACGGTTCCAAAGCTGAATCATCACTTTAAACAAGTGCACCTTGTTAAACTGAATAAAGGGGATTTTTTTAAACAATGTATCATATTCTAAATTGACTGAAAAATTTTTCACATTTTTGAAAAAATATACCCAAAAAAAAGAAAGTTGAAAGACTTTCAACTGAAGGGTCTAAATATTTTAAATGAAATTTTAAAGTTATGTGAAAAAAACAAATAAATAAATCATAAAGCAGTCTGTGTTGTGTGTACACAACAGCAAGGCTAAAAATGTTTTGCTTTGAATTAGGTCAGCAAATTTACCTTTTTTTTTTAACCAATTTTGATCTTTAATAGCAGTTAAAACCCCCAAAATTTCAATCTTTAAGCTTGACATTTTAAAATCTCTCCTAAATAACTATAGTTTTTTGCAGTGCAAGGTGTAGTGTAACTGCAGATGCCATCTTATTCCATCTTTTACACTCCACCTACCGCAGAAACACAAAGGACTCTTTAATTCCACAATGCAAACATGACCAAAAATTTTGCTGTATTTACTACTTGTCAGATTTGTGCCTGAGAAATTATGAAAGGAAAGTTTTCCATAGATCAAAAAGAAAAAAATCAAGTAACGAGAGCTGGTGTCTTATTAATACAAGCACGCGTTTGCGCTGCCATTATCACGGCCTTTATGTGGTGCCTCTGCACAGCTACCGAGTGTGATGCTCCATCACCGGGGCTCCTTTTCCTTCACAGGGTGGAGTTTCCACAGTGCTTCCATTTGTTCCACTGTTACCTGGGGACGGTGGACCGGGGAGAACAATGCTTCTTCCTGTCTTGGCCCACTGGATGACTCGCTGGCTGCGCGCTATAAATCAAACCTTTATTTTCCCGTGAAAAGCCCAGTCTGCTGGCAGCATGCGGGACGTTACGGGGAGCAATCGAAAAACAGGTGGTGTCATATATTTAGCTCATGATGAGACGCGAAAGGAAAACAGAGCCTGTTGGCTGTGGAAGGAAATGCTGTAACTGCAGCTCGAGAGGAGAAACTGTTCAAAAGGAACACGAAGGAACACACGTTCCCGTCAGCTGCGATGAGTGCTTACTAGTACTCCGGACTGACGTTGGAAAACAGTTGTGCACGGAAGGTTGCATTTATTTCGCTGCGTTATTATTATTATCATTATTATTTGTCAGGTCAAGCACAAAAAATGGTAAATGTTACATTCAAGAGTGGACAAAAGTACAGGTCATCAACAGCCATGTGGAACACTTGGACATCACTGATTTAGAAATTCTTCTGTTAATGACACTAAGGCGAATTTATGCTGAGTCACACTAATGTGTTTCAAATGGCCCCACATCAAAGGTTTCAATTCGTAATACAATAACCTTGAAGAGTTACGGTTTGGGTTAACTTTGCTCGACTCAACACGGCCGTTTCTTCCTGTGCACAATGGATATATGTCCCGTGGGCTACTCCCGGTAATGAATGCTTAGCAAAGGTCACCATCCCCCAAACTTTAATGAATGAGGTCGGTCCTGTTTTCCCACATTTCACATCCACAGCCCGGGAACAAAATGTGTCCCAGCGATCCTCCGGCCTCTCTGAGCCACCGAACACTCTGCAAACCGCACCGACCTTTAATATGGGACCCAAAGCCTCATTGACCCGCCTCTCCCCTGTGGCCAATACTCGAACCCTGATGGAAACTTACAGTTCGCTGACGGTAGAGAGCCACCAGTCGATCTCCGTGGCCGTCTCTCGGGCCTCTTTGGTTATCTAAACTCTAAAATGACGGCAAAGCGGCGCCGCTTTGAAAGGCCTGTCAAACGCGGGTTCAGCGATTCTTAATTGTTAATCAGACGGAGTGCAAGTGGGTCAACGTGCCGCAGCTGTTCGATCAGCAGGATTAATAAATTAGTTCAACGATTCATCAAAGAAATATTATGACTACCTCAGATCCTCAAAGACATAATACAGTGATTTTCACCACTGAGACACTTAACCAATCAATTGTTCATCGAAGCAGGCGTCCGTTAAGGAACCTTGACAGCTCTACATGAGCAGCTGTTATTAGGATGGCGGACTTATTGGACCATAATCTGACCCAAACAAGGCGACCTTTCTCTCGCTGCACGCTCAATTTGGCAACACGCCAGTCTGTGGAATCCGCCTAATCCATCCAATCACCCTTCATCTCGCCCTGATCAATGGTCACATATGGACGAGGGGGAGCTGAGGGGGGAGGGGTGGTATCAATGGCCACTGAGGCCGGTCGAAGAATCGATCTCTTAAGGCCCTTCTATCCTCAAGACTCTTGTTGATTAAGGCCTTCTTGCAATTCACCGCAGGTGGATTTCAAATATGAGCCCTTATTCTATATTAGAATAATACTGTCGTTCCCGCGCTGCTCCTGTGATGTGCTCAGGCAACTGATCCGACTCTCTCTGTGCTCCATTCCGGGTATTTAAAACCTTCATATCAGCACTTCTTGTAATTTTAACAACACAACTTTGAGTTATCGAACCCGTGGACGGATTATAAAGAAGACGCGATGACTCGACGTACCGGCAGCGGCGCTAAACCTAACCCAGGACAGAAGGTATGTCTCTAACTTAGAGAACCGGGGCGGGTCGTGTCGCAGGACTAACTGGCTCTATGTGCCGGTTTACGTGACGAGCGGGGGTTGTACAGAGCTGGGCCAGGGCAGGAGCCGATCTTGAAAATCAGACGCGTGCAGGACTTTACTCACGTTGGACGACCAAATGGAGCCAAAGCATCTCAATCGTCGGTGGATCGCTGCAGTAAAGTTCATATGCCCCGCCCCCGCTAGTATTTCAGGTAGGACATGAGCCAAATTAAAAGCTCAGAGGACTCAAATTTTTCGTGAAGATGGTTTCTGACATTTTAGGCAGTTCTTATCACACTGACATATGTTCAAGTGCTCAATTTTCTGATCACTTTGGTTTTAATTTTGTTTAACTGACCCTCTTGGGGCTTCTACCATTTGTCCATAAATGCTTGAAAAAAAGACATGAGAGGCCCCAAAAATTAAGCAAAAAAAAAATTGGATTGCCCCCGTGGTGATCAGAAACTCGTCTCCCTCCATGTCAGCAGATGGTACAAGAACTCAAAGTACACGTCCAACAAATTTTCCCCAAAGAAGTTTGTGACATTTGTGACATAGTGATGATTAAAACATCAGAGCTGACATCTCAGCCTCGTCTGCGACTGAGGCCGACTGGAGTGTGGATGTTCGTACTTCGCATACTTTGACTTCAGTGTTGTACGGTTGGAGGAAGTGGAGCCATGTCGGCCATCTTGAGTTACACCTATGGTTAGCATAGCCAGAAAAGCATGCTGGTCTCCAGACTGCAAAATGGGACCAAATACTGTGTTGCTGTAGTTGGAGCAACACTAAACAATTTTTTAGAGGCTACCTGCAGTCCACACCGCAGCCTATAAACCCAGCAACTGTAACATCCCTGACTACTTGGGTCCATTTAACTTGAACTTTACGTATAATTGGCCCCAGGAAAGCCAAAGAGTTTCCTGTTTTGCAGCTTGTATCAAGGACAATGAAGTAAAAGCTTTTTGTAATGAAGACCAGGAGGGAGGGCTGAGGCTGATTTCTGCCTCGCAGGACCGAGCGGCCTGATGAGGGCAGAGCCTCCATCGTCCCTGTAAACATGTTACACAACAAAAGAGCACAATCTCTGACCATGCAGCGAAATAATCCTAAAATGTAGACACCCCCCTGTGCTGTGGTATACAGACCACATTCAGGAAGAGGCAAACACAACCTGAGGAACTGTCTCAAAAGATTTAAAGAAGCAGCAATGAATGTCATTTTTTACACCCTTCCTCACAATAGTTGTTGTCGCCATCATAAACTAACATCTATCTGACAAAAGAGAGATTTCAGCATGTGAATCGCCAATCGGTGCAGCATCTCAGCGCTAATTGGTTCCACCCTTCACGTTGTACATCGCCGTGCTATCTGATACACGAAAAGGCTGTCCTCGTTCTGCCTACGTGCCCTCAGTGGTGGTTCAGATGCTCTCAAGGGTCCAATTCAACCAAACAGCCGTCAAAATGAATTTCACCTCGTTGGGCTCCTCCATCCAGCATGAGAGGCAGCCGTCTTTTCTCCCGCTGTCCTTACAGCCATTTATGAGCCGAGCGATGATTCATGCGGTTGGAGGATAAGCTGCGCCGTAACACGAAGACACAAAACGGGGACGTTTGGATGTTTCAAGGTCGCTTTGAAGTTACCTGAACCAGGCTCATACGAACTCAACAGACAACCTGGTCGCACACATCTGCACACAAACAGCACAAATTTAGACATTCAAATCACATAAAACAAGTTCTGCAAGGACATGGAACATTTTATCCCCCCAAAAAAGACAATTACTAAGAATTTTCATTAATATTTCTAATACAATGTCTTCAAGTCTTTTGCCACTTTCTTTTGTCATTTCCAGCCAGAAAAAATCCATTCACCAAATAAAACTGCACTCTAACTCAAACTTTGGCCGGGGTACGAATGGTTTTGGGCTTAACAGTATACAATAATATGTGTTTATCACCGAAAAGCAGATTGTTAGCGGATGTTAGTGGGATTTATGTCCAGTGTGACGGGGCTTAAAGCGGCCTCACAGACCTCTAAAAGGACAAAATCTGTATTCATGGTTTATTTT
This sequence comes from Mola mola, assembly GCA_001698575.1. NCBI lineage: Eukaryota > Metazoa > Chordata > Actinopteri > Tetraodontiformes > Molidae > Mola > Mola mola. The sequence goes on along the minus strand of KV751315.1, from coordinate 20,685,711 downwards.
CAATCATGAGCATGTCGCACGTACAAAGAGAGAACAAGAAACCATTGACGAGGCTGAATCCTGCTGTATGGAAAGTCGCGTGACACTAGATCGATCGATGTGTGTCTAATAGCTTTTGAGTTGTCTCCATGGTAAATAGAGAGTCATGCCACTGAGTGAAATCTGCACAGAAAGACGATTAAATCATGCTGCTGTGTGTCTGTTTCACCGGCGTCGGACTCCCCACAATCATCACGCTGGGCTGGGAAATAAAGTCAATGAATCGATTACTCAAACGGTGTCGCTTTTCTCGGACCGGCTGCTGTCCAGCACCTAAAAACATCTTCTCCCATCTCAAAATTCCTTTCATCGACACAACACAAACCGCCATCTTGTCATACAGAGCAGCAAATAAAGGGATGGGATGAATCCGAAACACTCCCATCAAAAGTCACTGAACCTATGAACTTGACTATGAGGTCATGTTTGACATTTGCAAACTGTTCGATGAGGACAATTACTGAAGCATAGACTACGACACAATTCCATACACCAGAGTGAGGGAGTTTTCACACACACTCTGGGTTCAGAGCACATTTCTAAAAAAGCTGTGAAGGACACGGCAAATTGCGAGGAGGTTTCAAGGACGATCTTCTGCTGAGACACTGTGATTTTACAGCAACAAAAATGCACCTGTGCTGAGCATCAGGCGAAAGTGTTGTACAATTAAGGGAATTCAAACTTACAGTTCATCAGTTTCAGCCCACACAGTTAAAGATTAAATATGTATATATTGGTTTTAAAGAAGACGATGCAGAAAAAGGTGCTTAGGGAGATTTGTAATCTCCCTCTGTAATGTAATTTCCAGTGAAGGCTAAGGGATTATTGCAGAAAGTTATATACGCATATATCGTCCGATTCATTGATATCAGAACTTTGCACATAATAATATCGGTCTGGCTCTCGAGTCCTGTCTGAAAGCCCAGAGAACCATCGTCAGCGAGTGAATGTGCATCAAATGTCCACTGCCGCAGCGTCAAATGAAGCTAATTAAGAAGCGTCACACTGTATTCCACTTGGTCGGTTATAGTCCTAAACTTTGTAGTAAGACCATAAAAAAGGTCAATGTTAAACCAGTAGATCACCACAGATGTGAGCGACAGTGATTACCATGTTTCTTTCACGCTGCTCCTCTTTGGTCCGGGACAGCCACAACTGGTCACTGTTCCTGAAACTTGCTGCTTTACATTTTCATACTTCTGATAAACAACCTGGATTACAAATTTCTTTACTTTCTCAAAGATAGAACCGTTTCCTTGTGCATTCCAACATCTGACTTCAGCACATGGTTTGAAATGCTTCGTGACTCAATCTGAGCTGAACCCGGAAGCCTAATTAACCTGCTGGAGGCCTCCGTCTGTAATGTGCAGAGGAACAAAGACCCACCAGTGTTTGTACGAGTCCTGACAAGCGCCGTGCGACATCCGTGGTTACTGTGGGATGCCTAACACGGGTGTCATGTTGACGGCGGCCTCCTCCTCACCTGCCTGCTGCAGTCTGCCTTTCACTTTACTGAACTTTGTGTTTTAACTAACCATCGCCTGGCACCCCGCTGACTTCACTTTCATTTAATCACCTGGCCCAGCTGTTGCTAGTTGCCACTGGGGTTCGCCTCTGTTGCTAGACGACTGTTTGCAGCCTGCCCACATCACGCTCTTTTTGATCGTGCAGTCCGGCTTTTTAGTCCTTTTTTTTTATATTAGATCTGCATCTGAGGCCGACTGTACTTTTAAGATGCGTTTCTGTCCACACACACGTGTGGTTTTCTGGTCCTGTGCGTCACAGTGGGTGTGTGTCTTTGGTATTTGTGGAGTCAACTGTTAATGTAAATTCCGCAGTGGCCTTTTTTTAACTTTAACTTCTCATTTTGAAGGAACTGTGCTGTATCTTGCAAAGTGTAATGGATAAAGAAACACGACACACTCTGGCTTTAGGTTGCTTCCCTGGGTGTATTTTCCACAAAATAAAGGATAAAATTACAATTTTTTCCTTCTGTTTTGTTTTTTTTTTGTCATCTTTTTATTATTTTTTTCTTTCTCAATTTCATGTGGTGTAATTCTAAAGCACTCAATAAAACAACCAGTAAGCAAACTTTGTTTGTCATTAACAAAAACGAGATGGTAAATTAAAACACAAGCAAATGAAGTACTACACACTTAATTCATTCATTGAAACTTTCCTTCTCATTCACGCAAATAGATGCTGTTTTGACCAAAACAAGTAAATTGTTTTCCATAATTAATTATCTGTGGTTCACTTTGTGAGGCAGGAGCCTGCAGGATGTTCAAACCAGTGAGTTTCTGAGCCTCCACGGCTGTGAGATCAAAAACAAAAAGATGGGGCTGTGAGCTGTCAAGGTCCGAGTGTGAAAGTTACACAGATGTCAGATAGGAGTCATTTGAAAGAGGGGAGCGAGTTTGAGTTGCGACGGCAAAGCGTCTGTCCACCAGGGTGTTGTGCTTTGTCCCGGAGATGGGGGTCAGAAGGTGGCGAGTCCGGGAGAGGGTCTGTCAGGCGTGAGGGGGGAAAAGTCGTTGAGGGCTTGAAGAGGATCTCAGAGCGAACTCAGTTCTGTACTGTGGTGTCGCAAACCTGTATTCTGTCTCCCTCTGCCTTTATCATAGCTCTGAGATCAGAGTTTAAAGGCACAATTATGGTTGCTGAAGCTGTCTTTGCGACTGCAGAGACACCAGTCAAATATTCACTGATATCATATTTCACTTGTTTTTCCCATTAACATTTAACATAGCATTTAACCCTCAAACCCTCCTTTATTAAAATATTTGCAGCTGTTTATTCATTGTATATAAGCTTAATTAATAAACACAAGGTGGCAGCGTTAATTAGGTAAAAAAAAAAACGATGAGACGTTGACGAACTAAAAGTAGATGACTGATACAAAAACGCTGACAAAATGTATGTTAAGTAAAACATTAGCGGTGGGTGAACGGACATTCAGAATGATGATGTTTTCCTGTCAGTCGGAACGCAACAGTGTGTTCAGAATGAATGTCCGGGTTATTAGCGCCATCGCTTTCAGCAGCAGTGGAGAAACAGCACACAACAGACCCACCTTTGTCTGGAAAAGCTGTAGCCTTTATTTGCTGCCAACCTAGCGTGTTAATAAACATTTAAAACACTGCTAACTGCTTACTAGCGGCTAACTGCTACCTCGCCCTCACTCAACTTTGTTGACGCTCGCTCACTCTTGCTTTACCACACAGGTTAGAGGTATCACGGTGTTCTTAAAGGAGCTGCTCTTATAAGTTTACAGAGTGGACAATTTGACTAAAACTAGACTAAACTTTAAAGGAATTATAATGATTAAAATCTGATTAAAACTAATGAGCATCTTAGTTTGAACCACTAGAGCCACATGTTGCTCAGGAAGCTAAAATGGCCACACCCTCCAGGCCGCTGCCTTGTTTTCGGACATTTGGGTTCAGGACGTGTTTGTGCCAAACAAAAGGGAAGAAAAAATTAAATATTTGTTTCTTGCCAAGTGCTGTCAGAGGAAAACCTCTGTCGGATTTGAATTTAGGGACGTACGCTGTCATTTATTAAAAGCTCTCATAAGTAGAACGTATCCCTGGAGTCTCTATGCAGGAGGCATATAAGTATATTTAACCTGAAGAACTGAATTCCTGCCAACAGACAGCTCTGCTAATTCCAGTTCATACCACAAATCTATCCGCTTTGATTAAAAAAATAATCCCTTCAGTAATTGACCTGTTTTCCCAGATGACATATTGAGCGTGCACAGTGCGACGCTTTGCCAAAAATCTGTAATCTTTCCAAGTATCTCGCACAGCTAAAACACAAACTAGTCAGCATCCAGCAAATGAAACGGGGATCAATGTACAATACTGCATAATGAGTACAAGCTGTATAGCGACTGCTGCTTACTTTGTCTTTGAACGTATGCCTGAATGAGGTTGCGGTCTGCACAATATGAATAGTTGATGCGGCCCCGAGTCTCACACGTACACACTGAAGGCTCTCTGAGACGTTGGGCGCCCCACTTTCTGCTTGGTCTCACACGGAGACGCTGAAGGGGCCCCGACAACGATGACAAATCCAGGCAGTGACTGACGTGGTCGACGGCGAGATCACAACAAGCTGTCATGACACGCAAAACCCACGGTGATGAAATCCCACACTGCCGACTCGTTCACGCCACAACGTTCTGCTCGTCTTCACCGGGCTATTTAAGCCCAGGCCCTCGCCCCACACTTTAAAGCAGTGCAGTCACACAGAGGCAGGCGATGGGCTTTTATCAGGCTCAGCCAGAACAAACAACTGACGCAAACTCTCAACATCCCGGCAGGAACTTTTCCCCCCCGAGAGCGCCGGCGATGTCGGCTGCGTAATTCATGAGCGAGGCCTGTCAGGCAGCCGCAACTCACTCTTCGTAATTTGTCAGGCCGACTGCCCCCCCCATCCCCACCTTCACATTGATTGGAGGCCCAAGTGTAATGCTGATCAAGCACTCGGCTTTAAAGGTTCGATCTGGAATGTATCTGACCGTATAGATTTTGTGTGGACTCACACAGGACGTGGTGAAACTGTTTGACTTTGACTGAAAAGACTCCTTTTGAAACTTTCTAGAACTATCATTCCCATCTGTACAGGTCAGCTTCAGTCCCAAATATTAGCCTGCAAACACTCCAACTCTCACCAACAGCAGTTTCAGCTCTGCCTGAAACTAAAACATGGTGCTCAGTTACTATTATGACATTTAATTGACTTGTTTTAAAATAAGCCAATAGCCAAGTTACTTGTTTCCACCCTGGGTGCAGTTAGAATTGTTAGCCTCAGGTATCTTAGTGGAAATCAGCTCTTCAGGCAGAGATGATGCTGCATCCACTTCCCACCCACAGTCGCAGGCACAGCTTTAGACCATAAACCATATGACAACCCTTCACCGGGAAAAACCCGACTGGTCTCCAGTGAGTAAAAAGTAAATGATTCTACAGGCAAATTTCAAAACAGCCATCCAACAAAAAAAGTCCTAGTTTGGTCTCAAACACGGGAAAGATTAAAGAAGGCGGATAAATGGCAGCACACGAACAGCCTGGATTGTCCCTATTGCACAGAGACATTTCATGTTTGTTCGTCTTCGTACCGTCCTCATCCTCACCTCGTGTCCTGCGCTCTGATTGGCTGTCGTTGCCAGTTCATTATGAAAACCAGCACATGGGCTTTGTGTTACATACAGCGAGATATATGGCTGCAGTCAACGCACTTAGAGAGAAACTACTCGAAACCTTCCAACCCTGCTCATGCTGTTCCAATTTTACTCCACATAGTTACCAAGAAACCAAGTATGAAGCCCTCTTGGTTCCAGTTTAAAAGGCCAAAGCAATCCATTTAAACTTGCTTGTGTGCTCTGGTACAATCACAAATGAGGCTTTACAAAAGGCAATAAAAGCTACTGGTGTCCTGTTTCGGGGGGCTAGTACACGTCTGAGTACACGGTGAGCTCAGGAAACGACCCCTTCTATACAAGTTCAGCGCACACTGAATAGTTTTAACGTCAACTTAAATCTGACACGGCCCACACGAGGAAAATAACCAGCTACAGTTCGTTTTCTGACAAGAACACATCCCCTTGGGATGTGTTCTAGGAGACATTGAACCCCCCTCCTAACCCCGGAGGGGAGAGGAGAGTTGGGTACCCGGTCTTGCTGTCCTTGCCTTTTTAATGTTAAACTCCGACAAAACTGAAGTCATTGTGCTGGGCCCCAAACACATTAGAGACTCATTATCCAGCAACATAGTTAATCTGGATGGCATTGCCTTGGCCTCCAGCACCACTGTCAGAAACCTGGGTGTTATCTTTGACCAGGAGCTGTCTTTTAAATCACATGTTAAACAGATTTCAAGGACCGCCTTCTTTCACCTCCGTAACATTGCTAAAATCCGGCACATCCTGTCTCAACAAGATGCAGAAAAACTAGTTCATGCGTTTGTTACTTCCAGGCGGGATTACTGTAATTCTTTATTTTCAGGTTGCCCTAACAAAATTTTAAAAACTCTTCAGTTAATCCAAAATGCAGCAGCGCGTGTACTGACTAGAACTAATATCAGAGACCATATTTCCCCCATACTGGCTTCTCTGCACTGGCTCCCAGTTAAATTCAGAATAAAATTTAAA
>KV751315.1:20666879-20677169 GCA_001698575.1 Mola mola | reverse complement strand
CTGTGGGAGTTCTTCTCTGCAGCAGTGAAACATGGAAGCAGTAAATACTGCAGAGAAATACTACAGGGAAACCTGCTGCTGTCCCAAGAAAGCAGCCACCTGGGAGATTTTCCAGCAAGGAAAACGACCCCCAAATCCCGACAGGAACCGCCGTCAGAATGGACTGCAAATCTTTTACAGTGATTTAAACAGATGATGAGTTGCTTGTTTCCTGGTGACCGATCAGAACTTCATGAATTCTTCCCACTTGGCTACCACGTGACGACAAATAGCGCGGATGAGGTGTGAGGGGAGATTTGTCACTCACAGATCACTGAACATATCTAATTAAATTAATCCAAACAATATGGTGATCAAGATTCCAGAGTGAAGAATGAATAAGACAGAATTAATTAAGTGAAACTAAACCTCACTGGAGACAAACTGTCATAACTAAATTTAACAAAATTCTGATAGAAAGCAGGTATTTTTTAATCTTTTTGTTGATCAGTGGAACAATGTTAAACACATGACTGACACGTTTTCATCAAGTTATTACAGTGACCGTGTTCACGACACAAAAGTTAGGCCAATCATCGCCCCCTGGTGGCTGAATGCAGTACAGCCCATAGACCCCTCCTTTCCGTTTAGTGTGGTTTTAATTTGTTATTTAACACTATAAGAAATGTTGGGATTGACAGCTGCACCCTGCTGAAGCTGGAACTCGACATGAACTCGACTCTACACAGTCTCTTGTTCAAAATAACGTTGCCGATGACAGACAACAGCGTTCTTATCTGGGACACTTTGGCTTCTTCTTTGTATGGAGGAAGTGATGACATGGCAGCCATCTTAGTATTAATGGGGTCAGCAAGTAGTTTGTTTGATATTATACATCTAGCAGACAAGGAGCAACATTAGCGGTGTAGCAAATTGTGTATAATAGTTTGTAAAGCTGAGGACATGATGATAACAGATTAAAACTTCAACACTGATTTATGGGAATTTTGTTAACATTTTTACATCCATGTTGTTTGATGTTTCAACTGGCATTATTTCAACCACAAGCAATATAAAGAAATATATAAATTAACTTTATTAGTCGGTCGTGTGCTGTCTTGTTTTGTCATGGCACATTAAAGCTTATTTTTTTAGTCGCATATTTCTGTTAAAGTCTCGTCTCGTACTCATCAACCCAGCGTTGTGTATCGTCTGGTCACGTGAGCTGAAGTTGCCTTCACGGCCCTCATGGTGGCGCGCAAAGAGTGAGGAAGTTTGAGCGTCAGCATGTTGTTCTTTTTACTTTTCAAAACCGACAACTACCAGTTTGTCTGAAAAAACAGATTTTCCTGTTGTTTTTCACCGGCGCCTGTAAAATAACGCGATAACTGGTGATGTCGCGTTTTTTTGGGCATGATATTCATCAAAAGTGCCTGAAACGCCCATCGCTCGTGACCATTGCGGCAGTGAGAATGTGGTCAACTGCCGATTGTAAGCGGCTCTGCCTGTGGTTAAAAAACCTTGTGTGTAAAAGTGCTAAAATAGACACTCTCTTTATCTCTTTTTTGTTCCCGTTCTTCTGGTCTGCCAGTGCTTTTTGTGCGTAAACAGCTACTGGTCTGGCTTCCAAACAGCATTAATGAAAGAGAATTTTAAAACCAAAACTATGAGCTCGAGTTCGTCCCCTTTGTTAACACGTAGATTCGGGCTTGAAAGCACAGCTTGTTTAACGCCTAAATGAAAACAAACAGCTGAAGTTTTAACGGCAGGCAGCTCAGACGTGATATAAAGTTCATCCTGCGATGGCACTCGGCTGCTCTGTGCCCATCGACTGACAGCGAGAGGAGTTAAGCTCGGAGGCTGCAGGTCAGCGCTGATGTTCCCCCGAGTGAGCCGGCACACATAAGAAGACATATCAGCACTATTTGTGAAAACTCACACACGTCCCCGCAGAGGACGGCCTCCTTGTCACTGAGATAAACCGGCTGATAATTGACCGTCACAGAAATGACGGGAGGGCGCCGGGGTTAAAGCAGACCCTTGAGTTATTTTGTGTGTGTGTGAGTGTCCTGCGATGGAAAGACAAGAGTTGGTTTTAGCTCAGCCGGATTGTGGGAAGCGCTCTCGCTGCATAATAATTCCCATATCTCGAAAATGTACTGAGGGTAGCTGCAGGCTTTTCAATTCTATCTAGATTTCAAACCGGCCGAACCCATCTGCTGCCGAAGTACGTGGTGTCCAGAAGGTCCCAAATTATTACAACAGTGTGACGGTGGAGGGCTCGTCTTGTGTTTTTGTTAATATTGAGTCCAAATAAAACATAAATATCTCCGTTGTTTATTAAAAACGGGAATCTCAGGTTCAGGTTCCTGCGATGTCTCAGGTTCTCACATATAATTTGCCTTTTGAGGCTCACATTTGCGTAAAGCCTGAAAACCCATTAACAAAAGTAAGAAGTGCACAGTTGTGAAGAAAACAAGGAATCATGACTTAAAGATGAATCAGGACGTTTGCATTTTGAGGTCACCAGTGAACTTCCAGTGGGGCGAAAAGGGAATCTGCAAAAAGTGAGCCGCTCTGATCCAAACTGTTTGATACTCCTGCTGTCTGATTATATCATTTTTCAGTCAACAGAGATCCTATTAATCAATCTAAAACATGAATAAAACCTTTTTTATAATAAAACCAAAGTTTTTGTGTTTGGTTGATTATTTCTTTATTATCTCAATGCTTCTTGGCAATGAATCTTATACTGTTGGAAAGCCTGTTTATTTCCTTTTTAAATGGCGGCACATTTTCTATGGAAATGCATTTGTGGGAAGTGCCGCAGAGTTGAGTATGTGGGTTGCAACCAGGAAAAACTTGCCAAATCTTCTCTGCCAAACAGCTTATATTGACTCTTGTTTGGTGTCATTTATTGGATTGGATGAAGTCTGAAGAAACCAGACTTATTGGTTATGTATATATAAATATTTGTCTCATAGTAACAAGTGAATGGACCAAACCTGGCCTTAAATCTGCCTTTCATTCATTTGAGCCCCCTGAAAATGGAGGTTCTCTGCATAAAATGGCTGTAATTCCTAAATGCCATATTTTTGTGACACTTCTTAAATTAAAGTCTGAAAGTCTGCCCTTCGATCTCATCTTGTCTTAATTCAGATCCACTGTGGTGGTGCATAGAGACAAAATGACAAAAGCTGTGTCATTGTCCAAATACTTCTGGACCTAAATGTGAAACTAATGCAGTTTCTTTTCCACTTCATTTATGTTTGGACATATGTGCTTAGGATGAATTTTGAAGGCAGCAATAGGTTCAAACAAAAGATCAGAAACTTATAATGCTCATTTCAACGCCCCCTGGTGGCTGGCTGCAGTATAGCTCATACACACCTCCCCCTCCATGTTAGCAGACAGGACGTGGGAAAAACTGAAATTAAAAGTACTCCTCAATCAAATTGTTCAAAAATGGTTTCTGATCAGTTTGGTTTTATTTAGTCATTTAATGATATGATTGATGATTAATGATCGACAATGATCAATCATTTAACGATCAATCGCTTCTCATGATTGGCCAGGCGAGCTGATCACTACACACAGCACAAGATGGCAGCACCCATATCTGGAATATGTTGGCTTCATTTGTGCCCAGTGGGAGGCAGATGGTGAGATGTTCACCTTTAACCACCAATCTTCCAAAGGCCGAGAGAATCTGGAGGAATCTCTGCAACATAAACCAGCAAGATTCTGTAGCGGATATTACTGCATGGTACACAATATTGCCTTTTAACAGAAACTCAACCAGAACCTGAACGAGAGAATCAGATTTTTTAACAGCTGTAAAGATACTTCACACCTGTATAAAACACGGTCGTGTTTCCTGCAGCTTTTCCATGCAAAACCTCACGCGTTGAGCTCGTGCCACGAACGATTCCATCGAGCAGAAACCCAAAGGCTTTGCGTTTATGGACATGTTAAAATTCCCCTCAGTGCTAACGGGGATTTATCCCCTGTACTCCTCATTGAACACAGGCGGAGCAGCATCTTATACCTCTGAGGACGGGCACTCATGATTAGTATGTTGTTGCAGCCCCGCTGCGAACATTAAAGCAAAGAAAGCAAATTTATCTCCAAAGCTCCCTCAGATATTCGCTTTAGAATTCACATCAGAGCTCACAGAGGTGTTTCCAATGCGTGGCAGTACTCGTCCTTCACTAGCTGACAACTGCAGCGACGCTTCCGCTGACCCTCAACTGAAAGGCGGGGCAGCGGCCCGCTCAGGGCCGGGACGCCACCAACAAATGTCTTAGTACGGCTGTGATCAGGTACCACGCGAGCAAGCAAAAATAAACATGTATGAGCAAACTGAAAGCTTTGTAAGGGAGCTCAGATTGTGGTTTCAGCTTGAATTAGCCATGTAAATTTTTCCAGCAACCGGCTAAATTTCGAAGTAATGACAATCGGATTCGGTTGTCCATCCATCCATCCATTTTCTAACAGGATAAGCGCTAGAAAATGATTGGATGGATGGATGGACAATTGAATCCAGATGATGGTGAACCAGTTCTGCTGAGAGTTCTTGCACAGAACCTGGATGAGGGTTCAGGAGATACTGTACCTACTGTACGCTGCTGGAGACTTTGTGACATAAGTGATTATTATAATACTACATTGACTATTGCATCACATTATTCCACGATCCAGCAAAAAAGGGGCAAAGTTGCGGATCACAGCAGCCTCTCAGTTACAATTTTGTCTGGTAAAATGCTGAACAATTAAAAACCCAAAGATGGTATCTTCTTCCCCGTGTCAAAATATCTCAGTTCTCACATGGTGGATATCTTGACACATAGTTGCGTCTCAGCTAAAACGCTCAGCCAAAACATTAAGACTACTGACAGCTGAGGGGAATAACACTGATTACCTGACTACAGTGCAAAGTTCTGCTGTGAAACTCAGGACCCTGACATTCACGCCACTTGACACAAACCATCTGCTCCAAACACTCCTGAAGACCAAACATACAGAACCTGATGACTGTGGGTCCTTCGGCAGGACAATGCATGCTGGGACATCACACAAACTGCTCAGGAACTGCCAAAGGAACGAGACAAAAAGCTTGAAGTGTCGACGAGGATCTGAGGGACGTGTCTGAGTAACGATGATTCACGGCGGTCCCGTTGTAACAGGCTTGGCTTTTACCTGTCAAGGCACGGTCACATGCCCTCTGTGTGGTCCTGTGTGGACCCGTGTGTACCCGTGTGTACCTGTGGTGTGTTGCAGCAGAGTGTTGGTGGCAGATCTGGTTGGGGCTTCGAATGATCAGAGTTTTTCAGGCACGTCCCTCAGATGCTCACTTTGGATCTGTGGAATGTCCAGGTCGCACCGTCAGGTTTAAGCTCCTTGTCACGTTCCTTTGGGAGTCCCCGAGCAGTTGTTGTGCTGTCCCGTCACACGGCAGAACTCTGGGTTCTGGGCAGCATCAGGTTGTGATTCATTTTACGTCACCTCAGCCAAACTTCCACGGCCGGCGCACAACACCAGGCCGCCTTGTTCCGGTTGTTGACGACTGTCACGGCGCCGTCAGTAACTAACCCCACAGAGAGACTCGACAGACTGTTGACAGTCAGAAAAGACGCAGGATCGTTTACAAAGAAACAAGTCTTGCTGTGCTGTGCTGGACTTAGTATAATCCACCTTAACGCCTCCGGCTCAGGCTCTTCTGCGCCAAAATCTGGTCGAAGTCGACAGCTTCGCGTTAAGACCCGATGTGAGGAGAAAAAGCTCAACGCTGGAGATGGAGAGGCTACTCGGCCGGCGGGCACTCTTCTAATCCGCCTGGTGTTTCCTGACAGAGGACGCTGACGAGAGCTCTAGATAGAGAGTCTAAATTAACCCGACGGCAGAATTTAATTCTCCCCTCGCTCGGCACCAGTAGCTGCGGCGTGTCACCGGGTGAACTCAGCCGTAATTTGGTTCCACTCGCAGAGCAGAGCAGGCCAGGTCATTACTCCTAACAGGGAACATAATGAGTGGGACTGTCTGCCTCCCAGCTCTCCTGCTTGATGAAAGCGGTGGGACACGCCGCAGATTCCCAACTGGCAGCATTTCGGGCTCTTTTGGTTACCATGATAACTGTCCTGTTCAGAACTTCATCTGCTGCACGCAGAGTCTGTCACGTCCCTCATTAAGAGTCTGTCTGCAAGACATTCTGAAAAAGTATTCAGACCTTTTCAATGGAACACCACTGGAACAATGTTTGCTATTAGGTGACAAACAGGAAGTTCTAAATTATTCCATATCTACGTGAAGAGAGCTCTGGTGCAGACGGGGTTAGTGACCTTTTATTCGAATGAAAACTCTCAATGCCGCCAACAAGTCATCTGTTAATTACTGCCTTCATTATTTTCAGCACCTTATTTTTGGTCTATGAAATACGAATAAGAAAAAAATGGCCATGATAATTTCGTAGAGCACAAATTTACATCAAAAATATTGAATTAATTATTTTACAAAAACCTGCTTCTAATTAATTTCCCGTGAAAGTATTTGTCAAATTAATGAACCGACATTTTCAGCTTTCCATTTTGTTTGTTGCTTGTGTTAAAAATGGGTCACTGTTTTGCTGATTTGTTCCACCTTAGAGGTCATAAAAACACGGTGAATCTAACAAATCAGTATAATTTAATGATTCCTTATTGATCTGAAACTGAAAACGGATGGTAACATGTCTCATGGTTATGTCAATGTTAAACAACATATTTGATAACTTAACATTAACATTAGACAGATGCTGACGCTATCGTTCAACCGATAACCAGAAATTTTACCGTTTGACAGCGTTAGACAATATGATAAGAGAGGCTTTAACGAGTTTTAAAGTATTAAAGCACATCTTGGACACATTTACTGTATTAAGGCTTGGAAAATGGAACATTTGACGTTAGCTTTCAGTGTAACCTGTTAGCATTAGATAACAGCGAATGTTAGCACTCAGCGACTTACTAGCTAAAATTACTCATTCATAAAGTTTGATCATATAATGGAAAGGCGGAAATTAACCGTGAAGTTTTGGAAATATTCAAATTTAAAACACAACGTATGTCAGCTACCTTACGACAACAGCTAACATTAGCATTTAAGCATTTACTAGCAGCTAACGTTACCAATTGACAGTTTTAAGACAATATAATGAGAAAGACATTAAGGGATTAAGTATGTAGACACATCTTGCACACATGTTTTTAGGTTTGAATGTAATTCTTGTTGCATCTGGCACACTCATCTCGTCTTTTCACGCTAGGAAAGTCACTGACTGCCTGGAATACAACACACTTAGCTGGAAATAACTTCTATGAACATGGAGAAATCTGTTACAGTGAGCATATCTATGGCTTCATTATGTCAGGTCTGAACTTCATTACCAACACTGCATTTTACTTTTACTTCCCTGGTCACCAGAATTGCTTTGGGTTGGTTGGCGGAGCGAGGGATGCGTTTGTACTGGTAAACGTACGGTTACCTGGTGGGCGGGTCAGCTTGACCGCTAAAGCTACGTAGGTAGCGTGACATCATAGAAACGCGGCACAGTTTGTCCCTCTGATGAAGTCACGGAAGAAACCGTAACAACAACCAGAGGAAACAATGGAGGACATCCAGCATTTCCTCCATTCACAGCTTTTGACTATGGAAATGCAAAACAATGCGCATCACACCGAACCAAACCGAGGCGCTCGGTGGGAACTCAGCTTCAGAGCACGCTGAGGACGTGCATGTTGCACCTGAACCATGTTACCGGCACCGTCTGTGACCAAAGCAAAGTGTTTCTCTGAGATGTTCCGTTCTGTCGCATCATTACGCAGCAGCTCTGCAGCCTTTGCCCCTGAGTGAGACGTGTTCATGGCTCTGGTGTGGAGGACGTGAGAGGACAATGACCGACCTTCTGTACTGTAACATTTACAGACACTGTACAGGCGGGCGTCTGACTTCGATTTCTCTTATTTCTGAGCTGTTTGGGAGTTTATTCAATGTTCCATCCTTGGGTCCATAATTCATGGCTACCGTCACACTGTCTCCCTCAGCTCGCTCTGTTTTCAGCACCGAATGGTGACCCAAGATGGACGGTCATGATGGTGATGTTACCACAACGTCCTCGAGTCTCCACATGTGTCCCCACAGCTCCATCCTATCGTCCAAATATGGTCACTTCCGGCTCCATGGCCATTAGGCTTAACAACAGCAGTCGACAAGCACACGGGTGACGTTTACTCTTCTTGCCTGGAACACATCAACATGACACTATCCGGGCACTTCGACTTGATCTCTGGTAAGAACAAGACGATGCCATTATCCCAAAGTCGATTTATTTAATCGAGTTATTTCAGTATGAAAGTGAACAAAACGATGCAGCACTTTAGACACCGTCGACCACGAAGTCAGTGGAGGAAAACAAGACGTCCCTCTCTGTGCAGATGGCCCTTCTGTTAGATACCCATCCATCTGCCCCGAGGAGGGCGTTCGCCATGTTCCCCTCCTCCCGTCCACTCCAGTGGGCCCACCAGGCAGAACCACTTAAAACTCTTTTATGCTGCCGTTTCTTTTCTCTTCCGCCCTCTCCTCTCTGCTGCCTTTTGTTGCAGGATGAATAAGACGCTGAGCGCCGCTGGGCTGCTGCCCTTAATGGTTCCTCCCTCTATCTTCCACCTCACCAGATGTTTGAGTTTCATGGCTGATGTTTTGCTGTCGCGTCACCCTGACAAGGACGGAACTTCTTCACGACGTCTCTCCACGATTCATCGCTACGGTCACACTGTCACTCAGGGACAGTCCGAACATGTTTCCCAGCAATCACAACTGGCCGACTCAAGATAATCAACACAGCTGGTTTTGGAGGAACTTCTTACTTTGAGTATTAATAGTGTTGAAAATGTTTTTTCATATGTTTACGATATTTCTGGGACTTGCCAACAAAATCAAACATCACGAGACACTTTGATATCGATACAGCCACAATATTGTGGGGATGGCTGTTGGTAATGTAAATTTTTAGATGGTAATGTGGACTCAATGACTGAACTGGTCGACCAATTTGATAAAGTCACAAAATTACATCATTTGACCATATTGCTGCCTTTACAAGCAGGAAAGGGAAAGGAAAACCAGGAAGAATTGCCCCGCCCTCCTGCGGTTTACTGTTTTTAAATGTATCATTTGTGAGCTGGAGCAGCCACACACACTTTCATCCTCCTCAGTATCGATGAAACAATATCAGCTGCTGCGTTGGCTCGGATCCCTTTAAACTGGCCAAATATCCCACAAACATCAGCTTTTAGTGCAACGTGAAACAAATTAACAGGATAAAGTCCCGGGTCAATAAACCCTGCAGCAGCCACGGGTCGGATGCACACGCGCGACTCTACGGTGCACATTCAGGATCTGGAAGGTGACAATCGGTCTAGCGTTTCCTTTTACTTTCCAAAACCAACGAGGAAGTCGGCTAACCACCGTAGCATCGTCGCCACCCAACCTTCTGATGCTTCTTAGCGCCGGAGCTGCTGCACACAAACTGTTCCCGGCGTGTTTAATGTCACACATCAGGTAAAAAAAACAAAAACCAGAATGGTCTGTTTTTGTTTTGATCAGAGCAGGTCAGCGGTTTTCAGCCACTCCCACACAACCATTTTAGACCCCTCCCCCGCCCCGGTTCGCCCGATATGAGACCAGTTATCCTAACAAACACACAGGTGTTGTTGGAGGCCGGCAGGTGAACTGGTTCAGCTATAACTGACTCAACGCTACAGACGTAAAAATGAGTTTATCGGCTCACGTTGTGGAACTCGCCGCTAGTCACATCCAACAACAGTTTCAGCCTTTTTCTGGGCTCCTGAAGCTTCAGCGTCCTGAAACTGGCAACCCAGGTGCACTTTCAGGGGAGGAGGGGGCGGGGAGGACAGCGCACTAATGGGTTTTAAATTTGAACCGCAGTACCTATTTTAACCACTGGGTGTCTGCGTCACATATTGTTCCTTTAAATATCATCTAGTTCAATATAGAAATGGCAACTTATTCCACAATAACAAGAAACACTCCAAAAGTTAAAATATGGTCCCAATCTATCTCTCTGGAATAGTAAAAAGACAACCTGCTCTGTAACACCGGAGAGACGGCGAACGTCCTTCCACGCCAATCCAAAACGACCCCGATGTGACGATGCGGCGGCCGCCAGCAGGGCCTGGACCTCCAACGTAACACGTCCTTGAGAAACAACAGCCGGCGTTCGTCCCATTTTTATCAACACTGATCACTCGTATTGAT
>KV751315.1:20654674-20666808 GCA_001698575.1 Mola mola | reverse complement strand
CGCCGAGCATCGCGGGACGACAAACACACAGCAAAATCAATCTGCCCTCAGCTGTCGGACGAGGTCAGTGTTCAGCCGCCTCACACGGATCACACCAGCGTCAAAAAAGACAATGTGCAATTTGTCTGTGAGGGAAAAATCCAAACTTCCAAATTTAATAATGACTTTAATGAACTAGAATAATAAACACAGGACAGCTGGCGTGAAGGTAAAGCAGCTTATTTTGAATCTTCACTCCAGATATTTGTGGTAAAACGAGCGTAAATGTGACAGTATTTTGAGAAATGGTGAAGATTCGATGTGTTGGGGGTTGACGGGGTAAACACAGCGTCATGGAGTCATCAGGGTCAACATTCACCCCGAGGCCCTTCAGAACCAGACAGGAGCAGCCCGGAGGAGCTACTTTCTGCAGGCATCGCGCGTCGGCGCTCAGCGTACGGAGTTGTGTTTACCGTTAAAGGGGCGAAATCATGACTTTTCACATGTACAGAAGAATAAGTTCTACTTTAACGACTCCTCCTGGTGCAGCCACAAATAATTACACCGCAGGCCCTCGAATTCCGTCATGCTTGAGTTTTCTACGGGCTGATTTTAAATCTTACCGTGTTCAAGCTGCCTGCAGGCGCGTCACCTCTGCCGAGAGAGTCGAGCGGCTGCATTCAGGCGCCGGCGCTCAGGTGATCCGTCGGTCCAGGGCCGGCGCTGAATTTCAAGGTCGCACTGAAGGTTTGTTTTGCTGGTAGATTTAGAGAATAAACTTTATGAAGTTTTATGTGGTTATCAACAAAAACAGGCAGTTCCTCGGACAGCCGACGAAAAGAAGCCTGTAGTTCTTTGTTCTCTTCAGAGTCCTGATACTGATGACGATGAAGAGTTTGTGACACCTGAACCTGAAGTTCTCAGCAGCTTCATGCTGGTGATGACATGGGTCCTCTGAAGGAACAACACCCACATGAACACTTTTCTCACAATATAATGACTTTTTCCACTCGAGAAAAATTTATTCTCATCATATTCTGACAATTTTCTGTTAAATTTACGATTTTCTGCTCCTAATATTTTGAGTTTATTCTCAGAAATTTACAACTTTATTCTCCAAGATTTTTTCCTCATTGTGCTCTGTCATAGAAAACTGATCAACATTTACAGAAGAAATTGAGTGAGTGCGATTTGCTTAATTAGTGAACTTCAGTAAATGTTTTGACTACTTTCTTGTTCTCTGCTGCGTTTTACTGACGTGATGATTCAGTAAGTTGTTCATGGACTGGGATCAAGTTATTATTAAAAATGTAAAAAAACAAAAGCTCAAATCCAGAATGCGGATCCTGGATTTCAGTCATTTTTTTGGTTTCTAGAACAGTTTCAGGCGCTTGTTTCTGTTAGTTCTGCTCTGTTTAAATACCTCGGGTTCATTCTGTGCGCGTTCACAGCTCAGAAGGTGGATCTTATTTTGGTGGGGCTCCCACCTACTGATCCTGAGGCCCCGACAAACGCTCGACGTTGGCAGACAGAGCTCATCTTCTTCTAAATGCTAATCTGTACAATCAGCCAATAGCAACAGGGCATTTGCAGAACATATTTGATGACGTGAGACGGAACTGAAGATTAAAATTTGATTATCTGCAAATCTGAAAAAACAAAACAAAAATTTCAGAAAAACATTTGAAACTGGGATTTTAGCGTGAGACTCCTACGGAAGCAGCTCTGCTCCACCTCCCTCCCTGTTTCTGGTCTGTGGCTCCGCCCCCTTCTGTTCCTGCTGGGATGTCGGCCACTCTATCGGCCTTTCACCATCCGTGGGGACGTGCACGCGCATCCAGAACAGCCAGTAGGAACACACTCTCTCTCTCTCTGTGCAATGACCCACGATCGGGAGCAGATTTCAGTCAAACCTGAATACGGAGATGACTCGATTTCTAATATTCTCAAAGGTTATTTTGGAATTTTTGCCCAGTGATGCCAAAATTAAACTACAAAACCCATCTTAAAGGGACCATAACCGCTAAAATTAACACAGCTGCTTCCGCTTCCACACACACACACACACAGCTTCATCTTAAGAAGTAAAACACACTTAATTAAGAAACTTCCCACAAGGCCTCAGCACCAACATGCTGATTATTGGAGCCGTGCACCTGCGCGAGGAGTCCGCGCTCAACGTCGCCATCTAGCGCTCAGAGCCGTGCGCGCAGTGTCATCAGGCCGCGCGTGCGCACTTTGCACCTCAGACCGCAGAACCTTCTGACACGCGCACATCAAGTGTTGTGATTACAGAACTTTATGACGTTCTTAAGCATAAACACATCATAAATAAAACAATATTGCTGACATTTGTGATGACGCAGCGTGACTTTCAGGACATCAACGTTATTTAGTTATTATTAAAAAGTTAAATTTAATAATAAAAAAGGACTCGATTTGTGTCCGAGCGGGACGGTCGACGGGAAGCTGCGAGCTCAGCTGTTTGACAGGAAACAGGACGAGTAATTCCAACCTGCCCCGTCGGGTTATTGTGATTCTCAGTGGGAGCTCGTTCAGTGTTTGTCTTCGTGCGTGAAACAGGTGCAGCAGTGGCAGCTTACCTGCAGGAGGGACGCGTCCAAAATAAAGTTCACCCTCGTGCGCCAAAGGAAAATGAATGCGCTGTCAGGAGAGATGACACAGGAGTTGTTTTTCTTTAGAAATAAAAACAGGTTCGTGCATGTAATCAAGCGAGTAAAGTCCTCAGCATCCGTCCGTGTAGTCGCCAACTTCAGCTCCGTCTGTCGTCTCCGCTGCGCTGCGGCGCCTCCGCCGCGCAACCAAAGAGCGGCGGCTGCAGCGAGAGAACTAACCCCGCCTCAGCGCCCGCTTCACTTCAGGGACGTCCCCGCTGTCCAAGCTCCATTCAGCTCTTATTGGCTGTTACCAGACAAGAGCTCGTCTCTCCAGAGTTCTGAGTTCTGGGATCTCAGATGCTAAAATAATAATTACACCTGTCAGTTTGGCTTAATAGCTATCTTAAATATTTCTCCATTTTTTTGTTGTTACCCCCTCCCAGTTACTTACCAGTTCTTAAATCACACGCTTGACTTCTATTAGCTGTTGTGTTGATTAATTTAGGTGAAGCCACATCGTTTTGAGGTTGTTGGTTGAAGTGATCTAAACCAAACTACCGCGTCAGGGATTATCCTGAGCCAGCGTTTGGCAGTACTTGGCCTGACCACAGGGGGCAGCGCTGCGTTGTGTAGTCGGTGAGTCAAACACACGTTTACGTAGAAGAGTTTTACAATGGGAATAGCACATATTACATTATGTTGGTTTTCATTTACTTCACAACGCCTCACATTTGCATTTTCGCCCAAAAAACCTTCGATAAGTAAAGATTGCACTTGCTTTCTCTAAATTCTTATTGTTTTAATTAACTCCGAAAGCAATGATAATCTGACATGTTTGTTTTCTGTCTTATAGGAGGTTATATTTATGACGATTCGGGGCTCTATATGAGTTAGATAACATTCTGAGACATATTTAATATGACAGCTTAGCTTTATTGTTTAAGGGTGCGACATTATCATACGTTGTTAATTTGAAGTCCTTACTTCCAACGGCACGTGAACGCACCGAGAGAAATGGCCTGCCTGTGCGTCATGACGTCGCTGGCTCGATTGACGCATTTCACGGAAGTTTAGCGTCAATGTTTACAAGCGTCGCGACAAAGCAGCTGAATAACAAGAAGAAGAGGCCACACATGGCCGTTTCCTGAGGTCCGAGGATGATCAAGACGGAGAAGATTCTGCACCTGAAGAGCTACCGAGGGAAGAAGGTCCGTGTGGTCCGGGAGCATTACCTGAGAGAGCAGGTTCCGTGCTACAGCTTGCTTTGTCAGGCGGACTGCGACAACGGTAAAGTCCGCTAAAAACAGACACACCTGCCGCCTTTCGTCTTCCTGCCGTGAACTACCGAGCAGATACACGCCGAGGCTGTTATCACGGTTAACAGCGCGAGCTTCACTCCTACTTAAATACACGAACCAACTCCAGTTATCCAGGACACGGTTCATACTTGTTTACATCATGTGCCAAAGCTAGCTAAGCTGCTAACACAGCGCGCTGCACTGCTGCACGGTCTCTTTTGACCATTTCTGAAAGTTTTCTGCTTAAATATTGACCAGCTCTTGCAAGAGAAACAAGCAACCAAGTCTATGAGACCAAGCCCAAAATAAGGTGCAGAAAAAGCCCCCAAAAGCGACTTTACTCCATAAGAGAAGTGCCACTTTTAATCACTTTATACTCTCGTTTGTGCTGTATTCATTGTGCAATACTAAACCTTGTAATTTCACGTTTTTCAAGTCCAAAAGACTTAAACAAAACCAACTCACCAACACAAAATGAGGAATAAATGAAAATCAAAGCAAATAAGTTGCATATAATGAACGGACCAAAACAGCATCTGGTGAGCAGAATCGGGGTGACAGTAATACAAAGTTTAACTTGTGACAGTGACAAATACATATAGCACATATATATTATATAGCACAACAGGCGCCAGGTGACCTGTTAGCTGGTGTGACCATTTTGAGACGTCAGCCACTTAGCACTTCCACCAGCAGGTGGCGAGAGTGGGGTGAAAAAGGCGGCGAGTGATGCTGAATACGTTTTTGTCGAAACAGGGA
This sequence comes from Mola mola, assembly GCA_001698575.1. NCBI lineage: Eukaryota > Metazoa > Chordata > Actinopteri > Tetraodontiformes > Molidae > Mola > Mola mola. Next base: position 20,662,154 of record KV751315.1, on the reverse strand, counting down.
ACGACTGCTTTGACCCGCATGTCACCGTGTTAGTGTTGGGTCTGAGGGTCTGTGGGGGGTGTGGTGGTGGGAACGGGGTTGTGGATGGAACCTGCAACGGAACAAAATGGGCATTTTTGCTTCCAAGCAGTGCAGAGACAAGGACACCGGAACGAGCAACTGTTTGCAGCCGTGGCGTTAACGCTTGTAAACATTGTGTTGCCTTGTACTAATCAGTAATGGGACACTTGTGAAATTATCTCCCCCCCACCAGATGGCAAAGTGCTGCCGGGAGATTTGAGCCACTACGTGGTGCCTGATGTCGGAGTGGTGGTCGACTATCTGGAGATCTTGGAGTTCAGGGAGCTGCGGGGCGTCGTGTTCACGCAGACGGCCTGCCAGGCTCTGCAGCACAGCAAAGGACGCAGGTAGTCTCACATCAGCACCCCCAGCAGGTGGACGGTGTATTCTCTAATCGAGGTTCGGGTCATTTTAAGCCTTGCACTTATCGTATCATGGGTCAAAAGTAGCTCGCTGCTGACCAGTTCTGCAGGCTGATATTCCTGCAGCACCAGTGAGGAGTTTAGCTTCAGGCTCCCTGAAGGCAGCAGCAAAGGTCCTGTGGTTAATTCTTCCAGCCAGTTCAGAATTACGCCCCTAATGACTACCTACAGTCAGAGGTGTGCAAAGAGTGCGTCGCGGGGTCAGGCTCATTATTTCAGAGCTCTGCTGACGAGGCCAAATGAGCTCCGGCCTGTGACTTGCAATATGTCTCCCACACAAGCCTTTGACAAACTTGATGAACGCTGTAAATCAGGAGCCCCCGCTGACCTCCGGGCCCCATTTCTGCTTACGCCGCCCTTCGGAAATGTTGCATCATTAATATGATGGAAGCCTCACTTTTGATAATGTCAGGTAGACACAGCCGGCCGAGCATGTGCTGATACCACGCTGTGTGAGTAGTCGCAGGTTTTCCTTCCACGCACAACGATCCTACGGCAACGAGCACCGGTTCTCTCTCTCTGTGTGTGTGTGTGTGTGTGCGTGTGTGCGTGCGTGCGTGCGTGCGTGCACGTCTTTGTAACCTACTGGGGCCCAGGGGGAAACACCTACTTTCTTGGGACCTGTAGTCCTCACAGGGACAAAAGACTGTTCTTAAAGCAGCAAACCGTTGTGTTCCATCCTGAACTACGGTTGTTTCATAATATACAATCTGATTCTGTATAATGCATCCTATATTATATTTATTATCTCCAGTAGCAAAGTTGGGGGAGGTGAAGTTTCACCTTCAAAGCATCTTCAAAAATTAGAACAGCATGATTTAAGTGTTCATTTTACACATTTTAATAATTTAAGTGAACATTTGATGCAGTCTAGACTTATTGTCAATGTAAACTGAAATGTTTCAAGTGTTTCATTTTATTTATTTTAATAATTATGGCCTACAGCTCAAAAAACACATGTCAAAGATTAGAATATATTTCTTTAACAGTCTAGACCGTAATCATCAAAATAAAGAGCTAAAAGTATTATACTTTACATGAACTTTTTGAATTAAATTACGAGAAAAAAAACAACTTTTTTCTTGTGAAGATATTGACATTTTTTGACTTGCATTACTTAAACAACTTAACTTAGCAGGACTTATGCTATTGAATAAATGTCACAGTTTTTGGAGCGATCTGGATCCGGCTACATTCCCATCGCACAGATGCTAACTTTATCCGTTGCAGGTCGTGGAAGTACAAACTCTTCTGAAGGCTCTTTCCAGACTTAAAGAAGGTTTTAGTTTAGTTTTGTCACGGCCGTGAAAGTGGATATTTCTGAATTCTGAATTTGTTTGTTTTTCCTCTGTGGACGTGCGTCCACGTAGGCAGTACAACCGCCTGAGGAACCTGCTCAAAGACCCTCGCCATGACTGCGTACTGTTTGTCAATGAATTTCAAGAGCATTCCTATTGTCCACGAGAAAAGGGGGAGAGCCAGGAGCAGTGGCACACAAGGTCAGTGCTCGCTACGTTCACACGAGGGAGGGAGGACGCCATCAGTTGGTACGGAATCAAAGAATAATCCATCAGCTTCAGGCCTTCAGAACCTCTAAATGAACACAAACTCATGTGTACGGTGAAATATCCAAATATAAATGAATATTTGATTAAATAAATTGTCCTCTTTTCCCAGCTTTAGAGACAAAGCCATTAAGTGTAAACGCATCAGAATGACTCAAACGTTCCTGCTTTTGTTCATCTGAACACCAGAATAAATCAGAGTATTGCTGATCAATTTCATTGATCGATCTCTCTCTTAAATCATCATATTTAGTACAGTACAAAAGGAAACAGGACTCACTTCATCCAAATCAGAGTCTGTTTTCCTCAGGAATATTTTGGATCCACTAGCTTCAGTGGCCACCAAAGGTCTTTGACTTCCAGATGAGCAAGTTAATTCAGGGCCAAAATTCTTTCTAATATGCAAGCTTGTCCTTAATTTTTGGCCTTGACAGAACATTAAGCGATTAGCACACGTTAGCACGCTGTGCACGATATCAAACGTTCAGAGGAACACTCATTGTGTCCTCCCATATCAGCTGCAGAGTTTAAACTGTGAGTGAGAGAGACAGACGGGATCTTTCAGCAGCTGCTGGCTCGCCGCCTCCGTTACAATAAACATTTATGTCACAGTGCTGTAAGTTATCTCGTCCCCGGACTTTTAGTTTAGGTCGGAGGTACGAAACACGTTTACTGCATAAACAAGACAGTTGTAAACAATGACTGTTTCCTTCATCGCGTTGCACCCGCAGGTTGTGTTTTATACACAACCGTAACGAGAAAATATCCGTTCAGGGTTGAACAGTCAACCTGTCGGCACGCGGCTTTTACTTGTGAATAACCTTTGTGTGTGTGCGTGTGCGTGTTTGTGTGTAGGTGCGTGTACTCTGCTGCCGTCTGGTACTACAACCACCTGGCAGGTATGATGGATGTGGTGATGATCACAGAGGACCAGGACGCCGTGGTTCGGTACGGAGCCCTCAACCCTGGCGTGTACGTCATGACTGTCCCGGTACGTACCGGCACACATCACCCTTCACGCCGGCCGTAAGTGTTTGGACAGCCTGAAGCGTGTTTGAAATACATTTTTACATTTTTTTATTGCTCAATATCGCCGCACCGACGGCACCTCTCTGCCGGGGATTAAATTAGCCGGAATACGGCAGCTTCAGCCGTGGTCACGTGGATCTGGCAGGCAGGAAAAAATATCTCTGTGTCCGGTGACAAATAATGAATCATTAATAAAAGATTTTAATTCCCGTGAGATATGTTGCCAAGCGACCGTAACTATAAACATTTGCATAGAAGTTTTTTTTTTTTTTTTTTATTGTATTCGATCTTATTTAGAGTTCGCAGTGTTTCGTCGGATGGTCACGTGACCAGTTCAACGCGAAACTCAAACTTCGGCTCGTCGGTTAACCGGACACAGAAATGGCTCAAGACAAGCAGACGTCTCTGGGCAAGTTTTATTTGTTGTAAAGGTAGGAGAAGGAGCAGCAGATCCACAGAAAAGTGTCGAGCTCCGACCTCCAGGAAACAGAAGATGAGACTTCCTCCAGAAAAAAAACCCCAAAAAGGTGTTTTAGACCAGAGTGGCAAGAGAACTGAACATGGCTACGCTGTAAAAAGTTGTTCTGTAAGTTTGAATCCTCAGCAATCAGAGATCAGAACAAACGCTTCGACCGCACATCGTCTCTTAGTTGAATACAACAACAAAGAGCCAAGAAACATCGTGGTGACTGGATCATTATGTAAAATCAGTCCCACTGTCCATCGGTATGGCTGGAATACAGGAGTGTTAATGGCCACCTTATCATACGCCGCCTTTCTTTTATTTACGCAGATCCAAACTAACTAGTCAGCCTTCAGCTCTGCTGTCCTCCTGCATCTTCGTCTCTTTTGTAGCTGTTGTTTGCCGTGACGGCGCATCTCCAGTCGTGTTTCTAGCATGTTTCTCCTCGTGTTTTACGCGTACGTGGTTAAACACGCTGACATAACATGAAATGAAAATTAAATCGCAAATATTCAGTTGGCATTTTCCATTTTGTGTCATCGCGATCTTCTGGGGACTAAATTAAAATGCAGTTTTCTCTAAGACGTTAAAATGAGGAACGAACCAAAGTGGACAATATTCAAACGTTAATCCGTTTTTTAAAAATAGAGTATCAATGAGGAAAAATTGAATTATTGCTCAAGTGCGACATTCATCTGAAACCACCAGATTTGGAGTTTCCATAGACGGAGGCTGTGAGATCTGTGAAATAAAAGAAAAACTCGACGTCACAGAAACTTGATAAAATATTCAGCAGCTCAGATTCCAGGTCAGCTTTATTCAGGAATTTGGCTTCTGCAGGACTGTTATGACTGGTTTTGAAATAATTATGGCGTATCTCAACCTGTCTCATTCTTGTCTTAACCCTGGGGCTGATGGGTAATGTAGTACTATGGAACCAGGCCCCATCCAGAGGAGCGAGAGAAGATTTCTCTGAAGTGATGATCATATAATCAAACCTAGTGGGCATAACTTGAACTTGCAGTATCATTAAAACATCCCGGAGTCTCAGAATTCTATCACTGAAGAAAACCTGATAATGTGGATTTGAAGTGGTGAAATAATATCTGTTCCCGACAGGACTTTTTGCAAGTGTTGAGGCCGGAGCTGCAGGCGGCTCACGAGCTGTATGGCTCCGTCTCTCAGGCGCTGCGGGAGAAAGAGAGCGAGGGCTCGCAGAGGGAGTTCGCCGAGCACCTTCCCGCCGAAGTCCTGGAGGCTGGAATCAAGTCTGGACGCTACGTCCAGGTAACGCAGTGCCACGCTTACCGAGGCTTTCAAATTCCTCAGAACAGACGGGTGGATACAAGACTTATATCCACCCTATTGAATCATTTTAATTAAAATACAGTTTACCACAGTTTATACTTAAATAATAAAACAATTCACTGTGCACGTCTCTGTTCTGACACTTGGATAGTAAGACAACATCACAGCCGGCCTAATCATCAGACTTCACTTTCAGGGTCTAAACGCTCACAAAATATTTCTATTTTTCAAAAATTCAAAAAAAGTGTCACAGCGTCAAGAGTCGGAGGCTATTTTCCCCTCATGGTGGTATCAGCGTGAACAGGTTTTATGTTTTTATAGATTTCAGAGGAAGTAATAAAAGAAAAGAGGATTATAAGTTCAAGGCTCATTCTGGCAGAGAAGTTCTGAAGAAGGTTGAATATTTCTCAACCTCCCACAAGGCTTTTTTTTTGTATGTTTCTAAAACCCAAACGAATCATAGTTGACCTTTCTCTTTTTATCAGGGTACTCTGAACATCAACAAGCACCACAACGAAGGCGTCGTCACCACGGAGGGTTTGTCCAATAAAGATGCAGGTGCAAAACCAATTCAGTCTTTCCGTTCTGACCATGGACACACCAGGTTATTCTCATCCTCCTGACCCGGCGTCCTCGTCCCGCCTCCTTTCTCCTCGCAGATCTCAGCTGCGGCGTGTTGGTGTGTGGCGGTAAGAACCGGAACAGAGCCACGCACGGCGACGTGGTGGTGGTGGAGTTGTTGCCGCGGAGCGAGTGGAGAGGGAAGGTCACGGCCCTGGCTGAGGGTCAGGGGGAGGAGAGCGAGAGCAAGCCCATGGCCACAGGTGAGACCCCCCACGGTGGTTAAACTGACCCGGTTCTAGCTGCTGTCTGCCCTCACCGGTCAGGTTGAGCTGTGTATGAGCCAAATAACTTCACCGCACAGATCTTTACCACATTTTACAGGAGAGTTAATGTGGTCAAGGTCTCGAGCTGATCAATAACCGACAGAATGATGCCTTTTTTTTTTTTCCTCCGAACTGTGTCATCGCAGCTACAGAAGCAACGTTATATCATTATAATAGATGTTTTACTGCTTCCTTTTCCAAGTTGTTTTTCATTAAGCTTGAATAGTTTCCCTGCTCCTGCATCTCATCCTGTCCGGCAGATTTAAGTGGACCATCTGATGTAACACAGTTTTGTTTTATTAATAATGTTTAGATCAATTGGTCATTTTTTTAACTTATTTTCAGTGTTTGTCAAGACAGTCACACTATTACATTTAGATATTCCAAATGAGTATGTACGAAACATGATTATCTGGCATCAGTAAAAATAAGACACCCTGTGGCTCTTCCACAGGCCGTGTTGTGGGGATACTGCAGAGGAACTGGAGGGACTTCGTGGTAACGTTTCCCCCCAGGGACGGGACTCAGTCCCAGAGCAGGAACTCCCAGCGCATCCTGGCTGTGCCGTGGGACCACCGCATCCCCAAGATCCGCATCAGCACTCAGCATGCCGATGCTCTGCAGGTCTGCTTTGCCCATTTCTTTCACCAGGAGCCGATGAGAACACTGATTGGACTTTATCAGGGTTTTTCCAACCTCTTATGGCTTAAGGCCCAATAATTTCTAAGAACCAACACCGGTACGTTATAAAATAGATTTCAATCAATTTAACAAAAGAAACACTACGTGTCCTTAGATCTTGACAAATAAAATGACACCGTTCCTTCAACATTAGCCAGCTGTGGCAGATGTTATTATGGTGTGGCAGATATTATCTAGTTGTGGGCATTAGCTAGCTCTAAAAGATGTTGGCTATGTGCTGCAGGCGTTACCTAGCTGTGACGAATGTTAGCTCGCTGTGGCAGGCATTAGCTAGTCTAGGGCATTAGCTTAGCTACCTGTGGCAAATGTTGGCCAGTTGTGATGGATTTTAGCCTATAGTGGCATGTTTGCTAGTCGTGGCCATTCACTAGCTGTCGAATATGTTAGCTAGTCGTGAGCGCATGTTTATCTGGTGATTTTTAAATGTAACTGGTCTCTAAAATTATGTTTTATTTATGAGAATTCTTTTGAACACATTTACATATAAAAATAATTGCTGTGTAAGACACGAGAAGAAATGCATTTTATTTATTTTATTATTTCTAGAGTGCATCTGAAAATAATTATTCACTCATCTTGACCTGACGTCTCTCATTAATAACTTTGTTTCAGACTAATAGGCAGATGTCTGAATAACTCTAGAATAATCAACTATGAGCTGTTTGTACAGACAAGTAATGTTTTGAGTTGATAATATGCATTTTTTTAATGGGATTTATCGGATTAGGACCAGTAAACGCTGTAAGTTTCAGAATTAGAACTTGTTCCGGAACAGTTTATTTTGGTTTGGATAGATGCCTCAGGGTCATTTTACAGGAATTTCAGTTTAAATGTTAGAATAAACATTTTCTGTATGTGTGTTAAAACCTGATCTGTGTTGGCCGACTCAAACTTGTCCCTCCCAGGACCACAGAGTGGTGGTGCGCATTGATTCATGGGAGAGCACGTCACTCTATCCCAACGGCCACAGCGTGCGGGTGCTGGGCCGGGCCGGAGAGCTGGAGACGGAGATCCAGACCATCCTCATCGAGAACTGCATCCACG
>KV751315.1:20631091-20654539 GCA_001698575.1 Mola mola | reverse complement strand
CCCCTCATACATGAGTAAAGAAAAGCCTCTCAGTGCAGCACACAATACCAGAGTGTCTCCTCAGCCCAAAGCACAAGCTGAATGAATTATTTGTATGCCCCGCCCCCCGCCGTCACTTCACCTGAAGCGTTGGACGTTTGGGAGACCTGGTGTAACCTGGTGGTTGGTTTCTGTCTGCGTCTGTTCCCAGCTCAGAGAGATGCCGGTCAACTCTCCCGAGAGGCCGTGGCGGGTGGATCCCGCCCAGGCGGCGGCACGGCGGGACCTCAGGGAAAGTCACCTGGTGTTCAGCATCGACCCGCGCGGCTGCGAGGACGTGGACGACACGCTGTCGGTGCGCAGTCTCGCCGGCGGGACGCTGCTGGAGCTGGGGGTCCACATCGCCGATGTCACGCACTTCGTCACAGAGGGCTCGCTCACGGACCTGGAGGCACGATTAAGGTTCGGAGCTGGTTCGGGTTCCAACTTTTGTGACAACCCACCACTGTGACTGTGTCGTTGCCATAGCAGCGACCGTGTGTTCTGCTCCGTTGGCTTTTCAAGCTTTCTCTTAGCTGGACTGAGCAGTTAAAAATACAAACAAGCACTTTGGTTTTGTTGGGTCGTTTTAGCTGGTTTTGGAAATTCTTGCAACTGTCAGACAAATATAACCACAACAAAAAGACAGAACAGAAGCATCAAACCTATCGACAGTCACGCCAGCATGCAGAAACTGCTTCCAGCCCAAAGTTAGTGTGATAGTTAAATTCATTTGTGACAATGAGCCACAACATTAAAACCCCCCTGCCTGGTATTGTACTGGTCCCTCTCAGGCCACCAGAGCAGCTCTGACCCTTCAGGCCTGGTCAAAGCCCTGATCGTGATCCTCGAGTCCTTCCTGAATGATATTTAGGTTAAGATGGGGCGCACTATCCTGCTGGCGGTGGTAATGTGTTTGGTCTTTTGTAACGTTTTAGACGGGAGGTATGTGTCGAGTTAGAATTCACATGAATGACAGGATGCAAAGTGTCCCAGCAGAACAGCAACCAGAAGATCACTGTTTTTCACTTGTCAGTGGTGTTAATGTTGTGGCTGATCAATGTGTGTATAGTAGTTCAGAGGTCATTTCACAAAAACTGAAATTTCCTTAATGGAAACATTCCAGATTTGATTATATCTAATGATAATTTCACCAATTGGTAGAGATATTTGGCTGGTCTACCCTAATTTTTTTATACTCATCAAAAATCAAAAATCCCGCGATGTCCAAGAATCCTCTGAAATTAATCCTTGCATACAGATGAACTTCAAAAGTTAATGGAATCCAAGCTGGGTCAAGACCGCTGGTAAAAGTTTCATGCAGATCCATCCAGAAGTACAAACAAACAAACACACGATGACAGTAAAACATAACCTTCTTTAAACTTCATATCACAAAGTTTGTTTACTCTGAAGGCACAGGAAGTCCGCCCTCATGGTAGCAAGCTGACATATTGACAGCTTTTTCTAAACTATGATTAATACCAAGCATTAAAAACGAGCGATTAAAGAGAATCTCAACGTCTGCACCACTGACGGAGAGTAAAATGGACGACGTGTTGCGACTTCCTCCCACCGTACAAAAATATTAGGGGAGTTGCCATTTTCTCCATTACTGCTGGACATACGTGACATGTTTCTGATCAAATACCATCCTCCCTAAATATATCTCTGTCCTTTTTCAGCTTCAGTACAGTCCCCACTGATAGCTGTTGGTGAATCCCTCCGCTCGCATTTCTCGTTACTGATGCAGGAGCAGGAAACAAAGGCGTGTGTGTGGTCGGTGTTGAAGTTTGTGTTGAGGCCGTAAATTCACCAGGAAATTTGAGTTTTAAGCTACTTGCAGGGTAATAATGATTCTGCCGCGTCGACTGCATTTGTCCGAAGGGCAGAATGTGGCTAAGCAGACAGTGTGGAGGCTGAAATTTTTAATAAAAAATATATTCAGGCCTAATTAGGCCTGTAATTGTTTAAAATGTAATTTTTCTTATTTGAAAAGAGGATGCATAACAAGCAAAAGCCCATAAAGATAATTTAAATTAGCTCCACCAAGGAGGAGTTCAGTGCTTCAGACTAAACAGTTGTTTTGGATGAGACAAAAACAAGCCAGAGTGACGGCACCAGCGTGATTCCAGCAGGAGCAGCAGATTGATGGCAGGTTTACGGAGTACAGAGGACGGTAAATAATCCTGTTTGTGAACTATGAATTATGGGCTTTTTGGCCGGCGCTCAGGGCTTACTGGATCTCTTCCACCGGCCAGTGACGTTAGACGCAGTTAATATTCTGCCTTTTTATCGTTTTCACTGACGCAGCGTTGGATCAGCAGAGCCCGTTAAGGTCCTCGCTTTAAAACCCACATTTTTTATGACTCTTGACGTCGATGGTTCTTTCTTTTAATTTAGTTTGATGGTTGGAACGGTCGTTTAACATGGAAACAAATTGTCGCTACTCGCTGATGAAGTGTTCTAGCCTTCATGTTAAAACACAGTGATGAATACAAATAAGCTTTTTCATTGCCTCTTTCTGAAATATTCAAAAAAACAAACACCACTGCTCTCTTTCATTTTCCTTGACTTGAGTCTTTTTTTGCGTCTTTCCAAGGGCTACGACCTACTACCTGGCAGACCGCCGTTACGACATGTTGCCGGCTGTCCTCAGTGCCGACCTCTGCTCCCTGCTGGGAGGCGTCGACAGGTCAGTAAACGCTGCGTCTGCAGCGGTTTAACTACAAAAGGTGTCCGTAACTCCACCTGTACGTCCTCACCGTCCAGGTATGCCATGAGCGTCATGTGGCAGCTCGATGCTCACACCCTCACCGTAAGAGACGTGTGGTTCGGTCGCACGCTCATCCGCTCCTCCTACCAGCTCCACTACGAGCTGGCCCAGGCACTCCTCGACGGAGAGCCCGCGGAGGTACCGGAGCTGACCCAGCTCGGCTGTGAGGAGAAGGACGCCAAGCTCGCCGAGCTCAGCCAGGCGCTGGAGACGCTGACGCATGTAGCCAGACACCTGCGGGCGCAGAGGGACCAAGGAGGCGCGCTGGAGCTGGAAGGAGTGGAGGTCGGTTTATCCTGGAACAGCTGATGGACATTTTTAAAGCTCCCTGTAGAACATTTGAAAGTGACTTCACCTACACTTCATGTGTGTTCTAAACATGGCCCTCCCCCGCAGGTGCGTGCCCAGCTGGATGAGGAGAAGAACATCACCGCCCTGGTCCCCCGGCAGCCTCTGGAGGTCCACGAGACTGTGGCCGAGTGTATGATTTATGCCAACCACTGGGTGGCTCGCAAGATCCAGGAGGCCTTCCCCCATCAGGCCCTGCTGAGGCGTCACCCGCCACCTCGGCAGGAATTCTTCATCCAGCTGGCGGAGAGCGCCACAGCCAAGGGTTTCACCATCGACACCAGGTGAGGAGGGGGATACTGTGTGTTTATACTATTAATAAAATTAGAAAAGGGAAAATGAAGCTGAAATATGAGTGCCGCCATCTTGCTCTGTGATCAGGTGGTGGAGCTGATCGCAGAGAAACTTTCCATAATTATGAATAAAGATCATTTTAAATAACAGACTGCCTGAAGTCTCAAACACACGGACATCCCTATATGCAGAGTTTCCTCCCAGGAGAAGCTTTGCCAGGCCGTCACTGCAGCCACCTTCAGCTGCTGCTTGTTTGTGGGTCTTTCTGCCCTCAGTTTTGTCTTCAGTGACTGAAAAGCTGCTCCGTTGGGTTGAGATCAGGTGACGGATTTGGCCACTCTGAACATTTCTGTGCCTGGTTGCTTTTGCAGTATGTTTAGGGTCATCATCCATCTGCACTGTGAAGAACTGTCCTATCAGTTTTGTAGCATTTGGCTGAATGTGAGCAAAGTATAGCCCTATACACCTCAGAATTCATCCTGATACTTCAGTTGGCAGTCACTTCCACTGAACAGCTACCAAAGGGAGGTTTATGACTTGGAATCAAGTCAAGGCTAGAAGGACAATTAATTTATTTATTAAAAATGACATTACTCAGATGATTTGTAACATTTTATTGCATTTGAAATTTCCTTTTTGTCAAATCCCGATTAGTTTTTCCTGCATCGCATCCATCACATGACAGCATGCACAGTTGATGGAAAGCCGTGTTTGAACGCTGGTTTCTCTTCGTCCAGGACCAACAAGGCGTTAGCCGACTCTCTGGACCGGGCTGTGGACCCTCAGGACCCGCTGGTGAACAGGCTTCTGAGAATGATGGCCACGACAGCCATGTCCCAGGCTGTGTACTTCTCCACTGGTCTTCAATCCCAGGACCAGTACTACCACTACGGTACACCACATAATACCTCACTACTGACTTTTATCATACTATTATCTACCTGAGGTGCTTATGCGTTTGGACATTACTCCACACAGAATTGACAGAGAAGTCCAGCTAGTGTCATTTTGTAGCTGATGATTAACTTTGGGGCTTTCAAGTTCCAAGGTCACTGAGAGGTCAGAAGTCCTTCAGAAATCAATCATTATACAACCAATGAAGGAAGAGAAACAGAGGTCCAACTGGTATTATTTATGCTCTTTTTCACATCAAGGGGCCTTGACCTGAAATAAAGTTACATTTAGGAATAACAAAACCTAAAATCCTATTCTGGTAGGGAGCTGAAATATGAGCTCACAGAAAAAAAAAAAATCTAAACTTGAAAGGTCAACATGGATAATTATATGTAAAGTGAGGGTATGTTTTTAGGGGATTTAGATGCATTGGCAGAGGTTACTTTATTATGTGTTTTTTACAATTTAATTTAATTATTTAAAAAGTTTTTAACAAAATTTAAAAAGCTAAAACCTCAGTTTTAAGTCAGCCATTATTTACTCAACCCATCCTGATGCAAAGAAGAAGCCCAGAGATCCAAGATCGATTTTAACTGACATTACGTACATGCCTTTTAGGTTTGAAAAAGGGTCACTAGGCTAAAAGTGTTAGCGCACACCCTGTTTGATATTGGTACATAGTCTCAAGCAGGCCTCCAGTAGCAACCAACACTGCGGTATGCACACAAAGTCAGGGTGCATGCTAACACTCTTAGCTTAGAAACTAAAAGCTTGTTTTTTTACTGATGATGGCAGCATTTTCATTTTCAGGTGAACTGTTCCTTTAAACTCTAAATGCTAAGGTCCTTTTTTTCTGTCTCTCAGGCCTCGCTCTGGACCGTTACACACACTTCACCTCGCCCATCCGTCGCTACGCCGACATGGTGGTGCACCGCCTCCTGGCTGCAGCCCTCAACGCGGAGCAGGGGGTGGGGCCCGGTACAGCAGTAGCCAGTAACAGAGAGCTGGAAGAACTGGCTCGGCACATCAACCAAAAGAACAGGGTCAGTGCTGCGTCCTCGACTCAACTCCTCTGATGTAAAAATCAGCTCTTCTGACCTCTTTGTGACCTCGGCAGGCAGCGCAGGAGGCCCAGAAACTGTCCACGGTTCTGTTCCAGTGTCTCTACTTCAAAGAGCGAGACCCTCAGACGGACCCCTGCTGCACGGCGGATGCCATCATCTACTCCATCAAGAAAGACGGCCTGTTGGTGTTTGTCCCACAGTAAGAGTCTTCTCTGCAGGTCTTAAATAGAGCTGACAGATTCAGTCGTCAGGACGGTTATTTTTTTAAAGGATGAGGGTGTCAGTATTCTTTCTTCTTTTTATCAGAGTGTAATCAAATTCCACAAAACTAACAAGAGAGAGGCAAAGTGCAGCCCCCTCTGGTGGACCACCACGGGATCTTATTTCAGTAAAACATATGTACGGTAGTTGGAGGGAAGAGATAAGTCATTTTGATCCGATTAGAATGAATTACACACTCGATGTTGGTCAATGCTGTCGCACAACAGAGACTCACTTTGGGATTAAACTGCTTCAGTATCAGAAGGAAAAAAAAAAACCCAACAGCTGCATCAGTGGCATTTTGTTTAACGCTCTCTGAACCTCATAGAGCTCCACCTGTTTTCCAGCTAACGGAACAGACTAAGTGCACACTCACACTAGGACATCTGTACCGTGCACAAGAATGCTTTGCCCACAAAGTCCGGACTGTTTTTCCAGTGTGATCTCTCCGTACTCCTAGCTTAAGTGCGGCACGCTTCCTTGGCCCCCGCGTGGTCGAAGAGGTGACCTTGGGAATGGCACAATTGCTCATGCATGAGCTAAAGTACGCGTACGCAACGCAGACATGACAGTATACCTGAATGCGTTTGCTGGCGCCGCAAAAATCAATCGGAGAGTTGTGTAATCGATAAATCCGCGAATTTGAGCATGCCATATCTGAAGAAAGACTCCAAATAAGACACAAATGCAGAAAGTTGGAGCCATGTTCTCTCTATGTGCTGATGTATGTTCAGGTAGTTACTGTGCTTCTGTGCTAAGGTGGCAGATATTATGAGAGAAAAATCAAATATTTAATTCTGAAATACATTTACAACGGGTGTAACCAGTTTCAAGCCTAATGTGGCCAAAATGCGGAAATAGCCTAAAAAAGACTTTCCGCCATAAACTTACATTTTGAAAGGAGCAGCTGTAAAATAGTATACTTTTTTTTCTGCTCTGGATCTCTGAGAACAAACAAGTTGGCATTAACATCGGTTTTGGAAAGTAAACAGAAAAATAAACCAACTCTGAAAGTTGTGGACCTAAATGTGCGGCGTAGCGTTGCACCGGAAATGGACACAAACATTTATGTCGCCGCCGAGTCGAGTCCTTGGACTCTATCCAGCTAATTTACATTCCGGTTGCACGGAAAAGCCAGATGTTCGCAGCTGTGAGTGGGATGTTTGGCCAGTGTGAGAGGGTGATCGGGTACGAGGGAGGACAGAGTCATGCTCCTGCGCTCTCTCCAGGTATGGCGTCAAGGGGCCAGTGTACCTGAAGAACCGAGAGGGCCTGGTGGTGGCAGTGGGACAGGACGGCAGCTGCGAGTGGCAGAGCGGCTCCATACGACGGCACTCGGACCACATCACCACCAGCTGCGGCTGCGGCACCTCCACCTTCAGGCTGTTCAACCACATCACTGTGAGTGGCTGAGAACTGAATAATCCATATTTAGAGAGAGTGTCGTTCTATCTGTGACATCTCAGCACTGCTGTAGGTGGAAAAACAGAGCTGATAAAGGAGGAGGTGGCCTCATAATCAAAGAGTCACTAAATTACAGCAGCTGAAATCATTAGAACTTTAACACTGCAACGTCTGCTTGTGGCGTCGGCCTCTAGGTGATGATACGGCCTGATGAGACCGACGTGAAAAAAAAACCAACAGTCATTTTCAGAATGTTCCTTAATCTTAAACTGGAAGAGATTTTCACGTTCTTGTTTTTGTCTTAGATGAGTCCTCTGTCGACTCTGATGCAGCTCTACTTGACATTTCAATTCTTCAAATATAAAATCAGTCTAGACAGAGAGGAAAGGACAAAGACACTGTCTGCAGTTCTGCCACACCAATCCTCTCTGGGTTGTTACAAAGACTTTGTTAGAATTAAATAAGTCCTTCCGTTAACTGTAACGTGTCCAATAATGTGTCTAGGAGTAACACTGACTTCTCACATGTGTGACTCTCCTGGGTTCTGTCCCATGATTTGTGGTGACTAGTCTTTAACCAATATCAGGATTTTCAGCTCAGCTGTTTTTCACAGGTAGAATATTGTGGAAAAGTTTTTTTTTGTTTTTTTTTCTTTCTTTTGTCGTTTAAGTTAAAAGTTTTGCCAATTTTACAGAACGTCCACAGTCGTCTCTCCCAGCTGTCAGTGTTGGGTGACGGAGGGAAAGTGCAGAGCTGTGCTGGGCAGAAACAGAGAAGTGATGCTGGAAGTTCTCAGACTTAAAGACTGGAGAACGTAAATAGCGTCAGGTTTAAAGCCAAGGAGAGACAATGAGCTCCGTGATTTCAGACTGCTGACGCACGTCAATGTTCACCTGTTGATTATCCTAATTTCAGTATAAGACAGAAGAAAAGAAAACACAAGAACACAGCTTTAATTAGCTAAGTTAACTAACTTAGTGGGACATAAACAGGAAACTCGATGCTCGTAAATAACCGGGTATGTTTTTATGTACTACAACACACATTGTTTGTATCACTTTGTTGTTTTTTTTTTTTTTTTTTGCAAATGACTCGACACAATAAGATATTGGTATCGGCACAGAATTTCCATATCCGTGCATCCTTATATTTTTAATTTTCTGAGATTTATGCCATAATTATGCAACTTAAAATAGCAACATGCTTGAGACACTTTAATTTACGTGTAATGAGTTTAGAAAATATAAATTAGTTTCTTAAATAACACTGAAAACTGACGAAGCCCCAGTAGATTTGTCGAGGAGTAACGATGTTCCTCGACTCTCCGCAGGTTCGTATCTCTGTGCACTCGACGTCGTGCCACGCCGACAGCGTGAAGCTCGAGGTCGTCGGCAACAAGCCGCACTACAGCGCCGAACCCCAGCAGCCGCACCCCCAGGGCCGCAGCCAGCTGGTCCAGGAGGTGGTGCGCCTTGCCGAGGAGGCGAACCAGCAGGCCCTGGAGAAGAAGGCCCGCCGGCCCAAACTCTCCAGAGAGGAGAGGGAGTTCAGCCAGAGCAAAACGCCCAACCTGTACTCTCTCCTGGAGGAGGTCCGAGAGCTGGCCCTGCTGGACCGGGAACCGGCTGCGCAGAACGCTGATCCAGGACACAAACGCTGACGTATCGAGGATATTTCATCAGAAACAGGCGATTCTGTGGATGTTTTCCCTCACACGAGGAGCTCTGATTGTAGAACTGGACATATCTCCTGAAGACGTCAGGGGGGAAAGTAGCTACACACTGAGACATTAAATGACTTTCAGCACTGATGTTTTGAGTTAATGAGTTAACTGATGACAACCAGATACAAATAAGCACAATGAATGATGGGTAACAGCCCAAATTCGACATGAATGGAGCCTCAGAACAATAATCTGATCCAAATCCCTGAGAACCACTGATAGCAGAGGACCGTTAAGCTATGTCAGACATTTACAGCCTGATATGAGACTTTTTAGAGTTTGATGATCCAATAATGATTCAGTTTTTATTCATACACATTAAATATGGTCCCAGTTATATTAATAATGTATTTGAGAGTTAAATTGTATTTAATGAATTTGATAACCAGAATATCTCTCCAAAGTTTTTTAACATGATCCTGCACCTAATTACAGTTTTGAATAAATGAATAAATAAGTGAACTTGTGTCCATCTGAAAATATTCTTTTAGAAAAGCTTCTACTAGTTTTCTCCAGATTTATTTTGACACAGAACTACACATTAATAAATAATCTGTATGGAATACTCAGTTCGTCAGGGGTCTCTGCTACAGTAACCAAACAGCATCGTGATTTCATTAATTACACCTGCATTTAACCTGTGAGTTCATGTGGCTGCTCTGATTTTTCATGTTATTACTGCTTACAGGAATTGTAACATGTCACTGCGGAATCTATTTTTGTAGCATTGGTTGTTATTTGTAATTAAACCTGTGTGGATGAAAACTGAACTGTCGTCCAACTTTTAGAGTTGAAGCATCATTTTGTCTGAGGTGTCATATGAATATGAACATATAAAGTTGCCTAATGAATTTCACTGAGAACGGGGACAGGAAAATTCAACATTCTGAAAACTTCGAACATAAAATATTTTAATCTGTGACAGTGGTTGTGCTGTTTTAGTTTACTTTTCACTAAAAGTTCATATTCAGCAGAAAATATCGTTAAAATTCACAGAAACTCAGTGCACCTCACAACTGAACTACTGTGAAATGTGACCCTGATCTGAAAGGATTTTACTGATTTCATTTTCTATGCATTTCTTTCTGAGTCGATGCTGATCACTAATAATTACCTGCTTCTAAAGGCCGATACTGATAACATTAACTTCACATATTCGTATTTATTTTTGTATGCTCAGACCGTCACCGAGGCCAAACAAACACGATAGTAGACCTGCAAATTTGACTCGCAGCGCAAAATTTTATTTTTTACTTTTATTAAACTATAGTATATGAATATAAAACTTAATATTGATTTTAGTTGCAAGTCTGTATCCTTATTAGCTGCATCACAGGTGCAACTTAAAATGACCCCCATCCCATAAAAACCTTAAAAAGATTTCTGGATCCAAATGATCTGGATCACCGCCAACATGTAATCGATCAAGAAGATTTCAAAAATCCTGAAAATGTCATCAGAATCCGTCTGGAGCTTTTAACTGCTCCTTGGAAGAGGTAACAACAGAAATCACACTTACTGCCAGAATATTTATTTACAACGCCTGAGTTTCTCCAACCTTCATCGTGTTGGTTAGGTAGTCTTCCTCTGAAACTGTAGAATTGTGGTACAGCAGAGACGACCAGTTTGGTTCTTTAGTCCACACTGAACACAAACCATCTTTAAAGGTGTATTCTGCTCCACTTATGAGCAGACTTGCATGTATCAGAGTGAATACATGCAACTCTGCTGATAATGTCTTTATCTCCGGTAAATATCACGCATCCATAGTGTTTCCCCGCATATTAATTCCTTCCTAAAAGCATTCATTACGGCAGATTTGATTGGATCAGCCAGCATAGTTTGGTTGTAACGTCACATCCACACGGTGAATTTACGATTAAAGGCCATGTTGCTGCATGTGAAGATGTTCTCCTCAGACTGATTTACAAAGAAATGTTTATTGTTCAACTTCTTTAAAAACGGTGAGAAGACTTTGCATTCACTAAAACAACAGAGCCTGATCAAAAAAATCAATCAGTGTACATACACACTGTTGTCCAATATGCAATAACATGGTGTTCAGCAGATTTGAGAGCAGAAACAGCTGGTTAAGGTCTTCAAAAAAAAAAAAAGGTCTCCTGCATAAACAGACACACGTTTGTGTTTTTATACTGTTAATCACTTTAACTGTTTACTCGTGAATAGACTCTCGAGAAGACAAAAACGCTGATAACAGGCGCCTGCAGGTGGGCGGGACTTTAACCCACAGTTACTGATATGAAAGGTCACATGACCAGTCAGAAGTAACTCGCGGGAATTTGTGAACACAAACGGAATCTTTCCAGACTCTCAGTGTTTCCCTTTACATTGTGTTTTCTGATTCTGGGTGTTCGTCCTCACCGCTGCTGCTGGGCCGCTGGACCGGGCCGGGGCCGGTTTCTTCCTCGTCCTCACGCTCCGGTGATGGAGCAGCAGGTTCAGAGTCTTTGTGTGGAAGCCGGCTGGCTGGATCGGGGTCTGCATCCTCCGCTTCCTCATCCACAGCTGTGGACGTGTTGAGGGCGTCTGCCGATGTGGGTTCATCTGCTGCCGTGGACGAGTCAGTAGGATCTGCTGAGCGGAGCAGAGATCCACACTGAAACGCTGTGGGTTCACGTCATTTCGTTATAAAATCAGCGCAAACTTGCGTACCCGTGTGCTGCTGCTGGCGGGCCAGCTTCCTCTCCAGGGCAAGCTGCCTGTTCAGCTCCATGCGGCGCCGCTGCTCCTCAGTCAGGGAGGGGGCAGCTGGGGCCGGGGTAGAGTGGACCGGTCTGAGGAGGTCATCAGGGAGGCCTGAGCTGTTAAACGGATCTGGATCTCCAAAGACTTGAGGTTCAGGAGTCGCCTCTTCTTCACCTGAACCAGAACAGTTTATCACAGAAAACGTGGATTTGGGCCTCTTCACACATACAGGAATGCATCAAAAATAATTCTGTGTGTTTTGGCCTTTTCATGTGTAAAACCACTGCAAACTGAGCTTCAGGTGAAGACTTTCTAAAGCTCTGCTTGGGAGCAGCTAGAATCTAAGATTTCATCAATATCTATCTAAAAACATGTGCAGCGGCGAGCGTGAGTGACATTAGTTTGGTGTCACGCTGCTGCTGTCTGCCAACACAACCAGAAACATCTGCTGACGGACCTTCAGACTGCAGAGAAGCTTTTTGCTCAGGATGGGACACTCCAGAATCCTCCACACAATTTTTATGTTTATTTTTTTCATACATGTAAATTAGGGAACTAAACATTATCAAAAGTTAAATAGTGTTTATGGTCGGGACAGCATGGTTTTATCCTGATTCTATTCTATCACGATTCAATTTATTTTGCAAGGTGACAGTATTGATTATTGCAGGTTTCTTTTCCATCCTAAAGAAAAACAAATGAAATATGAAATATATGAAAGTGGAACATAGGAGAACTGTTTTTTTAAGTAAACTGCTCCATTTAGCTGGTACCCTGATGAAAATAAGTAAATAAATAAACATAAATAAAAGTGACTGGTTTAGCTTTGTTCTGCTTTTCTTTGATATCTGACGTCACCTCGCTGTAGATTTGAAGAACAGCTGTCTCTGAGAACAACTCGCTGCAGCTCCAAACTAAACCATGTGACGTCGGATATGGTGTTGCATCGTCTCCAGCTGCATTACCATTAAAAATATATAAGAAATGCTGCAATTCTGGGGGGAAAATCAGTTTTAAAAAATGTCTAGTAAAAAGAAAAAAATAAATCATATTTTTTACACAAATTGATTTTTTTCTCCGCCTCTAATAACAACCATTAAACTTATTGAATTTTGAGGGGTATAATCTAAAAATGATCAGTAATAAAGTACCTGGTCTGTCCACCAGATGATGATGTAAGTAAAATGTGTTTCAACCCCATCTGGGGTTAATAATGGTGTCACACATGGAGGAATCTTGTCCCCAGTTCTTTTTAATGTTTATAATGATGGTCTGTCCAAGCAGCAGAAATCCTGTAATGTGGATTTTTGGTCATTAGGCCAAGCAGCCCTGGTCCCCAGCAGCTCCTTCATATACGCTCTGTGCATGGTGTCGACAGTAATACCAAATATAATGCCAGTCAGAGTGTCTCAATTAACAAAACCGAGGAGGAAAAATGTCTAATATTTCCTGATTTCACATTATCTGATGATAATCTCGGGGCAGAAATAAAGTTAAGGACATTTGGACATTTTGTCACAGAGGAAATTACAGCTGATGGCATTTAGAGACGATGCTGCATGATGTGTCCGCAAACAAACATTTGACTTCACGTAGCTTATAATGATGTGTAGAACTGCTGACGAGACCTGAAATAATTGATCCTTAAAATGAAATCATCCTGGTTTTATTCATTCTTAAGTTTAAGTGAGAGTAAGTGCATTAGTATTTTTTTTAAGGTACTCATGTGTGTATATATAGATATATATTCTTTATAATTCTTTATAACTATTTAAAAAAAACGTTTTAGTGCGAT
This sequence comes from Mola mola, assembly GCA_001698575.1. Lineage (NCBI taxonomy): Eukaryota > Metazoa > Chordata > Actinopteri > Tetraodontiformes > Molidae > Mola > Mola mola. The sequence continues at coordinate 20,641,256 of KV751315.1, read as the reverse complement.
TTGGTCATGTCCATCATTTTGTGGTTTGTTCCATCTTTTTTTAAATTTGGACTTTTTGAGTCAGTAATAATGTTGACCTGAATTAACACATAAACATTAAGTACAACAATACTTCTGTACTATGTTAACTTGGATGGATTAATTAGTGAGTATCAGGTGTCAAACTCCTGTTAATTAACTTAAATTCAACAACTTCCTGAGAGCTGAGCAACACGCAGGAACAACACAAGGTTCTATATGAAGGTTCCCGCACTCGTTGCTCGTGAGGCGTGAACAGAAAAGTAAAAAAATAACAGCACAGAATGAAACTTTATAAACCAAATGTTCCACTTCTTATTCACCAAAATCACATCTAAGCAGCAGCTTTTCATTTTGATTCCTGCATGTTGTATAAATATTATATAGTATGAATATTTTTTTTCAGATCGACCCTTAATGCAACATGTACATACAGTATGTGACACGCATGTAAAGTGTGTTTTGGCCTCTTACCATCTTTACTCGTGTAATCTTCGTGTGTCAGCGGCATGTCCAGTCGTATCCGTTTGAGACAGGTCTGCAAAAGAAAAAGGGAAGATGAATAGAAATACTGTACTGCAGGATGTAAGTTGGCATCTTTGAAGCCAACATCTCGCTCTCACCTGCACTTCCTTCTTCTTGCCGAGCTTCTCCACTCTGTCGATGAAGTCTTCGAACTGCAGTTTGGGGAACAGCCTGTGGGCCCAGTTCTCCATCTTCTTCATCAGCAGCTGCAGGTCTTCGGCCTAAATGTGTGAGAGACACAATGAGGCGCGGCCGGTGCGAGGTCGTCCGCAGTCTGCCGACAGGAGCGTCAGCAGCTCTTACCTCGTGCCCTTTGCCTTTGAATCGGACATCATCGAACAGCGTTCGCAGCGCTGGAAGCCCTCGGTCTGAGATCAGCCTGGAGGAAAACAAAACGTTTGCACTGTGAACCTAATATGATCCCTCAAAAATAAACCAGCATTAGCTGATTGGAGTTTACAGGCTTTTGATTTAAGATAGGATAAGCCAACTAACACTTCAGAAGTGATCAGTAAAATGTTAAATTGCCCCGTATTCCTTTATACTAGCTTGTAAAGTAGCTTTTAGCCAGAGCTGTAAAAGTTTCCTGTGTTGATCAGTTGCTCCTGGAGCTCTTCACTGATCCTAATCCTAATCATCATCATCATCATCATCATCATCTTGAGCAATACCAGAGCCAATCATCATCATCATCATCATCATCATCTTGAGCAATACCAGAGCCAATCTTCAGAAAGGTTTTTGGAACTACACCTCTGTTGCCCTGACTGTCCTGAGCCAGCCACCATCCATTTCATTCAGGTGTGTCGGAGCGAAGGTACATGTCAAACTGCAGGGCTGAGGAATTCTGTCACATTATCAGTTTGGAATTATTACAGTCTGAGCTCATCTGCTGATGGTCCATCGTCATCATCATCTCATTCTCATAATCTTATACATGAACCAGGTAATTAAGCTGTATGAAACTAATTCCTGCAGCATCTCTCAGCATCAGTCAACGTGATCGTGGCTGAGTTAAAGATCGGTGTGATGCAGAATAGAAATCATCGACATTGTGCTGAGGATTCGTTCTAAATTGTGGACGGTGGGCTGCTGACAGACAGTCAAACATCACCTGCTTGGTGAAGGTACTAAATGTAAGACACCGTGACGGCGAGTGTGTCAGAGCTCTGCTGTCTGAGCTACCTGTGAGAGTCCAGCTTGGGTTGCGGCCTCTTCACTCCTTTCCTTTTAGCGGCCGGGACATCTGCCAGCTTTGACACCTCGCCGTCTCCTTCCCCTGCATTGACAACACGTCACACCAATTAAACACATCCACCAAGGAGGATTAGGAACAATAAGAGATTTACTATCTGCACGTCAGTGGTTACTTTTCAATTTTCTTGGTATTAACTGTCTGAACCTGCTGAATATGGTCTCACTTTTAGATCTGGACAGCGTCTTACCATTTTCAAAAGGGTCTCTCTCGTCCTGTCCTCCCTGACCCGGGGAGAGAGGAGGCGGGAGGGGAGGGAAAACTTCATCCTCCATCCCATAATCGTATGACATGATGTGCTACTGCTGGAGGAAAGAAACATGTCAGCTTCAACGGTGGTTGAGTTCACAGTCATTTCAACATTTGTGTGGATTTACTACAGTATAACAATCAAAAACATTCTTTGTTTTGGATTAAAAGTGTGTAAATTAATGTCTGAAAGGCTCAACATTAACGCTCAAAATACAAAATTAAAGAAACATAAAAGACACACTGCAAACAAACAGTTCTCCCCAGATATTGGACGGGTAGAAATTTGGGATGGTCGAAGAGCAAAAAAAAGGCATAAATAGTAACAAAAACCGGGGTTAAAAACAGTATTGAATTGCTGACAGACTTCAGTCATGATTAAGATTCTGATCACATCATTGACTTTAGCATTAATTCATCTCAACAACAGCATCTTTCATCCACATTTTTAAGTTATAAATTTAAGTTAAAATAAAGTGTAGGCAGCAAGAAATGACGCTGACTTCAGTGAATTATTTTTTAATGAAGGCGTCAAGGTTGGCATACTCCACCTGCACTCTGGAAGTGTTAAAAAACTGGATGTATAACTGTTTTGTTTTTTTTTGTCTGGGATAAATGTGGACATTTGGCTGCACTTTTCTCTCCTTTACAACAAAACAAACAAGCTTTCATATTGGTGAGGTCAAGGAAATAGTTTAAGGTGATGGATTTTTAAAAAGGTATAAAGTACTTGAACACATTTTGTTAAACAATATATCTACATTTGAGGTATCACAAGTCTTTTTCTGTTACAGCACTTTGTGCAGGTTGAACATTTTTTCACCAACTACTGAATATTATTGCAATTTTAAATTAAAATAAGGTATCGTTTCAACCGTTATTTATTGAGTTTTGTCTACATCCAGGACTAATAATATCCACAGATCCTTTCCTTATTAGTGACAAACTTTTACCCACCATTCAATTCAGTTTAATTAAGTGTATTTACTGAAGAAAAGTACTTAAACACAATTTTGAGGTACTTGTGAGGAACTCATTAATGTTTCAGTAATTCAAGTAACACAAAAAAACAATATTCTGAAATATATGATTCTGCATCTGTCATTAAGTATTTTTACTTTTTTATGATTCCTGTAATGTTGGAGTTAATCTGAATACATCTTCCATCACTGGTTATGTAATGTTGCTGCTTGTGATATAGAATTTCCATGTTCACAGGGCTAACTGTTAAAGTTAGCATTGCTTTGAATTGTGGGCTTCACTTTTTAAATTAAGCATGAATATCAGCCCTAATATCGATCCTCACTCTCATTCAGTATCGGTCATACGTCAGCAGATATCGGTCGTACGTAGCTACAAGGCGGTAAACTCAATCATGGCTGAAATATAAAGTTGTAAAGTTAAGTTTTTGTACTTCACCGCCACACGGAGGAACCAGGATGCGCGAGGAACCCTGTGTGAGCAGGACAATCACATTATTGTTTGAATCTTGGATGAAAGAAACGTTTGTTTGGTTTCAGGAATCTGAAACACCGCGCTGCTAAACTAACTTTGGCTGCGAGCCGCTCCGATGCTTCGGATAAATTAGCTAACATGTAAGCTAGCTGCCGTCAGCGAGCAGGTGAAACATTACGAGTCATCCTAAAGCTGCAGGTCACAAAACATGTCGAAATCTTACTAAATACAACTTCGGTTCAAATGAAACACCGAGGCATCGCCATACCTACTGTCACGAGCTGTGCGGCGGCGAAGCAACAAAGCGGTGCCAAGCTAACGACACCGACATCCGGTGCAAAGCTGTGCTTTTCAAAATAAAGTCCAGAATTGGCCTAAACGCCTAAACCGTTAACCGGCATTCTTTTCCAGAAAATCCTAAATTAGTCGAGTTTGTCTCGAAATGATTCACACATTTTGTAGCAGAGTGGCGCAGCGGAAGCGTGCTGGGCCCATAACCCAGAGGTCGATGGATCGAAACCATCCTCTGCTATGAATAATTGTGTGTTTTACCAGATATCCTCCCGGAATCATGAAAGTTCTCTGATTCACGTGTTTTAATGTGTTGGATATTTGTGAAAGAATCATTAAATTCCAACTGCTCAATATGAAACAGTCATGTTATTGGTGTTTTTGTTTACATTTGATTAGAGTTTATTCATTCAAACACACTGTTAAAGCAGCCACAGTATCATTTGTGAAAGATGATACAAACGGACAAAATGTAAAGTCATCTTGTATTTTGAAAGTTGCAGTGATTTGGTCCAGCAGGATTACTCAACTATTATTAGGATCTGAGACACAAGATCAGCTTACATGTACTTTTAAAGTAAATTTTGAGCTGAGATGATTTTAATGAGTTTTACACTCATGTTATTGTTTTAATGACTCAGTTTATCTCTTAATGATGTTTGGGATTTCTTTTAGTCACTTGTTGATTGTTTGCATGTTGTGTTTAGAACTGTTTTGTACCAAACCTACAGATCAAGTTTCCCCTCGAGGGACAGTGAAGCTCTGAACTTTTCATACACTTGACTTAAACTCGAGGAAATAACATATTGAAATTGAATAATTTCGTCCAGAAACACCACGTTTCCTGGCATTATGAGATATCGAGACATAATAAACTGCAATTATCATTCAAATGACCAGATAAAAATGTTCCTCAGAACTTCTAACCTCCTGGTCTATATAATATCATAAAATTATTGCTTTCAAATCACTGCGACTTTGAAAATACAAGATGACTTTACATTTTGTCCGTTTCTATCATTTTTCACAAATGATACTGTGGCTGCTTTAACAGTGTGTTTGAATGAATAAACTCTAATCAAATGTAATCAAAAACACGACTGTTTTATATTTAGCAGGTTGAATTCAATGATTCTTTCACAAGTATCCAACACATTAAAACACATGTATCAGAGACCCTTCACAATCCCGGGAGGATATCTGGTAAAATACGATACTGTGGCTGCTTTAACAGTGTGTTTGAATGAATAAACTTTAATCAAATGTAATTAAAAACACAAAGCACCAATAACATGACTGTTTTATATTTAGCAGGTTGAATTCAATGATTCTTTCACAAGTATCCAACACATTAAAACACATGTATCAGAGACCCTTCACGATCCCGGGAGGATATCTGGTAAAATACACATTATTCATAGCAGAGGATGGTTTCGATCCATCGACCTCTGGGTTATGGGCCCAGCACGCTTCCGCTGCGCCACTCTGCTACAAGAATGGTAAAGTCACGACTCATTTTAATGAGTCCAGTCTGAATCCATTATAGCTTCTGCCAATTATTGTTTTCTTTTGTATATCAAATTTGTGAGTGATCCAAATCAAAATATTCTTGATTTGTTAGTGTGAATTTATTCTTAAATTCTGTAAATTACAGAATACTATTATCCTTGTTTATATCTGACGCTATAATTCCTATAATACTCCAAATGTCCTAGTTGAGCTCAATACTTTGAAATTTTATTGATGGATTATTCCCAAACTGTATTTTTGGTAATAATGGATTCAGGATACTAAGATACTTTTGATTTTTTTTTTACAAATTTTATTTAGGATGACGTTGGATCCTTTTTTTTGTTTGTTTGTTTTACTTTTTATGGTGAAGTCTTAAACACCACACAGGAAAGACTGTTTGAGTCAGTATTAATGTTGCCAGCTGGTTTTGTTTTAGTTTTTTGACTAAAAAGCAGATTAGTTTTAGTCACATTTTAGTCATTTGATTTCGTTTTAGTTTTATTTGACAAACTCTACAGAGGCTTCAAGTGTCTTTTAAGGTTGCCAGTGTTCTTTCCTACGTACCCTGTAACCACAGGACGTCTCCATCACCTTGAACTGCATTTTATTTTCTGATAGACAGAGTAAAATGTGTCAATATATCAACTCTCCTCTTCCCACCGAGACCCTGATCTGTTGCTGATGCAGCGATCTTCTTGATGTCACGGCGGTAAACGTGACGTGATCCAACCGATCACAGGCATGCACACTGAATCTCGACCAATGACAGGAAGGCAATACGTTCTGACAAAGGCAAATGGCATAAACGTGCTTCATCTGAATGTCCAACATTGTGCAATTAACATTTTAGTCTCGTCAACAAAAATACAAAATACATTTTGTCATATTTTTTATTATCAAACATCTAATTTTAGCTCATCTCTCATTCGTTATGAAAAATGGGTCGTTGACGAATATTTTTCGTCGATGAAATTAACACTGGTTTGAGTTGCCACAGCTCCTTATAAAGCCACTATTTGGAAAAGATGACAAGCAAGAATATTTCTTCTTTTCACTTTTATATGATATCTGTAATGTTGGTGTTAATCTGAATACATCTTCCATCACTGGTTATGTAATGTTGCTGCTTGTGATATAGAATTTCCATGTTCACAGGGCTAACTGTTAAAGTTAGCATTGCTTTGAATTGTGGTCTCCACTTTTTAAATTAAGCATGAATATCAGCTCTAATATCCATCCTCACTCTCAGTCAGTATCGGTCATACGTCAGCAGATATCGGTCGTACGTAGCTACAAGGCGGTAAACTCAATCATGGCTGAAATATAAAGTTAAAAAGTTAAGTTTTTCTGCTTCACCGTCACACGGAGAAACCAGGATTCGCGAGGAACCCTGTGTGAGTAGGACAATCACATTATTGTTTGAATCTCGGCTGAAAGCAACGTTTGTTTGGTTTCAGGAATCTGAAACAATTTGTACCGTAGCAGAGTGGCGCAGCGGAAGCGTGCTGGGCCCATAACCCAGAGGTCGATGGATCGAAACCATCCTCTGCTATTATTATGAATAATGTACATTTTACCAGATATCCCCCCGGGATCACGACTGTCCTCTGATTCACATGTTTTAATGTGTTGGATATTTGTGAAAGAATCGTGAATTCCGTCTGATACTGTCGGTGGAAGCGGCCGGATCTCTCTGCTCAGGCTGTTGCCCCCGCAACCAGGACCCGGATAACGAAAGGAAAGGCAGGAAACGAAACCGATAAGATGACTGTTTCATATGTAGCAGGTGGAATTTAATGATTGTTTTTTTTCACAAATATCAAACACATTAAAATATGTGAATCAGAGACCCTTCACGATCCCGGGAGGATATCTGGTAAAAATATACATTATTCATAGCAGAGGATGGTTTCGATCCATCGACCTCTGGGTTATGGGCCCAGCACGCTTCCGCTGCGCCACTCTGCTACGGTACAAATTGTTTCAGATTCCTGAAACCAAACAAACAAATCCTTAACTGTAAATATCCTAAATATTCTTAATTTGTTAGTGTGAATTTATTCTTAAATTCTGTAAATGACAGAATACTATTATCCTTGATTATATCTGACGCTATAATTCCTATAACACTCCAAATCTCCTAGTTGAGCTCAATACTGTACTTTATATTTTATTGATGGATTATTCCCCAAACTGTGTATTCTTTATTCCAAATTGTATTTATGAAGACGTTGGATCCTATTTGTTTACTTTTTTATTGTCAAGTCTTAAACACTACACGGGAGAGACTGTTTGACTTGTCACAGCTCTTTATAAAGCCACTCTTTGGAATAGTTAACAAGCAAGAGTATTTTTCAGAACAGAAAAGAAATTCTCACACAGTGATCAGGACCATTTAAGTTTTTAAAAATGTATTTAAATGAAGTTTATGATCCACCGAGAATAAAACACTTTATCTCCATCACTCGTTTCGTAGTTATGAAATTTTGGTGACAGTAAACCATCTCCTCTCTGCCAGCAACTTTAGAAGCCTATAAAACTTTCAACTTTAAAAACCAAACAAGACCTGTTTGTTAAAAAAAAAAATGTGATGTATCAAACTTGAATTCATTATCCAGAGTTGTGACAGATTAATTTGACTCATTGGTGACAACCTAAAAAAAAAAGGGACCGTACAAAACAGGACAACAGGATAGTTTAGTCGACAAGATGTCGCGGACAGAATCTAACTCTCAAATGCAGACAGAAGATCTTTGTGTATGTGTGTGTTTTCAGAGGCGTCTACGCAGCAGGAACATGAGGAAGACGGCACTGAGCAGGATGCAGAGCGTGCACACAGTGGGAACCACAATCTCTGTCACCATCTCCATGTGACCTATCAGCGGATCTGAAATGCAGAAATGGGAATGTAAGTAAACGTGTGTAATTGTCTTAGCTTCAACTCACAAGAAAAACAAAACCTTAGTTTTACATTATATAGATTTTTGATTTTTTCTTTCAGTTTGTTCATTATGTCACAGCCCCCTTGTAGCTGCATGGAAATTGGGGTCATAACAGCAAAAACATCCAGTGGAGAATACCACATTGAGGATCATACATTGTTGAAGTCCAAGTTGGACATTTGGGAGAATTTTGTGTGATAACATACTGTGAGAATAATATCGTCAACGGCTTTGCTGCTTGCAAACAATGCTGTAAAGCGTTAGTGGCTGATAGCCGCTTTTCAGCAACACAACTCTCAAAGCCTGTACATTTAATCCCGGTCCTCGGGTTAGGTCGTGGGACTTCAGTTAACAGGTACGGGCGGGCGTGGGTTTGATTATGAGATATTTATGCGTAACGGGTCGGTTCTGGGACTGAACTTTACGGGTCTGGGTGGGTACGGGCTATCAAAACTGGACCCGTGCAGGACTCTTGCTCAGATATCAGATATCCTCCGTGTTTAGATGAGCCAGCTGAGGTCGTTCCCTCCCTCTCATGTCTCCTTTGGGAGGTGTTTGGGGCATGCCCTTCTGGGAGGAGGACCCGGGGCAGACCCAGGTTTGCCTCATTTATTCTTAACATGTGTATACAGATATGGACGGATCCTTCCTTTGACATAATTTGGAACCAGTTTTATTGCTTCCATCATGGAGGTTAATGTTTTCACTTCAATTCTGTTTGACTGCCAGCAGGTTACCATCAACAACTTTGGACAAATTGTTCTGGTTCTTTTTCTGTGAGTTTGTAGTGGCAGTGGCGTCAACTGATTACAATTTAGCCTTTAAACATAGACATCTTCTGCAAAGTGATTAATAGTGTAGTAACTAAAGTAAAAGGAAGGAAGTAGAGGGTACAGAGCGTATCAAGTGGCATATACACCCTGTTGAGAGGTTAATCTCCGAAATGGGTCATTTTGTACCTAAACTTCATCATGCACTGGCCAAGCCTTTCCTGCATGTTCCTGATTTCCCTGGGATTTTCTTCTAGCTGGAGGGGCAAAACAAAGAAAAACCCTGTTAGATAGCGGAATAACAAGCTCGAGACAGAATTTTCCTTTGTTTGGCCCCACCTAGCTCATGACAGCCTACACTTTATAGGGTGCTCACCTGCAGCCAGGAGCTGGTTACTGGAAGAACAAGTCTCTACAGCTTTCCTCTTCCAGCTTTCCACCTGCCAAGATCAGAGAAACGGTTATATGACAAACTCTTCCCCGGAGGGGCTTTTATGGTCGACGGTAGTTTACCTCTCTCTGATTGGGAAAACCGTTGGAGCTGATGAGGCGTTTGTAGAACTGGACAGAAGCCTTTGGGTAGCGTGGTTTGTTTTTGTTCCTGAAGTCCACGTAGTAGAGTCCAAACCTCTCCGAGTACCCCTCATCCCACTCAAAGTTGTCGAGGAGAGACCAGGCTGTGTAACCTTTCACATTCACCCCGTCCTTGATTGCTGACCCACAAATTTAAACGCAGCACGACCACAGTCAGCTTCATCTGAGGAGTTGTGTTGGTCATATCAACTCTGGAGAACTGACTCACCTTTCAGCATTTCATTGATGTAGTCTTTGAAGTACTTCATTCTCCAATTGTCACACAGGTCGGTGCACAGCATTTTCTCCGATACACCGTTTTCTGTCACGTATATCATGGGATTTCCATACTGAGTCTGTTGGAGATGTGAAATGACATTCAAATTTTCATTTACAAATAAAAACGGCAGACTTGGCAGAGATGGCAGCCCAGCAGGCAGGGCTGGAGCCTACCTCAGCGTCATTAGGCATCACAAGTCTCCAGGAATGACATGTACAGACAAACAACCATTTACACGATTCACCTATGGGTAATTTAGAGAGTGGGAGGAAGACGGAGTACCCCGAGAGAACCC
>KV751315.1:20611349-20625765 GCA_001698575.1 Mola mola | reverse complement strand
GCCATCTTCAGAAGTTTTCTGATGACTCTGCAGTAGTTGGATGTATCAGTAAGGGTGATGAGGATGAGTACAGGGCTGCTGTGAACAACTTTGTCACATGGTGCGAGCAGAACGTTCTGCAAATGAATGTGGCAAAGACTAAGGAACTGGTAGTGGACCTGAGGAGAACCAAGGCACCAGTGACCCCTGTTTCCATCCAGGGGGTCAGTGTGGATACTGTGGAGGATTATAAGTACCTGGGGATACATCTTGACAATAAACTTGACTGGACAAAGAACGCTGACGCTCTCTACAGGAAGGGCCAGAGTCGTCTCTATTTTCTGAGGCGACTGAGGTCCTTCAACATCTGCCGGACTATGCTCAGAATCTTTTATGAGTCTGTGGTGGCTAGTGCTATCCTCTATGCTGTTGCGTGCTGGGGCAGCAGACTGAGGGTGGCGGATGCCAACAGACTCAACAAACTGATCCGCAAGGCCAGTGACATTGTGGGAATGGAATGTGACTCTCTGACGGTGGTGTCAGAGAGGAAGATGCTGACTAAGCTACGGACAATCTTGGACAAGGTCTCACACCCACTTCATGATGTGCTGGTCAGGCATAAGAGTACTTTCAGTGAGAGACTTATCCCACCTGTGGCCATCAAACTGTACAACTCCTCCCTCTGAATGGCTCTTGGACCTTTTCACTCCCTCAGATCTTTCATCTATTATACTGCAGTTCTCATACACTATTTATTTTCTGTCGCACATTTATTTATTTTACACCGTTCACACCTTACTGTATATACTCTGTATATACTCTTTTTATTAATGTACATACTCCTTTTATATATATATTTTGTTTTTTATATATTTTTAAACCTATCTCTTCTATGCTTACAAGGAGCACATGGTAAAGTAACAATTTCCCCTGGGGATAAATAAAGTATTCTGATTCACTAGATCAGCTGGAAATATTTTATTCCATCATTTTGGAGTAAGGAGATTTAAATGATGACTCTTTTCCAAATCTTCTTCTGTATGTTACCTTGAATTTGTAGTAGCCCTCACAAGAGGAGTCTCCCGTGTCATTTGAGTGTATTTTCCCCTTTTTATGGGCGAATTCATCCCAGATGCTCATTCCTTTGCCATCGATGTTCCAAGCACCCTCGGTCTGATAGGCAGAGCTGCCAGCTCCCCAGGAGAAACCTGCAGAGGAGGCCAGAGCAGGTGAGGAAACTCCAATTGTTATCGTGTTTGCAATGGGCTATTCTGCGTTTATCCGTGTGTCATACCAGTTGGGAAGGTGCCGTAGTAGAAAGACGTTCGTTCATTCTTCGTCCAGTCAAAGTCATCGGTTGCTGACACGCACAGCGCCAGAGCAAGCACTTGGTACAGCCTCAGGATGCACCACTTCAACATGGTGGTCTTTGGCAAGGAGCTTGTTGTCATCAGTTACACCTAAGAGGCATTAATGACCCAGACTGATCAATAACTTTACGGATATCATGGCATCAGGTTACAATATGTAGGTATCCACTGACAGCCTAATGTTTGAAAAAAGCGCTAGCTAGGGTGTCCTTCTAATAGACAAAACACAATAAAGTGCTCTCTAGGGGACAAATGAAATTAAGTGCCCTCTAGAGTGCCTTATCAGTGGATAAAATGCGATAAAGTGCCCTCTATTCAGCCACGCCCCTGGGACATCCTGAGTCCAACACTGATATTCTGTTAGTCTAGTCTTAGCTGGATAAAGTCGAGGCCGGATCACACATAACACAAAGCTTGTAGAACTCACTCAAAGATGTTAGGTTCTCACAGGTTTTGAGTTAAAAGCATCTCTAACTTCAGGATCACTTGTTAAGTATCCGGTGGGAAAACAGCCAGTTATTATCAGACTGCATGGACACAAACAAAAGAATCCAGTTTCATTTCAGCCAATGGACACGTTAAGTTATGATGGACAGAAAATAAGACAGCTTGTCCAGCACAGTCAGGATGAGTGACATTTCAGTGTGTATCTTCAAAAGGTAACCAAGACTCCAAAAAAATCAAAGCAGGTTGAAGCAGAAGTTTTGCCAAAGCTCGTGCTGTTTGTGTCCCCACATCAGAGTCTGTCCCAGCCCAGAACCACATATAGATGTCTGACCTGCTGCATTTGTCTCCGCTAGAAACTGCTCCAAAGTGCAAGAAACGTCCCAGAGCTTCTGCACCGAGTCAGTGCTGCTCAGTGTGAGCGGCCTTCCAGAAACAAAACTGAATGAAGCATCCAGGACATGTTCTGCTATTCATCAGCCCACATACAGCAACATCCAACACACAAACACACACCCCGAATCCCCCCATTTGAAGCCAGTGAAGTGTGAGCGTAAATCTGCTGTGGCGGACAGATCTTTTAGAAAAAGACGGGAGTTTGTCGCTGTAAGCAAAGCTCATGTCAGTGAGCCTGATCCCTTTGCAGTCACTTCTGCATGGCTCAAACTGTATTTACAACAGGGAATAAAGTCAATGCAGGCACACATATTACCATCATAAGGTTGATACAATTGGGTGTGACAGTGTTATGTTCTGTTCAGCAGCTGTCAAGAAAATCAATCTTTGGTTTCCTTTTTTTTTTATTTAATATATATTTTTCTTGACAAAGAAAATGGTCATTTATTTTCTCAGATTGACCAAAAGAATTTAAGTTGGATTTAATTAAGACAATTCAACATAATCTCTTAGGATATCATTTCAGGCATTTAATGTTGTACGTATTTTTTAGTTTTAGTTTTGGAGAAGGACAGCAAAGAAGGCACTCGACCTTTGTCATGGGACCATCATCATCTTAGTCAAGTGACCAAAGGTGAGGATGGGAGATGAAACAAGAGCACACAAACAACACCCCTGAAAAAATGTCATTTAGACCTAGCAGTCACTTACAGGTGCATAGAATAGAAAAAATATACTCAATACGTGTACTGTGACTTTTGAATTTTAACCGCTGTTTGGTGTTTCCTTTGTTGACGTTAAGACTTAAATTGGAATTTAACTTTGTGACCTTCACATTTGACCTTTTGTGGTCAAATTTATTATAAGATTAAAACTGGACACTACATATGTATATGTGGTGTAAAGTAGAAGCAGATTGGTTGAGTTTTGGATCGTTTGAAATTTTGCCTGATGGGAATTTGTGAATTTTTCGATTTTCTCCCAGATTTGACTTTTGACCTAAAAGGCCAAATTTAATCAGCCGATGGAGCTGCCAACAAGAATTCACAGGATCCGGGATTATTTGTCCAAAACTGTGGATGTTATGCTACTAACGAACAAACAAACCAAAAAGAAAAAAGAAAAAAGTGAAGCACAGTAGAGACAAATTTAATTGATATCTCACCATCGCCGGTCTTTACTTCTGCCAAGTACGGTGACCACCTTCACATGCGGTGGACATAATTATGGTAAAATGTTTATACCATGTAAATAACACATAAACACAAACATCGATAGACGCCAAGGAGCCTCGGAGAAACTGTACACAGTTATTGGGGTGTTTGTGTGGGCTCTCTCTGACCTCTGCCTTTGTTAGTTATTTTATTTTGTTCGTGTCCTTTGTGCCCCTCCCCCTCCCATCAGGGTCACGACCCCCCCCATCAGTGAATAGAGCGAGCTGGTCCCGCACAAAGCCTGAATACGACCATTACCACGAGGCGCATTGTTTACAGAGCATTGTTGTTAAAAAATGCTGAGCTGTCCAAAGCCAAAACTGTTGCCACTGCACTCTGCACATTAACATGTTAGTGTGTGTGTGCCGGCCCCCTCTGCTTGTTGTGTTGCATACCTGCATGCCCACTTCGGTTCCTCTCCGCATGTGTGTGTTTTATGTCTTTTTGTTCCCCACATGCAGCATTTCCAGCTGAGGATGATTGTGTGTGTGTAGAGAACATGTGCGCATTTGTGTGTTTAGCATATCAATGGCACCAAAGGGCCCCGGCGAGTGTTGCAGAAGCACTCTGAGCGTTCCATCAGCTGAACGCTCACCTCCGCCCACTCTATTTAAGGGGCTTTCTTGTTGGCTCGCCGAGCTGACATGAACATCTTTACTAAGGTCCCAGGATTAATCCAACGAACCAGGTATGTTGAACCTACAGAGTCAGACCCCCCCGCGGCGGTCAGAGGTGCTGAGGTGCTGGTTCTCCTCTCTCTGTCACGCATCCAGCACCAGTTTACCCCAAATCACCTGAAACAGTGACAGGAGACAGGCACATACGGAATGTTTCAGGTTTTATCCGAAGATACGACAACACGACATCATGTCTGAGTCAGAATCCATCTCTGTGATTGGTTTGTTCACCAACGTGACACCAGCATTGGCATCTTCAGTGTCACTGCGGTCTGCGATTGTTCTGTTGCCGTGTTTTCCCGATAGAGTTGTTCATGGAAAATGCTTCTGTATCTGCAGCAAGCTGGGGTCTGTGCTCCAACGTGCCTTCTACGGGTCCAGTGGGAGGGTGAGTCACATCGTTCTCTCTTCAAACAGCGTGTTTGTTCAGAGGGACGAGCTTCCTGTTTACCTCTGCCCAGGAGCTCATTTTTTCAGTCCACTTTGTTTGTTTGTTTGTCTGTTAGCTACGTAATGACCACAATTGCACTGGCTTGAACTGATTACATTGTGACCTTTATAGGTCAAAGGTCAAGGTCAGGAAAAATTATCAAATTTGTTTGCAGTGGGTAAAATTTTGGTCCTATCTTGGCCAAAACTCAGACAATTATTCTTTAACTTATATCACGCATGTATAGTGTCAAGATTTAATCCCCAAAATAAGTGACCTTGAGAGATCAATGTCAAGGTCACAATAGGTGATTTTGTAAAAGTTGCTGTATCTCAAGAGTCCCTGAGCAGAACTCTTTCAACAAGTGTCATGTTAGCTAGTTTATCTATGAGAAAAAAAAAGGTACATTTAATGACAGGTAATTTTTTAAAATATTTCCTTTTCAACACGCAAATATTTGAGGGATCAAAACTTAATGGATGTTAAAAGTAAAATGTGTTGAGTGTCAGTCAGGGCTGCTGTAAGTCATTGTGAGTTTGACAGTTGACAAACACGGGACCTGGTTGCAGTTATTTTCAGTATGTGACGCTTTGTGTGTGTCATTTGATGAATTACTGACCGCATTTATGCTTCTGGACTTGTACAAAGGGAACAAAAGTACACCAGAATCCAGGATGGGATTCCCATCTCCTGAAACTAAATAATAGAATGTAGTGTATATGAGTACGTAAAGCTCCTCAGTCAAAAACTTACCCTTTGCCTATTTTTCTGCCTAATGCGATGTACTGAAAATTTGTATAGTCACATGATTGTTTGAGACAACTGTATTAAGGATGCTTGTTATTATGCGACATTATAATTTATTGGCCTGATAATGGAAAATTATTATCGGGAAATTATCAATTATTGTTAAATATCATAAGCCTACAAATACATTTGATAATACAAAGATTGACATGATAAAGATTGATAAACCAAAACCCGAGTAAATATAGCAGACGATGTGTGAAAATTATTTTGTTTTGATGTTATGCCTTCCTCCAAGTGAAATATTTAGTATCTACTTTAATGAACAGGTAATAATCATATACAGTTAGTGTCCGCATATTGTACATCCCTAATAATTACGATTGTAACAATGAGCTGCAAGCTAGTTGATACTGCTAAAATTACATGAGTCTTTGAGCCGGCTAACTTGTTGAATGAGAAGCAATACGCGTTTTAAACAGCAGATGGTGCTGACACTGAAGGAAAGCGGTTTCGACAGTGGCGGTAGGACCAGGAAGCCATTGTCAACATGTCAAAACGACTGTCTGAAAGGGTGGGGCGGAGCTACAGAGTAAAAACAGGAAGGACAAGGGGCGTGGGATTGCTTCCATCTGAGTCTCATGCCTGATTCCCAGAAGATACAAACCAGCTTTAAGACAGAAGATATTTTTTTTTTAAAAGGTGAATCCTGAAACCAGCATAATGAATTGTATTACATCGTGAATTAAAATGACTCATTACATCCCTGCTAAAAAAACATAACAAAATATGCTGATTTTAACCTGCTAAACATCCACATTTATTATTGTCATTAAACATCCTGAACCAGGACCAGAACCAGAACCCGAACCACTAAAACATGACAAAACATTCGACAACAGAGCAAAAAAAGCCTTTTAAAGCATTGTATTGGAGGTGTCACACGTTGGACCTGCAGAAAATTCCCCCAGATGTTAAATTAAATGCTCATTAATCGTTGTACCTGTGGTTTCTCCGCCCTCAGGTGACCCTTTTCGAGCAGCGGAACTTCGCTGGCAGACACCTGGACCTGACTTCTGACTGCCCCCGGGTCAGTGACAAGAACTTCCCAGAGAGATGTAACTCTGTGCAGGTGGAGAGCGGAGCGTAAGTCTACACCATCAGCGCCACCTCCGTCCGACACAGACAGAGACCAGACGGCTGGTGGAACACAGGAAGTTATCAAGACGTTCACATGGGAATTATTTACTCTTATTACTGCTGACAGGGATGTTTGTGATTCTGTCTGCCAGCATAATTATATCTACAATAATTAACATGAAGTTTGGTGGAACCTCTCTAAATAGGTAAAAAGAAATTATTTAAAACTCTGTAGTTGGTCACATAATTTACAGGTAAAATATGTCCAAATGTCAAATTTAAAAATTAAAATACAGTAATTTGTTTTTATTGTCTTCTGAAACACAGATTATAAAATATCACTAAATTTAGGAAAACATTCATAACATTCAATTCCAGTTGAGTTTAATTGGCCGACCAATTTATCGGTTGGGCTCGAATAGTATTTAATATCAGCATCGGTGTTATTTAATTTATTTTATTTGACAAGTCCCATAATGAGTGAAATTGCAGTTTAATATAGCCAAAGAATTATAGTACAATAGTTTATTTCTTATCCTACACAGATACCTTTTTAAGTTGTATAGACACAATTTTATGTGTATTTTAAACTTTTATGCATGTTATTTTTTCATACAGTTAATTATTTAGAATTGTTAATTTCTCAATGAAGTTTAGTGCTTTATTGCACTGTTGTTATTTTGGACAATAAATTGATAGATTGGTCGATAGATAGATATTGGCCAATTTATCGGTATCTGGGTTTTTTTTTACTCCCTAGTATCAGTAATGGCACCAATATTAATCTATCTAATATTAGATTAGATCTATCTATATTAGATAATATAAATGTAATATTGATCAGGTTCTAATATTCATTATACGTCTTTTTTTCTCTGCATTTCATTTACATTTCTCCATCATGTCATTAGGACCTCATTTGTGAGTAAATATAACCACACCAGAGCTCATTGAGAGCCTGATTTGGGGTGAGGGAATAAATCCAGATTACCACTGCTGCTGTTTGACTCTCCTCTCGTTTGAAGATGGGTCGCTTACGAGCACGAGAACTTCCGGGGTCGTCAGTACCTGTGGGACATGTCCGAGCGGGGAGAGTACAACTGCTACGACAAGTGGTGCGCTCAGGTGGACCACATCTGCTCTGTCCGCACTGTCAAGCAGGTGAGCCGGCGCAGAAGCACACAGTCAGCATCAGCAGTAACACGATCAATAAAACACATGAAGAAGACAGACGTATACAAGCCAGGTGGAGACAGTCAATCTGACGTTTCACGGAAAAACTACACATCGACAATGTCACAGAGAGACTAGAAGGTTCATCTGTCAGTACAATGCATGATGGGTATCTACAGTATATGACAGAACAGAGCGCCATCTAACGAAATCTATCATTTCTAAAGATAATTATATCTATTCTCAGGGCAGAGTAAAAATGTGCACGAATAGAAATGCCTCATCCAAATGTAAAACACTGAACATGTTTTGCCACAGCTAGCTATCATCTGCCACAGCTTGCTAACAACTGCCACAGCTAGCCAACATCTGCCACAGCTTGCTAACATCTGCCATAGCTAGCCATCTCCCTAAGCTAAATAACATCTGCCACAGCTACAACATCTTTAAAAGAAGAAAATTCTATATTATAACTATAAATAACTGGAGTCGGTCCTCAGCTTCTGTGCGATATGACATTTAAATTGACTTTCTGCTGTGAGATTTTTTACATTATTGTTGTTGCTTTGAACAACAGTCTAAAGCGGGTAGTTAGTTGTGCCAAGTCTCAGAATTTTTTATAGCCACATAGGAAATATGTAACAAAATGCTGGAGGCAGTCTCATGCATGTACATCAGTTTTTGTACCTGATGTAGAAACCATCTACTGAGTGACAGTGTCACATGTCTCGTGTCACCGGGACAGTGGTGCAATGCACTTCAGTTCCAGATACCCTCCTGTCACTCCTCTTTCCTTGTACCTAATGTAAGAATTTTCACATCATTCTTGAACTTATTATCACCACAAAGCATCACTGAGTCATTAAGAGGAAACATTGATGTGTTTGGACTATTAAGAATTAATTTTCCAGGCAATAACATGGAGCTGTGCAATGAGGAAAACCTCATAAATGAGTTTTATGGCACTATTTGTGCTCAAAATCACTGGGGATAAAAACCTTTTGTTTAGTGATGTAATGTACAGTCAAACTTCAAAGATCTAGATGAAGTACTCACGCCTCAAACTACTGTAGAAAGATTCTTTTACAAATAAAAGTCATCCATTTGAATTTTTACTAAAGAAAAAGTGAAGAAGCATCATAAGCACCGGAATGTACTATAAGTACCTCTCTCAGATTTAAAAGTATTCCTCATTCCACATTTCTGTTGTTTTGTTTGTTTTTCAGGACAACAACCCTGCCAAAGCTCAGCTGTTTGAGCGCGCCAGCTTCTCCGGCAAGAAGATGGAGATCCAGGACGACATCCCCAACCTGATGAGCCGCTACAGTCTCAACAGAGTCGCCTCCATCCGCGTGCTTGGAGGAGCGTAAGTGCCCCACCCAGGAAGTCCACAGCAGGCGCCGCGACCCTCACGCCAGCTTCGTCCAGAGCGTTAGGTCATAATCACCGACGCCTCTGGGAAGTCTGCTCGAGTGTAGAGCGTCACAATTTAATGTGTTCTCGTTCATGTTGACATTATTTGAACAAATGCTCTGAAACCGCCACTAAAGCACGTGGTTTTACCAGAAGAAAAAACAAAACTATTTTAACATAAAAATAAACAGAAATTTGTTTTTTTTTGTAATTTGTTGACATATGTCGTTCAATAGGTTAATTTCAGATGGAGTTTAAGCTTTTTTTTTTTTTTTTTTTTTTTTTTTTTTTACTTCCAATAATATGATACGATACGATTCTTTATTGAACCCCAGATGTGAAATTTGGATATCATAGCAGCTGAGGACAGAATAAATACAAGTACTACTACTAATAATAGATCAATAGCTTAAATTATCATTTTAATTATACATTAAGAAGTACTCTTTGTTAGCAGTGGACCTTCCTGCCTGGTGATTTCTACCATTTTTCCCCAGACTTTTCCTGGTCAAAGCTTATTGATTCATCCTCACATTCATTTGTTAATTTTGTCATGAAAATGTTAATGATAAACTCAGCAGTGGGAGAGCTGCATTTGGTTTCTGGAGTTGAAGTTTTTTGGGCTTGAGTCTAAAAGCATCATCACTCAGACGATTCAGTGACTGTTCATCGACAGCTCTGAGGAAACTCTGACCCTGAGTGTTTGTAGGTGGGTGGTGTACCAGGAGCCGAACTACAAGGGACCTCACTACGTCCTGGAGAAGCGCGACTTCAACAACTTCTCCGACTGGGGCAGCCAGAACAGCACGGTGGGCTCCATGCGCAGAATCCACTTCAACTGAACGCCAAGTCTGCTTCAAATCTCGGTCCTGTCCTGCAGGACTCACACACACAAATATGAAGACTGTCAGCTTTACATACACTTGTTTTAATAAACTGTAAAAACACCATTTTGTAGTTTGTTTTACTCTTACTGAAGGGTAGCACTCAACACAGGTTCTTATGTTCTCAGTCCAGATCTCATCAGAACCAGAAGTCGGTCCCAGTCCGACAGTCATTGGAAGTTTTCTTCATCCCTAAAATGTTACCTACAGTGAAACAGCCATGTGTTTTTGACTCGATAACTAAAGAATTTATAAAACTAATGTTTCTAAAGACTGAATCCTAATTTCCCCTCCACATCCCGTTTTTCTCAGAGCTCCCCTGACTTGACCGCTTGCTGAAGGGGGAGTGTTTGAGTTCTACAAAAAGGCAATTCTGTCAGTTTATTCCATGCGGGTGTAATCTGCTGAATTGGATATTACTTCGAGTAAATCTACATGTTTGCCTCAGTTCAGGAAATGTTGCTCTCTTCAGTCAGCTGGTCAAATCTGAGGTGCATTTCCTGTGACAGGAAGAAGGAGAAACACTGAACATGTTTTATACAATATTAGTCACAATGTGCATCCCAGTATGAGACGAAGCAACTTAATATTATTCTAGAGTACAGTCAAGATAAATTAACAGAGAAACATTTTATTCAGCTTTATGGACAGAGACATATCCATGAGTATCACTACACAACATACCAACAGGATGGAGATAAAATTACCCAGACAAGAGGCACTTCCATCACGTGGATAAAGATCACAAAGCTACAAATTAAAACCTCATTGCAACAACCTCTGATTGGAAGTGGTGCAACATCTCAGAATGGTGCAGTTCAAGGTGCACAGCAGGAAATTCTGTCAAGACTTTTAAATAACTAAATCACCAGAAATCTCAAATAAAATAAAGTTATAAAAACATTTTATTAAAATCTAATTTCACCACAAGATCAGTCCAAAATAAAGTGCACAGGAAATTTCCTCGGAAATGTAAAAGCGAGCCTCAGGGTCCGCCGAGCAGAGCAGCCGCCATGTTCTTGACGACGGCCGACTTCAGCTGAGGGATGAGGCTGATCTTCTGCAGTTTGCTGCTCGAGTACTTGTTCTTCACCGCCTGCAGAGGAACAAAGTCCGTAAGACTCATTTTGTTCTCCACACGGAATCAGAACATCAGGCTCCGTCTGCAAACTCACCAGGAACTTGGTCTTCCCCTCGTTCACCGTCACCACGTTCTTGGCCATGTGCTGCATGATGGGCTTCAGGTGGGCCTCGTCGTAGGTCGAGTAGTGCCGCTGCGTAGGAGACTGACGAGACGGACGGGGTCAAACCACGGGAGGATTAAACTAAAACCGCTGGCTGCGGTTCCGGCAGACTCACCCACGGCAGCCCGGCGAGCAGCAGCTGGGAGAGGCACAGCGAGGCGGCGGCGATCTCCGAGGGCCGGTAGTGCACCATGTTGTAGTCGACAAGGGTCAGCTCCATCAGATACTTGGCCAGCGTGTGTCTCTCTACGTCAGCCTGAGACGCACACAGATTCTCTCAGTACCACATAATCAGCCTGAACGCAGCAACGCGTGTTGGTCTCAGCGGTAAACTTGTTTTAGACGAGACGTTTTGTCCAACATTCAACCAGCTCAGCTGCACCACAAATCAAACTAGGATGCTGTGCAGCTTTATGATGTGCAGGAAACTCAGACAGCTCTTAAAAACTAATGTACACCACAAATAAAGATGGCTGCTCAGCTCGCACAACTAAAACGGTGCTGATGGACCGAAGGGAGGCTAGTTGTGGTGGAAAAGACGAGTTACAGAAGCGGGATGGCAGCAGAATTAATGCAAGTGTTTGGATGAGCAGCCATTTTGGGATCGTTTCCATCTTTCCCCAATTTTGTTAAATGTAAAAAAGGGGTTTTGTCATGTAGGTTTGGGTTCATTGGATAAGATGGAAGATGCAATCATGTGTCCATGAGTGAGGAGAAATAACTCTGCGGCTCTTTAACACGATTAACTTGTGCTGCGGTGGAAAACTCACGTTGGACACCTTGGAGGCTCGTCTGAGGAAGTGTAACGGCAGCGGACGTCCCAGCTGGAAGTTGAGGCCCCTCAGAACCACCTGTTCCATCTCCAAGATCTGACACTTGGTGAAGGCGTTGTCTGTGATGTAGGCGAAATCTCCCACCTCTGGAGCGTACATCTCCTCGTACTTAGAGGCCACCAGCATGGCCGTCACGCCGACCAGCTGCAGCTTCCTGCGAGACACCGGCTGGACCTGCGGCACAGCGGGAGGGAGGGTTTCACACCGCTTACAGAACCCAGACCGGCTCTCTTCAGAGCGCTCGTACCTGGAGAAAACGATCCAAGATGGCAACTGTGAGGTACAGAGTCTCCTGCAGCAGCTGGAACCTGGAGTGAACCTGGACCAGCCAGTCCACCAGCAGCGCCCGCATCCGCTCGGTGATTTCATAACCCTGCATGTAGTTGGCTCGTACGGCCTGCTGCACCTGCAGGGACAGACAGCGATGAAAAGGAGCGGCACGACGACGCAGAGCGACGGCAGTGCGACCGGGGGCGAGAGTCACCTCCAGGACGTGCAGGTAGTTGTAGATGTCTTTGACGTATTGCGAGCAGAGCTGCGGCAGGTCTGCGTCCTGCTCGTCCACGTCCTGCACGGTGAGCAGAGCGTCAGAGAACGCCTGGCACAGCTGCTCCTCCTCCTCCTTCATGGAGGCGTCAGCTGGCTCCTCTGAGGGCAGGGGGAGGGGATCCGCAGGTGCCTCCACCTGGACGACCGGATGCACAACCTGAACGGGTACAGCTTCTTGGGCACAGGAGGGTTTGGCTGGAGCTTTGGCTGGAGCTTTGGCTGGAGCTTTGGCTGGAGCTTTGGCTGGAGCTTTGGCTGGAGCTTTGGCTGGAGCTTTGGCTGGAGCTTTGGCTGGAGCTTTGGCTGGAGCTTTGGCTGGAGCTTTGGCTGGAGCTTTGGCTGGAGCTTTGGCTGGAGCTTTGGCTGGAGCTTTGGCTGGAGCTTTGGCTCGTCCTGTCCTCTGAGGAGACAAGTCGGAGCAGTTTAATCACAAACGTGTATGTGAATGTAAATAGTGTCCACATAGTTTTGTCAGAGCGAACCAACACACGTGATGTTACCTTCGTGTTCACTGCTACTCCGGAACAGTTGGTTATCTCTCCGAGGGCAGCTCTCCTCTGACCCGCCGCCGTGCTTTTCCCCATCCTCAGCGGGTTCTCAGCGGCTGGAAGCTATTCAGAGACACGGAGACAAACCCCACAAACTCAGCAGTTTTAAAAACGGTGCCAGCGTGAAACTGAACCGCGTAGGCACCGAAAACAGTGCGACGCAGACAGGCACGTTAGCTAACGATGCTAGCCAGCGAAGCTAACAGCCGTTGGTTAAACGTCATAAATCAGTGGAATAATTTCTTACTCACCGCAGCTCGAACTTCAGCGGACGTCATGTTCAACGTTGACAGCAACGAGGCCGAACGGCGACTTAAGGAGACGACGCGGTGGTTTATTTACCGACCGGCACAGTTTACCAACAAGCTCCGTGGACACCGTTGTCAGCAGGTCAACAACACGAATCAAAAGACAAGCAAATTAGGAAAACATCATCAATTTGCAATGCAAGATTTTTTTGTAACATTCAAAGGTTCGAGCAGGTTATACAGAAATTCTAAAGCAAGGTGAATGTCAACGGATATTAGTATTTCTACGGTCAGAGTGGGTTCTGTCTTATAGAAAGGGCCAGTTTTGTACAGAACAGCAGCGTAATATGGCAGAAAATTATTATAACAACTATATAACTTTCACATCCATGTAAAAATATCCTGCATGTGCATTTCAGTTGGGCATCCAGCGGCCATGTGTCAGTAATTCATATCTTTATTTATCATACAGTATGATTCGTGTTCATATCACTAGGAATTTTGAACAGGCCTGTCTGTGGAAACCTCCTTTCCTGTCCGCGCCGGTGTAGCTACCGCGGCTACTGTTCACTCGTTTTCTGCTGAATTTGTCTTTTTTTCGTCCGTTCTCCGTTCTTGACAGAGAACTTTTCTTCGTAAACGATATGTTGTCTTTTATCGTTGTGCATTTTCCAATTAGAAACAAATAAATAAAATATTATAGGCTGTACGCCATGGCGCCCAATTTCCGGAATATGAGTGTGAGACGAGTACTTCCGGTTCAAGAAAAAAAAAAATAAAAAAACCCATAAACCAAAACAAAACAAAAAATGGCTGCCACGGTCTCACCTGATTAGTGAAAACAAGCAGCGAACGATGAGCTTCTGCGGGATTCAGAGGAAACGTCTGTCCTCCCAGCGGGGGACCGATGCGGCGGTAAAATGCTCCGTCCCACTCTGTAGCGGTTCGTCACGCCTCAACTCGAAGGTTAGCTTTCATTCCTTCCCTGTAGATCCGGAGGTTCGGGCTCGGTGGCTGACCAAGATCGGCCGGGACAGCCTGACGCCGACGGAAAACACCCGCGTGTGCAGCAGACACTTTCGGCCGGAGGACTTCGTGGTGACCGCCGGGGGACAGAGGGGATTGCA
>KV751315.1:20580450-20611009 GCA_001698575.1 Mola mola | reverse complement strand
CCCCGGACTGCAACATGGACTCGGAGTCCGATGGCGACTCGGACTCGGAGATGGAGACGGCAGGGCGCGATCACGATTACTGTGTGACCCAGGTGATGATGGTGGATGAGCTGGGCAAAGAGAACGCGACCCTGCGCCGGAAAATAAGGGCCTTGGAGCGGCAACTGGAGACGCTGCAGCCGCGGAGCCGCTTCATGTTCCAGCGGTTCGCCTGGTCGGACGAGGACGCCCGTTTTTACACCGGGTTGGTTCACACACGTTGTTCCCGCACAGTCACTTCATAACTAATTTATTTGTGGGGGGCGACTTAAAACGTCTGATATGCGCGTTATTGCGTTCGTAGGTTTGCCTCATTCAAGCACTTCCTGGCCTTTTGGAGGGTAGTGGAGGCCGCGGTGAACGCCGACACTCGGGCTTCCTCCGCCCGCAGCCTCGAGGACTCTCACCCGGCCACGGTACGCTGGGAACAGCCAGTGGTGGGAGAAACACTCAGACCTTTCACTGGGATTCCAAAATATGAGTAATACTACAGTATTTAAATATTCTGCTTCAAAAGTTATATAGTCTAGTTTATTTACGGAGAATTTACTTCCAAAAATACAAGAATGAATGAATGAGTGAAAAAATACAAGTATAAGATACTGTAATTACTTCAGCCAAATTTCATCACCGTGTTTAATACTATGGACAATACTGTGCAAATCTCTGTTCGATTTGTTTATTTCTCAGTTTCTTATAGACCCAGAGAACACAGACAATGTAATGCAATATTATAAAACATAAACAAATCAGAAGGAACAGCTTCTGCAGGCTGAAGTAAATGTTACAGTCGGCACATGTTGAACTCTGCTGGGCCGACAGGATTAGATTTACTGCACTCATCCGCTTGTGTGTCACACCAGGTTCATTCAAGACACAATCAAAGCTTCTTATTGACCGTTTGAGTCGCGATTTGACTTTTGTGTTGAGTGTTTCATACACACCTTGTATGAGTTTATCAGAGCAGAATTTAAATGTATATAGGGTTTACAAGGCCAACTTTCAGTCATAATTTCACCCAGAGCTCCCCGGATCACAGGGTTTGACAGACATGACATCATAATTTAGCATCAGCGAGGAGGCTCTCAAAGGAAAATGAGCAACAAACGGGATACTGGACACATGGTATTCAAGCTGTCTTCAAGAAGAGAGAGTCGGGAGAGGGCGAGGATCAGAAAGGAAACTTTAAGAGTCTGATGAGTCTGAGTCTCTTCATTGAAGGAGCAGAAGTCCAGCAGGACCTGGCTCAACATGTGGAGCTTCATCAGGACTCCACTCTGACCTTCTACAGTCTGAAGCAGCTCCATCAGGATGGTCTGTGGAAGGGCATCAGCCCAGAAACCTCTTGAAAAGGCTGAAAAATACATAGAAATGTGTTTTTTGTCTGTTGTTTTTGGCATATATTGTTCAATAGGTGACAGTGTGATGGAGGATGTGATCTGAATGGGTCAAAATGAGTTTTTCATTTCCAATGGACTTGAAAAGTTCAAGATGCGCAGAGTAACACTGACCTCCAGTAGAAACCGTTCTGAACTGTAGCTTCTTTTCATTTTGTTTACACGTTTCCTGTATTTTCTCGTTGGATTTCTTCTGCACGGCTCTGCAGGTTCAACACTTGTTTATCTCTACAGAAACTGCCCTTCATCGATGAGCTGCTGCTGTTCCTCATGCACCTGTCGGTTGGCCTGCCTCTCAGGGACCTAGCGGAGCGTTTCGGGGTTAACACCACCACCGCCAGCAGGATTATCGCCGCCTGGGCACACCTCCTGTACAACCTGCTGGGACGCCAGTGTCTGTGGATCTCCCCAGAGGCGGTCAGAGCTCACCTCCCACCCGAGTTCTCGGCGTTCTCGGACACGCAGGTGGTTCTGGACTGCACCGAAGTCTTCTGTCAGACTCTGTCCTCTGCGCTGCAGCAGAGCCAAGCGTCCCCCAAGAACAAGTCTCGCGCGGCATTCAAGGCCATGATCGGCATGGCGCCCCATGGCGCTGTCACGTTCGTGTCTGCTCTGTATTCAGGGTCCCTGGGAGGCCGTGAGATCTTCAAGCTGTCGGGCATCACCAGCCTGCTCACACCAGACATGGCCATTATGGTGGACAAAGGGTATCTTATTGATGACCTGGCCCCGTGCAAGGTGCACCGGCCTGCCTTTTTCTCCGACGACCGGCACAACCCGCAGACCGCGTTCATCAGGCGTCTGCGGGTCCATGTGGAGCGGTGCATCAGGAGGGTGAAAGAGAACAAACTTTTTGACAAAGACGTACCGCTGTGTGTGCGTGGGAGCGTCGAGGAGCTGTTCAGCGTGGCGTGCTACCTGGTCAACTACCAGAACAGACCACTGCACGAGACTGATGCAGCCCGACTCATTTATTAATGACAATCGGTGCCTGTCAATCGACGAAGGTATCTGGAGCCAGTTGCACAAAATTAGACCAGGTTTTGGACTTAAATTTACGTAAGACGTATTGTGGACATTTAAATAAGCCTGTCTATGAGTGACCTATTTAAGACTGACATAGAAAGCCTGCCATGCTATGCATCATGGGTAAAAAAGACACTTTACAGGAGACAAACACGGTGGACTCAACAGCGACACTCAGTGGCCGTGGGAGATCATTGCATTTCACTGCAGCAGGAAACACCCTGTTGGAGGATTATAACGTGGAAAAGTTTGATAGTTTCTTTGTTTAATCGTTTAATGGAAACGTGAAGCCAGCAGAGCAATATTTTCTCAAGGAAACTGAACACTCTCCATTAGTTCTTGATGTGATCTACAAGTCCGATGGGTTGTTTTTACCTCCAAAGAGGCTGTCTTTCTCCTCAGAGCTTTCCAACATCCAAATATTTGGTTTGGAGGACCATGTCCTATTTCAAGTTTTAAGTGTTCCTATTTTTCCTTTTTTGTCAGAATAACAGCATAAATCCATGTACATGTGTGTCTCCTAACTAGTGCTCTAACAGATTGTTGCCATGGCAACAAAGCTCCGTCCCAGGAAAAGTAGTAAGACGATGAAGAAAATGGCCAATGTTCACTCTGAGAGTAGGAACACAGGCAGTATTGAGTCTTACAAAAAGAAACAAAATGAAGTCAGTCTTAAGTTTTATACAGCAGGTTGGCTTTATAAGACTAGTCAAATTTTTTGGAGTTTGTGCAGCTGGTTTCAGGAGTCCTTTTGGTTCCTGAAGACGTTTCTACCTCACCAGAAAGGTTTTTTTTTTTTTTAGTGTTTGGGGACTTGGGGAGTCCCAAGTCTTCAATATGCGGTGGGGTCGTTGACCCTCTATACAGCATTTCTAAACATACTAGATTCCTTTAGAAAGCGTAAATTATTTCTATTTGCACACAGAACTATTTCAGAAAAAACAAGAATTGCCAGGGTCAATATTAACGTCCCCCTTAAGAACTGACCTTTTTATTCGGCCATAGCACAAACGATGTACAACGACAAGCTTTGACTTTGTAATGCTCGAAGCTTGTAGATACAGTTAAAACTGAGGCTTACCTCCCAATTCACACACTGTAAAGTTGTCACTTGAAGCCTCATGTCAATAACAAAAGAAATCAGTTTAGTCTTGAGAAAAAGAATTGTTGATGCTCACAAAGCAGGGGAATAAATAAGCAAAGTTATCACGGCGTTTCCAAGTGTCACGAACTGGAGAGAAGTATTACCAAGAAATTCAAAAAACAACAAACAGTACAGAACAAGCCTGGCAGAGGTAGAAAGTGAAAGATTTCAAAGACTCTGGAAAGAAAACTGGTGAGAGATGTGTCTAAAGACCCCACAACAGCCGCCAAGACACAAGTCACAGATTGTGGTCTCAAAGAAGACAATCATGAGTGCTTTGCACAGGAACGGACTGAAAGGCTGCAGACCAATAAAAACTCCACCTCTGCAGGAGACACCTTCAAGGTCGACTGAAGAATGCCAAGGACAACCTGGAAGACGATTGTGCCCACTGGAAGAATGTGCTTATGTTTGGAGAAAGAAGGGAGAGGCGTATAAACCAAAGAACACTGTCCCCACGGTGAAACACGGTGGTGGGAGCATTATGCTGTGGGGATGCTTCAGTGCGTCTGGAACTGGGAACCTCCTCAAGGTGGAAGGAATTGTCAAGAAAGAAGGATATGTGAAGGTTTTTAAAAGAAAACCTGTCTTCCAACCGACTGACATGGAACTTTAACCACCCTGTTTTATCAGCTTTTACCACTTTTTGATACATCCATCCATCCATTTTCTACCGCTTATCCCGTTAGGGGTCGCGGGGGGGGCTGGAGCCTGGAGCCTATCTCAGCATCTTGGGGCGAAGGCGGGGTCACCCTGGACAAGTCGCCAGTTTGTCGCAGGGCTGACATATAGAGACAAACATCCATCCACACTCACATTCACACCTACGGGCAATTTAGAGTGACCAATTCACCTAACCCCCAGTTTTTGATACATATGTAAGTAAATACTGTATTTGAATCAAATAAAGCTGAAAATTGAAAATTGTGTACTTTGATGTAAATGACCTGGCGCTTCCCCACCTGCAGTACGACCACCAGGAGGCTGCAGCACTCTTTGGGAATCACTTTTTTTTTTTTTTTATATATATATACACCAATATATGAGAATTTCTACATTTTTTTTCCCTTAATATTGCTATCGACCCCAAAAATCTGATATTGATTGGCCTGTAGTTCGAACTTCTGTTACATCAAAGCAAACATCTGTTAAGAAACCAACACCCAGATTGAAGAGCTGCATTTTAACCCAAATCGTTTCCTGTCGACGTCGGACAGAATAATTCAGTGTGTTGTCACGTCTGAGGAGCTGAGTGATCAATGTCGTGTGGTCGACTGGGGGGAGTCAGGAGGAGAGTCAACATCCCTGGTTTCCTCATTTCCTGACAGGAAGTCACTCGTGCGTCCTCTCTCCTCTACGCTGGGAAAGTCAAGTACTACAGTGTAATACTGAAACAGTACAAAAACGCGCGAGACGGCTGAATGCAGAAACACTCGCCTTCATGTGGCTTCGCCCGCGCTTCGAGACGAGGAAACATTTACTGTAAACGGGTCCAGTGAAATGAGGAGCAAAACCAGCTGATCCAGACCGTCTGCATTCATGTGCTGCAGAAACAAATGAAGAGCTGCTCTTTAAAGCTCTGAACCCTCTGATAAACTGTATGAGAGTCTGGAGGAATCGATGTGCAGATGGGCGGAGGCGCCGCTGGTTCTGGTCCCGTTGCTGGAACTGAAGGCGAGCTGTGAAGTAACTTGTGACCTTAATGTGTAACAGAGTTTTAACACTGTAAGTATTGAATTATTTAAAATGTTCTGAGTGCGGCAGCAGGAGTGAGTCGTTTTGCAGCTGATGGCCCGAAAGGTGAAGACAAAGTTAAGACAGTGAAATCGGTGCTGGTCCTTGGCCAAGTTGGGTTCCAGAGCTGCAAAAAACAGTCGGCGGCTCTGCAGGAATAACAATAAATCTGCAAACATTTCAATTATCAATGAATAATTTTAGTCATTTTTTTCTCCCAAGTGAGATGTGAGAATTTGATGCCATTTTTAGTTGAACCAGCATGTTTGACAAAAAACAGCATTATGTTTAGTTAGTAAGTAATGCTTTATTGTTGACAGTTGAAGGTTTAAAATTGCTCACAAAGGCATGTTGAAAAAGTCATTTATTCCTATTTATTACTCCTCATGTTACATGATTGATGAACATTGTTATTAGTATGTAAATAGTCATCTATTGTTAAAACCTTTGTGAGTGAAAATAACAAATATCATGTATTCAATATTTTGTTCAGTTTTTTGTGTTTTCTGAAAAAACAACTTGGGACATTATTTTAAGAGGTTGTTGGTATATAGGACTCAAAACTGTCAGTCTGAAATCATCAAATCATAATTACATGTCCACTAGAGCTGCCCAGGAAGTGGATTTTGATAAAGGAGTAGTTTTCTTCAGTGGAGCAGAAATATCATACATTTGCTGGTTGCAGGATTTGCCGTTTTGGGGGTTCTGGACTCTCGGTTGGATGAATTTGTGTTTTACGACCTCTGGCCGAGGGCGACACGCTCGGCTCTCAAGCTGGAGGCTCAACACAAAACCTGGCCAAGACCCTGCAGGTGTCTCCAGCTTCCCTTCATCTTTTAGTTTCAAAATCACAGCTAAATAGAAATATCATTTTAAATCCGTTAAGTGACGGGCATGAATCATGAGTAAAGATACGTGAAGACTCGGTTTCGCGCTCGTGGAGACTCACGGAACAAGAATAACAAATTCTGCCAATGTGTCAGTTTCTAACTATCTTTCTGAAATTAATAAAAAGAAAAAAAACAAAAAACTTTTGGTGTCGTTTTGTGATCTGTACCAAACGCTGACTCAGCATTTACTCGGATCACTTGCTGTTGTGGATCGTCTGCAGATACTCATAGTGTAACTTCTCCTGCGCCTCGTACAGCTTGTGCAGCTTCTTGGCCTGGCCTTTGCTCAGCTCCTTCCCCTCCACGTCGTGAGTGGGGAAACCCTGCGGCGAGTGAAATGTCACCAAAGCCAACCAAAGAAAGAAAACAGCATCATTGTGACAGGAAAAATAAACTGCGTTTACCATCTCGTCAAATCTGGAATACTTGTCAGTTTCTGAGCGGAACATTTCACACGGGGGGACCTTCATCTTCGCCAACTTGGCCATCTGGAACGAGAAGAGAAGTGAGTGAGGGAAGGCGCAGACGGAGGCCAACGAGGAGGACCGAGCCATCAGACGGACAGACCTCCTGCTCTTCCTTCTTCCTGGCAGCTTCCTCCTTTTTCAGCTTCCTCTCTGCTTCCGCCTGACAAGCAAACAAGGGTCAGAGGGGTCGTTCACATGGCAACCAGCTGTCAGCTTACCTGAGCTGCTGTTCAGCTTTTACACGTTTTACAGCAACACACAGCTGTTTTAAAGGAGAACTCCGGTGATTTTACACCTAAAACACATTTTGGATCTTTACGGCTCTTATTTTAAGCCAGATAAACTGCTTTTTTTGCCACCAGCTCACCACTCAGTTTCTGTTAAAATTACAACCCATGGACTCCTTATGGAGTTAAATTAATGGATCCTTTGTGAGCCATTTATTTATTTATCTAATTTCTATCAATTCTATTGAAAGAGCCTCCGCAGGCCATCAATCCCAGGCCACGCCCATCCGTTTTATCAAGCCTGCTTGTTTATGGTTTTTTTAATTGTTATTTTGATTGCGTGACAAGAGTGTTAGGGCCACAGTGAGGGGGGGAAAAAAAAAAAATCTGCGAGACCTAAAGTGTAAAATCGTAACTTTACGAGTAGAAAGGTGGTGATTTTGGTTGGTTCCTTTAGAGGACACATATCAGGACAGCAGGGGGGCACGGTGGTACAGTTCCCGGGAAATTCTTCATAAGCATCAGGACTTTGAATAGAATTTGAAACAAACCAAGTGGATGCTGAAGAAAAAACTACACGAACTTAGGAGGCTGTCCAAGGATCTGCCCGTTTTGTTTATTTCTGCATAAAATCTCAGAAACTTATTTATTTTTTTTTCTTCTAAATTTATGGCTTAATTCTCGCCGGGGGCCTAAAAACCTGTCGTATGATGTTAGTGGCGTTTAAAAGTTCATTTCTTTAAATGAGTCGTCTCATCCTGTGTTCTCTGGCTCCTCCCTCACCTTCTTCTTCTCCTCCCGCTCCTTCAGTAGTGTCTCCTTGTCGACCAGCTTGACTACGGTCGACAGACCTGCAACAGTTTGTTCACTGAGTCATTTTCCTCTTCTTAACTTTAAAAACCACCACAATCTCAAACAGAATTTGGAAGCTTTTCTCTCCGTCACCTTCATGATCCTCCAGTCGGACTCCAAGCTCCGGTAACGTGTCGTCACGGATGACGTCGCATAGCTGCAGCAGCGCCGTCACTGCACAGGTTCAAAACAAAGACCTTCATTTGAATTGGAAGATAAACTCTGATGTAACAGACTGAAAACTCACATGATGTGTTACATTTCAGCACCTTCTGGAATTCTAACCTTTCTGCTCTCGGGCAATTTGGCGGACGCCCTCTCGGAACTCCGACAGCACCGTGAGGTACGGCATCACCGTGCTCTCCAGCTGGAAACACGGCAGCAGCTCAGTGTAAAACTTCATTCTCGTTTTAGGGAAATTTGCTCCAATTTGTTTGGAAGGTCAATTAAACACAAAGATTTAACGTGACTGATTGGCCGTGAGATGTTTGTATGAGCCAGTTTTCTTACGTCGACGTTCTGACTTTGTCCTCCCACAGCGAAACCGATGGACGCCGGCTCTTCGATGGCACCAAATATCTAAACGACAGGAAATCAGATGTATTAAACAGGATCGAACGAAGCTTCACGACTGAACACCAAACGACCCGGACCGGACTCACCTTCAGCATGTCGGTGAGGTAGGCAGCAATGCTCTCCAGCAGCATGCGGTTGGGCTGCAGCCTGGTGCTCTTCCTGCCGGCGATGTAGCTGTTGCTCTGGCTCACCAGGACTCTCATCTCCTCCATGGCAGTGCGAGTGTCCACGTTGTCGCACAGAGCCTTGTGGACAGCGGACTTCCTGTCGTAGAAACTGGACAACACACCGGCTTTGAGCGGAGAACTGGACTTTACTATAGCTGCGCTTTCTTTCAAATCAAAGAAAATGTGCTTTTATGTGTTTTCATCCATTAACATCATGCGAACATTAGGGAGTCAGTTAATTGAGAGAGCCAGCAGGGGGCACACTATCCAGTCAGGCACAGGTGTCATTTTACCACAGAAGAAGAAGGTGCAACCTGATGATGTAATTAAAGAGCACTAACTGACTGGAGAGGAAGAGGAAAAACTCAACATCTACTACAGACATGTGCTTTTCACCTGCTGCCACTCCTTCTCTCCTGCTTTGGCATTTAAGTCACGTGATCTCATCCTGTACTAACTTACTCTGTGTCTACTGCACTTATTAGCATTTACCTTTTATTGATGCACCAACTTTTTCACTTACCTCAAACGTAAAACCTTCATGAAATATTTCAGGATTTTTTTGTTTCCATTCGTGCTTTTCATGCACAAACTGATATGCAGAAAAACCAAACTGATAAATGAGTTTCCTGTATGGACGCCTTCAGTTATGGTGAAAGTTAAATGACCGTCTGGGGAAGATTTACCTGTCGTTGAGCTCCATCTCCACCGCCTCCCACTTCTCATAGCGACCGGTGATGTCAGTGGGAGCGCGCAGGATGTCTTTCACGTTCAGGAAGAACTCCTGGGTCAGAGAGGGCAACGAAGCCGCAGGTGAACACAAGCCAGAGGCTCAAATTTAAACAAAGACTCAAGTCTGCACCTACGTTCATGAACCTCTCGTACTGGAAGGCCGACTCCATGGTGTTGGAGGAGTAGTCCAGGGTGTCCTTCCAGGAATGCATCAAGAAAGCAAGACGGAGCTGCCGAGCTGCAGGGCGATGAGGAGAGAGGAGGCTTTAATGCTTCATCTCTCCAGCTAAACACAAGACATTTCCTCTGTCCGGACTGAAGTCTTTAAATGAGATCGTCACGAGGCTGCTGAACAAAGAGATTCACGTCCCCTCCTGCTTTCAACAGAAACACCTAAAATACAAATCACGTCTGCGCTGAAAACGTGTCGCTTCCCTTTTATTTTACCTGTGCAGAGCAGCCAGCGAATGAAAGATTTAATTTCACTGTTCAATAAAAATATAATCTCTCAACAACTGTTTGTTCATGATTCAAGTCATTTCAATATTAAATATGAAGTTATTCTCTAAACATCTGTCAAACTTTACATCACGTGGCCTATTTTTCCCCTTTCGTTTTGTCAGATCATCCCATCAATACAATACTATAATTTCCCTGCTGGGGAAACAGCGATGTGTAAGACTTTAGTGTGACTGGACACGGAGGAGAACTGATGAGCTGGACCGATTTTTAAACAAGGTTCCATAGTTCCCACCGAAGTAAAGCTTTAATCAGAAACTGAACCTGCACCAGGATGTACGACAGGAAGCACATCTCATCTGTACTGGATGGTAACTTTGGTAAGACTGAAAGAAGTCACCTGTGTTCTTGGCCAAGGCCTCTTTAATGGTGATGAAGTTCTTCAGAGACTTTGACATCTTGCAGCCGGCGATGGTCAGGTGTCCGGTGTGCAGGAAGTATCTGACCCAGTGATCATTCTCAAAGAAAGCCTGTGAAGATCAAGACCAGCGTTCAAATCCGAACTTCCTCTGTTCCTTTATATCAGCTCATCATCTGTGACGGCTGAATATTTTTCACACTCGGCTGGTTACAGTTACTGAGAGACAGAACGAGTGAACGCCTCCATGATTTTGTACCTCGGACTGAGCCAACTCGTTGTCGTGATGAGGGAACCGGAGGTCAAACCCCCCGCCGTGGATGTCCATGGACTGTCCGAGGATGGAGCCAGCCATGGCCGAACATTCAATGTGCCAGCCGGGCCTCCCCTGAAACAACAGTCGGATAAACAAAAACCATTAGTACCAGTTCCACGGCGGTTCTGTTGGATCAACCCCATCTCGAATGAAGTCCCACCTTCCCCCAGGGAGAGTCCCAAGAAGGCTCCCCGGGCTTGGATGCTTTCCACAAGGCAAAATCATTGGGCGACTTCTTCTCACTTAATCTGTCAGCAGAGATGCTCAGGTCGCCTAAAAATAATTTTAAAAGAAACATGAAAAATGTAATCATTTCTCACTCTGGTGACACCTAGTGGTCAAAGATGACACTCTCCATGTTACCACAGCAGGTTTGCTTGATTCTTCTAAGTAAAAAAGTTGAGGTGTGGTAAAAACATACCTTCTCCCTCTTGTAAAGCTTTCTGATCTCCCACTGCCTCCGGCACCAGCTTGGCGTACGAGTGCTGCGGACTGGAATCAAACTTCGAGGTGTCAAAGTACACGGATCCGTTGGATTCATAACTGCAAACAGCAGAGATTTCGATAAATAAAACTGAAAAGGTCCGAAATGACAGGGTGGGTGTGATAATAACGGTTCACGCGGGCCGCTTCTCGCTCACCCATAACCATTGGAGACGACCTTCTTCACAAAGTCCACAATCTCGGGCACGTACTCGCTAACGCGAGTGAGGACGTCCGGAGGAAGAACCTGAAGGCCACGAAGAAGGAGAAGAACAGAACGTGTCACACATGGACTGAAGAAACTCTTAAGTGCATTTAGGGAACCTGTAATTCTGTTTATCATCACATCAAAAGTTTGTGTGTGCGTTCTTCAGTTTTGGAGATATCAGCTGAGATTTGCCTTCTCTCCTGTATGAAGAAACTAGATGATATGACGTTTGTGAAGCTCAAAGCGCAAAAAGAAACCATGTGACTTTCCACAAATCATGACTCGGGTACTCGACAATCCACGGACTTTGTTGTGCGCCGTTTCATGGAGGAACGGTCTTCTTTCTCTATCACTGTGCAAAAGGAAGTGTGCGTTTACTGGTGGACTTGTGGCTTGTGAACACTTTGAGTACCACAAATGAAGAGCCATCGAGTTCCATTAAAGCGGAGAGAAGCTCATATCTCCAAAACCGAGCCACATCCACATTATGGTTTCCCTCAAATGGCCGGCATTTACTGTAACAAAGATGCATCTCCTCATTATCAAATTATCACAGAATTGCCTCTGAATTTGATTATTATTGATTCTAACAACGGATTAATAATTAAGTGGCTTTGAATGTAGAGGTATAAGAAAAATAAACCAAGTGTAAAAATATTGTACAAGTTTTAAAAAGTTAGTTTGGTAACAAAAACATGATGATGACTTTACATGGATGTATAATTATATGTGAGCACACACTCACATTTCTCTGTGTTATCAGAAAAAAAAAAAAAAATCGCAGTAATTTATCAGATTAAGAATTCATCTTTTTACTCAAATCAATAGTTTTAAAGGGAATATCAAAGATCATTTTTTACGATCAGACTGACATTATCAAACGCTTTTTATTACTTAATATAACTGTGTTTGCTTTCCCATCTTGTCTTGGACATTTTGTGAATATTGAATCGAAGCTGGCTATAATTCTGAGACTTTAGCCCAGCAGGTCACAGGAACATGATGACCTCCAGTATCAGCCCACCACATATTTCAGTTTCTGCCTCGTGTTGTGTTTGTCTGACCCGTTCACCTCCTGTTTCACTTACGTTCAGTGCCTCCATGTCTTTGTGGTACTCCCCCTCCCAATACTTTGGCAGAGAGGAGAAGATTGAATTCTCTGTGACTTGACTTCCAAACTGCCTGTCCAGCCAATCAGCCAGCAGGTCCTTGGACTCCTCCAGCAGCACCTTGAAGACAGAAAATCAATTAGGAATCAATCAGTTGAGGGTCAGTGATGTGTTGCTGAAATTTATTGTTTAGATTGTTTAATTCATTCTCCTTTTGTTTGGTTTGGTCGAGCATCTCTGAAGGAAAGAAATCACTTAAACCAAATCCTTAAATGGTCCAATCGGCTGATTAGAGAGTCACGGCCAAACCCGACAATCGCTGGACACCAGACAGCTAACTCCATCCCAAATAATGAGTCTGAGGTTTATGAGGCACACTTGAATGCAACATGATTTCCCCGTTTGTGCACACATGCTTTGCCGTACGAAGTTCTATTTCGGAGTTTAAGACGAGCACCTGAATGCACCGTTTAGTCCCCTTAACTGGGTCAAATTCTGGACACAGAGAGACAACAGAGGAAAGACACAGAGACAAATCTACAAAGATAACTGAAGTTAAAACATGCCAATAATGCCGAACAGAACCTTTAAAGAAACGACTTCAGGTACAAATGGCCACAGCAGCGCAGAGAATTCGCCCACATTTACACTTGATGGACTGACTCTTATTGTTCTTAAAACCAGCACTGCATTTACACTCATGGTGTCTTGTCTACTGGAGATTTCCCCACATAGGAGCTGACAGTAATTTACTCTCTCACCACAACATTAATGAGATATCTGGCCTATATGGTGCACTGGGACATGTTTTATTTTAGTAAAGTTTAGTTAAGCTGGAGGGGATCATGTTGTCTAGGCAGCTGCCTGAACTAAAGCGCTGCAGGAAACCCTGTATTCCTTTAATCTAACATAGAGGAAAGAATCGTAAAGTTATGCCTCTTTACTATTTAAATTTGGATC
Organism: Mola mola; assembly: GCA_001698575.1. Lineage (NCBI taxonomy): Eukaryota > Metazoa > Chordata > Actinopteri > Tetraodontiformes > Molidae > Mola > Mola mola. The sequence continues at coordinate 20,597,805 of KV751315.1, read as the reverse complement.
TACAGAAGGGAAAACACCACCGTCTGCTCAGTCTCACCTGGGCCAGAGGTTGGACCACCTCGTCTGCTGCGTTGCCCTCCATCGCTGCCTGCAGGGGCTGGCCCCCAGCCTCTCCAGCATCTGCTTCTTATCCGGGTCTGTCGTCGACGCCAGCTGAGTCTGAAAGGGCTGAAAACAGCCAGAAGAGCATGTGAAGATCTGAAGTGGGGAGATACTAATCACCGCTGGAGGCTAACTGAGCGCGTGTGCTCACCCCTCTGGCACTCAGGACGTCCTGCAGGATCTGAGCAGCGTTTGGCTGTTTGTCCTTGTACTGCTCCAGCAGGTAGTTCTGTCGAGCTCTTTTAATGATCTGAAAGGCACAAATGCAACATGAAGAGCTTCACTTATGTCCACGTTAACCTGGATATGTCAAAAGAAATGTATCATTGCTTTCGTAACTACTGTATACGTAATTCATACTTATGGTTTAAGAGAAATACCAGGCGATGGCATTGGTTCATGGCTTATTTTACGTAATGATGTGATAAAGCCGCTGAATTTGACAAATTAAACTGGTTGCGTCAAAATAGACATCAGTTTAAACAATTTTTCAAATGAATTTGAAATGTTTGATTTTAAGAGTGAAATTCAAGAAGTTTTCAAGCTGTGTAAACCAGAAACTGATAGATTGTCAAAGCATTTATTATTAAATAATAATGTTACTATAAATGCACTTAATGCTTCCATGTTTTGATTTTGATCATTTAGTTTCAACTCCAAGAAAAAAACAAATCAAAGTGGGTTCATTGCAAATGCTAAACGATCTCCGCCATACACGAGTAACTGCGTCAATTAAATATAAAAATCGTTTTAAAATCGAGTTATTTTCAAAGAGTATAAATTTGAATTAAAGTAAATTCGTAACCATGAAATCATAAGTTAAAATTAAGGCTGTATAAACCTTAAACCTTTCAAATAGTCAAATCAGGGTCTATAAAATGAAGATGAATTGATATACTAGATTTTTTATATTGTATTGATCATGTTTCCACAAACAAGAATACTTAAATAGTGTTTGTCATTAATAAGATGAAATTTTCTTTATGTCCTGACAACTGAAGATAATTGATACATTTAATTAATTTAACTTAAGTTACTTACTTTGTCATCTATGTCTGTGATGTTCATGCAGTAGAGAATGTCGTACTTGAAGTAGTCCTTCAGTACCCTTCGCAGAATATCAAAAGATATGTAGGACCTGTGCAAAGATGATAAAATAAAAAACATAAGGCAAAGGATGTGCTGAAAGGAAGAGAAACTCTGCAAAACTATGCATGAACTTCACACGTTGTTTATTTTACCTGGCGTGTCCCATGTGCGAGGCGTCGTACACCGTCGGCCCACAACTGTACCACGTTACTTTATTCCCCTTCTGAGGAACGAACAGCTCCTGAAACAGGAAGAGGGGGGGGGGGAATCAGAGAACCCCTCTTCACTTCCTCCCACTGAACAAAAACAGGTACGAGGCTACCGTCCTGCTCCGGTGATGTCATATACAGCCTGTGCAGTCGCGGTTGGGTGGAGAAGACGTTTCACCCCATTTTTATAGCATCGACTAATCAAAGTCAGACTGATTAGAAAAATGAATACTTCAACATACATCAGAAGAAAAGAAAAAACCCATTTGAATTGTATTTTGAGTTTACAGTTTGGCCCATGTCCCAATGGCTAACATGGAGAGGGAGATGGGTTTGTGAGCTATACTGCAGCCGGCCACCAGGGACTCTGTTTCATGAGTACATTTTCATTTAAAACATCTCGACTAACGCCCAGCCTGCACACGGCCCTGACATGAAACAGGTGTGGTTTCTGGTTTGGTCACATGACTCAGCCACGACGTGATCCTCCCTGATCTGTAACATCCCCAACATGTCACACTTTTTTATTAATTCACCCTTCATGTATTACTATCAATTAAAAACCTTTTTAAATGATATTATTTTAGCTAATATGTTGGAACTAATGTCCAACAACAATTCTGTGCCAGAAACCAGACATGAGGAAGGATGAAACGTGACTTTAATGAAACAGGTATAAATGAAAAGAACAGAATAATTTTAAAAAGTAAAAGTCAATCTTGATGAGTGAATCTGTTCTCTGTCCGAGCGCAGGCAGAAAAACATCTCGTCTGCCAGTCAAAATGATTCGCAGGGTCGAACACGGACGAACGGACTGGATGTAACTAAACTCAGAAGAGATCAAACAGAAACTTCATGCATGCACGACACATTAAACTCTAAGACTGGAAATGAAACTGGCTCGGACACAAATGTGGACGAGTGAGATCCGAGCAGAAAGTGACAGACTGAGCAAGAGATGATGAACCACGAAGAAGATGGCGTAACCCACCTTCGCCCTCGTCAGGCTGTTGTACAGCCAAAGCTGAGGAGCTTCTGTTCCTGCTGGTGGAGACCAGGGGGGCTGAACCCGCTTCCCTGTCACTGAAATGAATTCACACATGAGCCGCCATTAGTCACACAAGAACACAAAGGACCTGAAAATAACTACCAGAATTGTCAAAACAGACTCAATTTTTCTGCACACAAAAAAATCTGAATGCTTATTTTAACACGAAAACTCGACACACAGGATTTTAACACAGCAATACTAATTTGCTTGTATTGTGCAGCAAAGAGAAAGAACCACATAACTCAGACTAAAAGAGAGGTTAGCGTCTGAATTAGTTATTTATTTTTAGTGTGTAAAATATCAGAAAATATTGATCATGAAAGGCAAAGTGCTTGTTGTGTCCAAAGAAAGTAAAAAAAAAAAACCCCAAACCCCTCTTGACTGAATGTATCTTACATCTCAAAGTATTATCACAAAACTCTCCAGCTTCTCCAAGTGAACACTGAGCGGGAGGTTTATCATTTTGCATATTTGTTACAGCTCAAAATTCCAGTAAAAGTATTTTCTGCAGAGAAGAATATTTAATTTCGCCGTCACAACGTGCCCATGTGACACTGCATGAAGACGCACAAGGTCCTGTGAGTCGACTCAGATGTGACACGCTGCACCTTCTTTGCAAAAGAAGTTTAGCTGTTTGCAAGGTTCTAAACGGGGAAAATGAGTAAACGTGTTGTTCTCCACCTGTTATCTCCGTGTTCGGCCATGCTGGTGTCAGAAACACACAGACGAAACAGAAAGTGGAGCGTCGGCAGCTGTTTGAACCGACTAAAGGTCAGAGCAGGAGGGGGGAACAGATTAACGAACCGTGCATGCATCTGTTTTTTTCATATACACGTTGTATTGTAGAGAAAGAAAAATATCACAATGATAAATCCAGCTCGAAGTACTAGGAATGAGGACATGTGTGTTCAGGTTAGTTTGGTCAGAACAGCTAATATTTTTGTGTCATTTAGTCAGATTCAACAAATGTGAGGGAAACGCCTCCATATATGTTCAGTTAAAGGTGCCGTATTCTGCTCATTTTTATGTTCATGTGTTTATACTAAAACACTTTACAGGTAATTAATGGTAAATAAAGGCATTATTTTTCCTGTATGTCCACGGCAGCAGCATTAGGTTCACCTTCTGTCCAAAACTTGATCTTAGGTCCTGTGTCTTTAAAGGACAATTCCGGCATTTTTCAACCCATGCCCTATTTCCTGAACTTTTCAAACAAATTTATTTGTTTTTCATAAAAATCAGCAGTTTCAATTCAGCAACTGGCTGATCGTGTCTGGGGAGCAGAAATATTCATTTTACACAGAATATAGATTTATTCAAGTTGGGTAACTCTCAATAAATATGTATTTTAACCCTCAAATTTTGGGAAATACGAGTTTAGCTTGAAAAATACCAGAATGCTCCTCCAGAAAAGCTCAGTCTGCTCTGACCACAGCCAGGTTTCCGTTACCAGAGGCTACCTGAGCTGCTGAAAACGCCACTGTAACCACAGAAACAATGGCATCGCTTGGACAAAGGAAATACACCCAGCGACTCTTTGGCACGGCAACACCTCGTGCCAGAATTTCCATAAAGCCTTCGTTACACTAAGAGCCAAAGAGTGGTGTCACAAAGTCACAAAAGCAAAGGTGAAGCTACTCATGAGGCGATTCAGGCACTTCAGGGGCAGCGTTTTCCGTGGGGAAAAAAGACTCTTTGCCACAGACTTATCATCTAAGCAAACCTTGTAAATTCCAAAACATGTATATGTATCCAAATCATGGTAAAGGAAAATCTAAAAATGCAGAATATGGCCTCTTTAAAAGAACATATACCTTAAAACAAAGGGGAAAATGAGTTGTCACAGCCGCAGTCAGCAGATCGCTGTGAGATATATGTGGTTTGTCCCAGCTGCTGTGGGTTTGTTGAAACAGTGATAAACTGTCCTCAGTAATCTGCCATCACTGAAAGACAAGTGAAAGCTACGACTGAACTCAGACAAGTTCTGGTTCATGCATGTGTGGGGTTTGTTCGCAGAGCCACTCTTTTCTTTCCTGCCTCACTATCCAGGCCAATGTCGACCTCTCATGTCTTCATCTGTCTACTCACTGCTGCTCTCAGCGCTGACGTCCTGCTGCAGGGCTGCTATGTGTCTGTACCAGCGCAGAGCGTGAACGTGCTGCGGGTCGGGGGCCCTGCCGAGGAGCGTAAAGGCTTTCTGGTCGGCCTGGGAGGGGCCGAACCCAGCCAGGTAGCTGCGCGAGGTGAGGTAGTCATTCAGAGCCACTGCCAGTGCTGCTTCCTCATTTATCTGCAGCAAGAAGCCAAACTCAAAGGCTGCAGAAACAAGAGGGCAAAAGTTCGCACAGAATTACCGGCTGGGCTGCAACAGCCTGAGAAAACAGCCCATTTACCCTGCAACAGTGGGACAACCGGACCTGATGTGGTTAACACAAAGTCAGCATAACCACAACGCAAGGCATGAATTAAAGATGAACTGTTCGGTTATGTCGACGCGAAAGTGAACCTACAGGGCTCGAAATGTCATTGTATGCACAAACACATACAAATGAAGATGACATTATGATAAATACTCAAACTAACTGGTCAAACCTCATCAGTAAATCTGCTTTCTGACAGCTGCACACGACTCACAGAAAAGACTTAGGCTGAACAGGCCAGGAGACCGTTTGAACTAAGCCAACAAAAAGTAAAACAGAAAGCTACATTTATTTGCTCCAGGCTTGATGACACATTGAATACTCAGATTGAAACTGAAACAAATTCTAAAAGAAACCAACCGAGATGGAAAACAAATTCAGCCACAGATGTAGATTAGTGGGGTGCAAGTGAGCAAGTGAAGGAAAGAAAAAAAAAAGATTGAGATAGAAAAAAACAAAATCATGAACAAAAAGTCCTCCAAAAATCCAACCAGGCAGCTTTTACAGTAAAGACTGAATGTGTGAACACACCACAGAGTGAAAGACGTGGAAGATGTGCAACAAAGGTGCAAAAACAAATTCGAATCAGGACGTAAAGCTGTTGTGTAAAGATGTAAAGCAATTGAGACGACAATCATTACTTGATTTACAGGTATCAATTTGGGATATCGGGAATTATTGATTCCAATGCAGTTCTTAATGAATACTTTGTGGAGGTAGCTAATAACTACAAAAACAATAATAATAATGAAGGTAAAATGAGCTTTAGTGCTTGAACCATAATTAAAATTAATCTAACTAACAGGAAAGTGAAAGTTGTTCATAGAATACAATCAAAACTTGGCTGCTGCAACCGAGTGAAAGTGAAACTATTCTAAAATTTAGAATTTAATAAAACCTAACGTTCCTCAAATTCTCCCCGTGTCCTGGAAGCATCCGCAGTAAGATGGGCAAATAACATCTGGCCAGATGTTCACCTGTTTCAGATGGAGCCAAGCTGAGCTGCCTTAAAGTGAAAGTTCTGGAGTTTATTTCTGCATTTTATTCCATGTTGCACTATAATCTCATAGGTGAGAGTTAGAAGCTGTGTAATGAGGACAGCTGCTTTTTTTTTTTGTATCATTTGCAGATATTTAGTTGATCAGAGTAGCAAAGCGCAGCCTCACACGCTTTTCCTTCCGTGGAAAACCTGATTCAAGCACCTGTTCAGTCCCCGTCGATATATTCCGCTTCACGGACTGTGAATTTAATTACCCGCCTCCGGCTTCGGCTTCCATTAGCTAAACCCGGCTTTAGATAGCGAACCCTGTTCGCGTTGGCAGGTCGGCTGTGACAGACCGTGCAAACAAATTAAATCGTGTCGTCGCGGCCTTTCGGTGTGTTTTTGCCTGACGTGTGTAAACGGTGGAGAAAACAAACAAATTTCACTGTACCTGGTTCTCCTGAAGTCGACATGGCCACAGTGCTGGATGCTGATGCAAGAATAACGTGTCCGGAAACAGCTAAGCTAAAATACCTACCTGGTGCTAACAGTAGGAACCGGAACCAGTGTGTTTGATCGCCAGAGCGCGGGGGACTTAAATAAGCGTCGGCTCACCCACGCGGAAGTGTGAGCAGGCGGGACAAATCCGATGAATTCCAAACTTATTTACTCTTCCTAATAGTGGGCGTGCGGTGACCGCGGCGGCCTGATGAGGAGTCTGCAGTGATTCAGAGCCGACATGTCTCACGTTAAGGAGTACGTCGACAAGCTGAGCCGCTTGTATGAGCGCTACACGGAGTACGTGCGGAGGAACCCCGCCGCCACGGCGCAGCTGGAGAACACGGTGCGGACGCTGTCGTACCTGCTCGCAGGTCAGTGCCAGCGCACGTTAGCGACCCCAGTGATGCAGAATAAACTGTTAGCACGGCGCGGAGCTTTAACCCAACTTCCGGGGATGAGTTTCGTTTTCAGTGAAAGCGCAGCACTAACGACTCCACTTTTACACGTTCCGGCACTAAACCACACATTTATTTTGCAGGGAGATTTGCAGATTCCCATGAAATCTCTGAACTGGGTAAGTAAAAATCAATATTTCACTCGCATCGATTGTCCGATCAGTCAATATGTGGGCTGATTAATGTGTAGTCGGTGTCAGCTCTTGCATTGGCCGGCAGATAACAACAAGTTGTTGCCATAAGCAAATGTCGAGCAGACAGAATATTAAAATCAGGTTTATGCAGGGAAAGTATTTCATCCACCAGGGGCGCTAAACACAAAACGCTGTTGTTTACACCATTCAGCCATAACATTAAGAACACTGATAGCTGATCAATCGGGGACCCCTCCTCCCATTGCACCTGCACACCTGGATGACACAGTGCATGCTGGGACACCACAAAAACTGCTCAGGACCACCAAAGGAACATGACAGATAGCTTAAAGTGTCAACGTGTCCTCAGAATATCCCAGATTCAACTCTGTGAAAACATCTGATTACCGTGGGTCACTGCTAAGCTGCTTCTTGTTGTCTTTTTCAGTGTACTCTGCCTCCAATCTGCTGGTGCTGTTCAACGACAGCATCCTGCGCAGAGGGCTGCGATGTGCCTTCCCCGTGGTGAGCGGCCCAGGTTTTATTCAAGGGGAAATACAGAGTTGTTGCATAAGTTTTATGTGAAGGGCAGCCATTCTCACTGTTACATACAGACTGATGTCAAATACGAGGATTTAGGGTGAAAAGATTTTTAACAGTTGTTTTTTTATTTTCAAGCAATTTCTAATTTAAAAACATTAACCAGTTCAAATGTAAAACACTGAGAGAATGTCTTTTGCTCAATTGCTGTACACCTGGCAGGAGTATTTGCTTTTACTTAGAGATGTTCCCAATCTGTGAAAGTTAAGCCAAAGTATCTTGATTGCCTCCTGGTGGCTGGCTGCAGTATAGCTCAAAAACCTCTCCTTTTTTTTTTTTTTTTTCCCCCCTCCATGTTAGCAGATGGGACATGGGCCAAAATAAAAATTTAAAGGATATGTCAAATGAACTTTTCCGAAAGATGATTTTTGTCATTCTAGGCAGTTTTTTTTCCCGCTGACGTTTGCTCAAGTGTTAATTTTTCTGATCGGTTTGGTTTTAGGTTGTTATATTTGATACTTTAAAAACGGGAAGAAACGTGATGATTGATAGCTGAGCTCTGCTCATGATTGAGCTGGGTGGGCGGCAAAACGACCTCACCTCTCCACGCAGGCAGCATTCATATCTGGGATCGATTCGATTCGATGGAAGCAAGCAAAGACATGCCAGTCCTCTTTAGTTTTGGCTTCTTTGATTGGTTGCGACATTGTGATAACAAACTCACTGAACACTGACAAAATTACGATGATTGTTCATTCATTCATTTGTTTATCTATTCATTCATCTTCTACTGCTTTCTTTGTCGTTACATTTTTTTAACCATATTTAGTAATGTGGTTTTACGATGCAAATGGTGCGTTTCATTTGCTCATCTTTCAGTCGAGCTTTCAGAAGTTTACCAAACGTAACGTGAATATGAAACAGACATTTCTGCCACTTCAAGTCACGTCAGATTTTCATCCACAACTCCCACGAGCCCACCTGACTAATGTCTTTGGTTTTGACACTGTGCGATAAGAGATCACAAAAAAGGGTTTTTGATAACATGTTTCATACTGACACACATGAAACCTAAATATTTCTTTTAACAGTTAAATTGCGGTATGAGCCCAACCAACTCGGCCGATTGGTTGGCTGGTAATATCAGCTGGTGTTTGCATGTCATGAGAATATCGTCATCAGTGTTATTAATCTTCAACAAGCGTCAATATGAATAATTTTTGTTTTCCACTGAATGAACACGACCATAGTGATATTTTAGGTTTCCTACCTGTCCAGCAGGGGTCACTGTGCACGTGAGCAGCACTTTGCCTGTCCCAGAGCAAGCAGGGTCTTAAGATTGACAGTAACCTCACTGTAAAAACATTGTACATGTTCATAGATTCAAAGTATAATAGAACATAAAAATATGAATGATTTGTTCCAGGAAACAGACTCTCACCGCTCACTGTTTAGTGATAATCTATCGTTCAGGTGTAATGATTGCAGGAGAGGCAGGTGGAACGTGTGTGTTTTGACTGACCGCAGGGCCTCGGCTCTCTCGCAGTCTCTCTCCCAGCAGAGGCTCCTGACCTGGCTCTCCGTGCTGGAGTACGTGCAGGTCTTCCTGGAGATGGGAGCCTGCAAGCTGTGGGGCCAATTCGGCCGCTGGCTGGTGATCGCACTCATCCACATTTTTAAGTACGCCTTCTCCCGTCTCCTTGACTTTCTGTGTGTCTCATTCTGACTAACAAATGAACAGTTAGGAATGCAAACATTGCCAAAAGTTAGCGGACGACCCAGTTTGTTTGAAAAAGCGAGCTGGTATGTGTGTGAGAGCTTGATTGGCCTAAAGCTCGTCCAAAGATTCTGAATCATCGGTGTCGGATGAGCCGCCGTTGATACAGGACATGAGTCGGAATGTTCAGCCATTAGATGAGGGTGGAACGTGCCTGCGAGTCCATATACTTCTGGCCATTTGATGATTGGTAGAATTTCTCAGCCCTGTGTGAATCGTTCACGTGCGTCTTGTCACAATGCAGCATCCATGTTTACTCCTCCGTCTCTGACCACACTCGTTTCCAGGGCCGTTTTTCGCATGGCTCTTCTTCTGTGGTACAAGTCTGGCATCCAGACTTCACCTCCCATAATCCCCCTGGACAGAAGTGGAGAATTTATCGGTGAAGGTCAGTTCAGTTCTGTTCCTCAGCACAGATTGACTGGAAAACTGTACCGTGCATCAAACAAAGGCCTGTGTCTCTGTACTACAAGTTATTTTAAAGACAAAAGTGTTTCCAATCTCAGGTCAACTGAATAGACCCCTGAAAATCGGGAATATTATGGAATATCAGTAGTGGCGCATACACCGCTGCAGACCTTCGTTTCGACACAACAGCACCTGGGTCTCTAGTTTTTGCACTCTGGATGTCTATGAGACCTGGAGCAGATTAGATTTTTATCACTTTCTGATGACAGGATTGACCACCAGGTGGCAGCATTTGTCAAAACATTGACTTTTACCTCGGACACCAGCAAAATAATAATCCATCAGAAGATCGCGACGTCCTCACATGTCTCCTGAAAGTTTTTGGCAGAGCCCGACCGATACAGTTCCATTATCAATATATCGGCCAATATTGAATGATCAGATATTTGTAACAAAGATATGCAATTGTGGCTGAATATTAGCTCAATATTTTACATACTGACAATGAACTTTTATTGCCTTAAATGACACTGAAAGAGTAACTTTCATTGGAAATGTAATAATATGAATCATGCCAAACATCTTTTTCTGCATTGGGTCTCTAAAACCAAACTTTTTTTATATCGGCCAATCTTGATAATATATCTGTCGATACCGATAATCTGTGATTGGCACTCTAGTTTTGTGGAGATTTATCTTTGAAATGTACTCAGCCACTAGTGAAAGTGAACATTTAATATATTCTAGACTCATAACACATAAACAATTAAATTTTGATCATTATGGATTTCTTGTCACAATATTTTTTAAAAAAAGTCTCAAAATATTAGAATTTTTTAACTAAAAATATCCAAAAATATCACCAAATGTTGGTAGAAATCTAGTTATAATTTACTTATGAGATAGTTCTCATCACTTGTATGAAAATGAAAACAGAAGTAAAAAAGACTCAAAATATTTCCCTTTACGTGTGAAAAAGAGAGAATATATGACAGTTTGACTTTTGGAATTCAATTAGAAAACACAAATGATTTTTTTCTACAATATTTTAATGTTTTGAGAAGCACTGATACATCTGTGGGTTGATTTTTATCAGCGAAGGAGTACGTTTCATTTTAGACCTGATGCAGTCTGTTTTAGCTCGTCGTTCTCATCCCCTGCGACAGATTTCAGTCTCTGCAGGAAAACGATCCTGAACGTTTTTAGTCTGAAGCGTTTGTCATGATGAGCGTCTGATGGTGAATCTCTCTCCAACGCACCTGCACGTGTGAATACTTGCCTTTAAAATGAGTTACGAACCTAGAATAAAGTTTAAAAAGATCTACAACAGCCAGTCGGGGAACACGGTCGAGATCTCAGCAGCTAAAGAGAATTCAGGGAGGATCTGAACTCTGAAAGGTTAACAGTTCACCTGTAACGATGCTGCTCTCGGCTCTTGCGGTGTGTTTTTACAAGGCGCAGATGGAAGTTTTAGTGTTTTCTTCCTCGTGTCCCTCCACAGATGGCGGGAACGGCGAGCAGCAGGACGACTCCTGCTTCGTGGGCCAGAGGTCGGGACGGGTCATGAGGCCACTGGGCAGCGGTGAGAAGAAAAATGTCCTCAGTGGTTTGACAACATGTGGAAATCTGATCGCTACTGCGAACTCGTGTCAGAATAACAGTGTTGAAGGCTGTTATGGCCTCAATATTCAGTTTTCATGTTCAAGCCCTCAACAAATGGTTAATTACACCTACAGGCCGAGTTCTTGACTTCACACCTGCCTCACTTTACTCGACTGTCTGGAGTGACACCGACCAGCCTGCACACACACACCTTTTATCGCTGCCTAGACATTAATTAGTTTATTAACTGGCTTATTCACACTTACTCAATTAGCAACGAGCTGTTATAAATATTGACCTTTAAACAAAAAACATTTGTCAGAACTACCAAGCTTTAAATTCCATTGGTTACTTCGTCTTCTCCATCATTAAATGTCTACGTCGGACATCAATAAAGATGGCTGCCACGGCTTCACTTCCTCCCTCTGTACAGAACAAAGCTGAATCAATTAGATGATCAATGGAAAATTAGTCATTTAATTAATAATTTGATTTTCAAAATGATCAAATTTATATAAAGATTTCTATAAATTTGTCTGCGTCTCTCCTGATGGACCATAAGTCTGTTTAATTAATACGATGATGATTTTAACAAGTTACTTGTGTTAAACCGCCTTCATATTGTAAACGAACAGGTTGGCAGATTCACTCACTGAAGCTGGACTCTCTCTGCTGAGCGTGTTGTTGTCCACATGTTAGGAAGTCGTGAGGAGGATGAATGAGAAGTGAGGAGTAACTTTCCAGATCTTCAGCGTGAATCAATTTGTGAAAACGATTCATTTGTTAATGATTTACTGTTTACGATCTGATCATCCTACATAAGGTCTTACTGTAAAACGTAACCGAGCTGAAAGTGGATCAATATTTTGGATGAATGATGGGTGTTTAAACCAAAAAAACAAATCATCCAGCTCAAAATCAATATTGTCTATTCTGACACTATTTTTTCCTTTCCACCTTCATATGCGTGTGTTTGTCCTAAAGGAAAAACACTCCAGAGGTGTAACTGCTAGCTTAGCATTAGCCTGCAGAGGGTTCACTCCGGACGGATCATTATTTATGGTGAATTTGAAAACAAAGATGAAATAGTCTAGCAGCGAAGACGAAGTTCCTGTAGCCGGATCACAGGTGAGCCAAGGGCTGCGTTCCATTCAGCTGCTTCTCTCTGTGTGCTGTTCCAGCTCCGTGCCCTCAGGCCCGGCTGTGGGGAGCGCCCAGTCAGAATAAGAAGAGCAGGAGCAGCTTGAATGACGAGAATCTGCGCAGCAAACCGACTCCCCTGAGCCTGCAAGAGACGCTGGCGGAGTCCGTGTACATTGGACGGCCGCTCGTACACTGTATCCTCCCCTCCTCATCGCTCTCAAGCGTTTACAGCTCTGCTCTCAGAGTCCATGAGTTTAAACAGGCGGCTCCTGTGAGCAGCATTCAGCTAGTTTGAAATATTGTCGTGTGTGGAAAATTTTAGGTGTTTACACTTTCCAATATCGTCCAAAGGGCCAGAGTGGATCCGCTGGCAGGCCGCATGTTTTCCAGCCCTGCTCTAAATCATCAGAGGGAATCAGGGACATCCATGCACAAGTCTGACAGATCCCAAACTTTTAGAGAAAAATGATTGAAGACGAGCTTAAGGTTACCTACTTGTGAACCGAGAGGAGCCCTCAGTGAGCACATACCTCCACTGACAGCACTCTGTTCTCTGACACCTGCCTAGAATGTCATAAAGGCCCAACACTCACCTACCACAGAAAGAGAAAAGTATTGCAACGTTAGCTAAAGAGATACCTCAGTCTAGGATTGTTTGAATCTTCGCCCTATGTTAACAAATAACTGACCTGATCTTTGACGTCTAAAGGCCAAAATTTAACCAACTGAAGCCAATAGGACCTCACAGAAAAAAATCTGAACTTCACGTCACCTCTGGACTTAAATCCTGCTCCTCACGGGCAACTTGTGATGAGGGAGAAGCTCAGAGATTTAAAGTCTGATCCTAATGTCATTTTGTGTCAGGTGGTCTGAGAGGACACGAAAACAACGTGTTGCGTCGTCAACGGGTTCGTGATCTACGTTAGTTTCACGTATTTGACCCTCCAGCACATTTAGATAATTTCAGATGGATAAACAGATCTTTTCACACAAGTTTAATGACACATAAAGTAAAATATTTCAATATTTTTGTTACACAGTTACAGTGTATTCAGTATTCAGTTTTAAGTTAATTATAGGTCATAATTAACTAAACTAACTAAAAACTGCTTTAAACATTTTAGATTATATGTAATGCGTCTAGAAATATTAAATGTTCACTTTGAACATTTTTCTATCATTACTTTATATTATTATTCCATAATAATTTAGTGTGTATCCAAAAATAGTTCCAATTGTTCTTAATGAATGGACCTGAAAAGAACGCACCTATTTTTTTTTAAATGAGGAACTGATTTGATCTTTTTCAATCAAAATTTGTCCTATTTTATGGTCCATTGTCCTCATGTAATTCAAAAGGGGACCACTAGATGGCGACTGACGTCTCCCGTTATAAAGTGTGCAGTATGAGCGGTCCTTTTGCAACATCAGAGCAAAAATAAGACACCAGACGGCGTGTGTGTTTCTGTGGAGACCATTTTACCTGCGACGTTGTCTTTAACAGCAGCCTGCAGTGCTCTGCCTGGGACTGTGTGGGAATCAGTCCTGGAAGCCGTGGCTCGTCTCCGGAGTCCTCGAACTTTCCAGGTAAACAAGCTCCTTCTCTACGCGTTTGCATTCATCTTATTGTAAATCAAATCTGTTTCTGCAAGAAGGAAACTCGAATCGATTAACTTGAGATGTGCTAAAAGTCTGCTTTAATTATTTCTAAGACAAAAAGGAGAAAATCTTTCCTTTGTCAAACTAAAGAATCCCTTTTCATTCGTGAGAGAAAGAGGATTTAAACAGTGAAACAATGCACATCTACTTTTCTTTGTAAATGAGAAAATAAAAACATGTCTTAAAGCTGAGGTTTGTAACCTCTGGGAATCAGACATGAGACTCGATGGAAGCAACTGTGATCCTGCTCCCGCCCTGTTTCTGTTCTGTAGCGCCGCCCCGTGCTTTTAAACTGCTGTTTTGACCCGTTGGCAACAGCTTCCTGGTCCTACGGCCACGGCCCAAAGTGCTTTCTGTCTGTCACGTTTCCCTCGTTGGAATGAGTGGAGGCGGAGTCACCGCAAGAAAAGACCTAAGAGTGAAGTCTTGAATATTTTTCTCCATTTTCAAACAGCTCTCAGCACGGCGTTACATGGCTGGTTTCTGAAAAGGTTTGTGCTTCCTTGGTCTCATCATTTTGGACCGTTGTGATAGTGAAGAGAACGATTAGGCCGGATCTGTTCTAGCCCACAGAAACCATGAGTGGGTTCTCGCGGAGATCTCGTTCTCCCCTCCTGTGCCCCGACGAATTCACGGCACCAGAAGTCATTTAAGCTCTCTGCTCCTCTCCCGTCAGTTTTGCAGTTCTGAATGAGAAGAAGTTTCAGAATCAGTACGAGAGGGCGGAGATGAGGAGGAGAACCTTTCTTCTGCTGTACTACCTTCTGCGTTCACCCTTCTATGACAAATACTCTGAGTAAGTGTCGTTGGTGCTTATTCAGTAATAATCCGGTGGCTTTGTTTTTAATTCCAAGGGTTTGGCAGTTTGGATGAAAATGTGAAATTTTCTGCGAGCGAATGTAGGCGCAGCACTAACACTCGGTCGTTTTGATGTTCTGACCGCTTTGTTGGTCCACAGGAGGAAGATCCTCTTCCTGCTCAGACTTCTGGCTGATCACATCCCAGGAATCGGCCTCGTCGCACGTAAGTTCCTGCACATCCCTGCGTATGTACTGCGTAGTAATATTAAATAGCTCATTCTAAGATAAAAATGAGAATTAATAAACAAAGATGCAATTTAATTTATTAATTAGTTTGTAATTCCATCTATTATTAACTATTTTAGAGTTTACTGGGCAATAAAAAAAAAAGGAATTATGAAATAAAAGTACAAAAGAAATATTATTTCATCATTTAAAACCACTTGTAAGCACATTAATTAATTCATCATTAAATAATGAAACTTAAGTGTTTTGAAAAATGCACTTTTAAACGAGACATAAAAAACAAGTATCACAAATAGAATTAAGAATAAGGATTTTAATCAGATATGTACAAGTATAATTCTTTTTCCATTTGTGGGCTGATTTTTTTTTTTGATCCTATAAACTAATTTTATGTACTAAATCCTTTAGGTTCTCCTTTAAGCTTCTCCATTTGCCCTTAACAGTGCAAATTAGCCATGTAAGAATCTCTCTGATTGGCTCGTACGAAGGCCTGATTAAAATGGTTATTTTTAATTCCATTTGAGAATTCCATCTTTTGTCTCTTTTAAAAGTGCATTTTTCAAAATCTCCTCTAAATTTCACTATTTAATGATGAATTCATCAATGTTCTTTTAAATGCTGTACTTGTTGGCTCTGATTTGTAAATCACCTGTGAAATTAGCCATGTAATTATGGAATTAGATTTCATTTGTGATATTTATTTTATAATTCCTCTTTTTATTGCACATTGCCCATGACTCCCATGACACTTGTGGTCCTCCATACACGACAGTCATGTAACTAGCTTCCGAGGTCTCTTCAGAGTTTTAGATGTTGTTGTAAAGCCCGTCCTTTTTCTTTTGGAGTTATTTGTTTTACTTCCCAACACATCCCCGGCGATTTACATATCTTTATGTTTAACCCCCCCCCACGACAAAGTGCCCTCTACTGCCCCCGGCCCTCTGACAGCATCAGTACGCCCCTGGTACATACTGTGAACTCTCAAGCCAGTAAACATTTAGCAGTACCACCACGGTCCACTAGGAGGCACTAAAGCGACTTATTTTCCCTCATGGAACTGTACGATGAGTAATACATGTGCCGACAGAAAATAATTCCATTACCTATCAGAAATGTATCGCTCATTTATCCGCTCCTCACGTGCCGCTGCCTGTCTTTGATCTGGTTCTGTCCAGGTCCGCTGATGGATTACCTCCCCACCTGGCAGAAGATCTACTTCTACAACTGGGGCTGAAACCTGCCGGAGGGGCTCGGACCTTCCACACTTGTAAGCCAGCGTGGGTGAGAAATGAACTCAGGCTCTGGGACAGAGACACTCAGCGTAATTTTCCAGAAAATGCTGCCGACACTGACTGCGTAACACAACATTTGCCGTGATTCCGGTTTTATTACCTTCTTTCTGACACTATGACATGCTGAAGAAAACCATCCCTGATCCCTGATTATTCCACCATCTGTACTCT
Organism: Mola mola; assembly: GCA_001698575.1. NCBI lineage: Eukaryota > Metazoa > Chordata > Actinopteri > Tetraodontiformes > Molidae > Mola > Mola mola. The sequence goes on along the minus strand of KV751315.1, from coordinate 20,581,224 downwards.
GTGGTTCGATATGTGGCAGAATGTTGTTGTGAGCAGTGTTATTTTATTCACGTGGACAGTGTCAGCAGTGTGCTGCTGGGGCCTCGTAAATATCTGTAAAAATGTTTGAGTTCTACTTTAACTGAGACAATTTCTGCTAATGTTTGCTTCATAAACGCTGAAAAACTCTTGTCTTAAGTAGGTTCTATGAATCTTGCCTGTGATGTATACACGTGGTCTACAACCAATCCTTTTATGATGCAGCACAGAGGAGGAGTTTGTTCACGAATATCCACAGAAACAAGAGACAATAAACCTAGAAGACACAACCGTGATTGTAAAAACAGAGTCAAAGATCATCACTAACTCGCTCAACAATTTTCTTACATTGCTCTTGTAAAGATCTCTAAAAAAAAAATCTAATATGGTGTTAACGTGTCCTTGTGGTGGTTTTATGTACTCTGACTCACAACTGAGAATTTCTGCTGTCATTCTGCAATCACAGCCCGATTCTTCCTCCTAAAGAACCAATCCTGATGACTTGTGGGGGTGGGGCTTAACATTGTCATGAAGAAACTCACTGATGCATTAGCTTGTAGGCGACCTTGTACAAGTGGCTCCTCCTCCTCTTCCTCCCGGGAATCCGTGTCTGGTTCAAACATGTGTTGATGAATTACTTGTGTTAGAACTTGCCACTGTGCAGCGTGTAGTAGTCTAGTTTAAAAGTTTAAAGATGACAGCAGGTAAACTCTGGCTTCAGAAGGCCACAAAGGGATTATTTTCACGAACAAAAAA
>KV751315.1:20569807-20580358 GCA_001698575.1 Mola mola | reverse complement strand
AAAAACATGCAAAACTGGGGGTTAGTAGGTTAATTGGTCACTCTAAATTGCCCGTAGGTGTGGATGGGTGTTTGGCTCTATATGTCAGCCCTGCGATGAACTGGCGACTTGTCCAGCGTGTACCTCGCCTTCGCCCCAAGATGCTGAGATAGGCTCCAGCCCCCCCCGCGACCCCTAACGGGATAAGCGGTAGAAAATGAATGAATATTCAGCTCAATAAACATTCCTATTAATTAGGCTTTGTGTAATTTTGTCCGTGCAGTACTTTTTTTTGGCATATCTCGGTGTGACTGGAGGCAGCTGAGGTTCTGACCATCTGGGCCAATTGTGTCAAAGTGTACAATTAGCAACCAGCCAACAGGAGGAGGACTCTTGGTCAAATGTTGAACTGTTTTGATGCACCAAGCTGCAATAAACACATTTGTGGAAGACATCTTTGGCCTCCTGAGGCCTAACGGCTCACAAGTCCATTTAAGAAATGAGGCTGACGGTGTAAAAGTAATCTTTACCCATTTACAGCAGCGATGTTTAATTCCAGTTTCTGATTAGTGAATATGTTGATGTTTCACTCTGAGGTCGCAGGTTGTAAATGAGCTCTGGACACTAATCAAAGCTTCAACACAGCTTTAACACACAGATTAACAGGTGTGTGTGTGTGTTAATGAGGAACGCGGCAGGGGTTTCCACACTTTATTAACATACTGGATAAGGTTTCTTCGTAGCTTACAAATAAATAACTGTTTCCTCCTCTCTGCCCTGGTGTGGGAGTTTATCACGGGGGTGAAACAATGACAGGCCTCGTCTCGGTACAGTTCATCCAGCTGAACGTCAAGTCTGCCACCACACAGCTGACGGCGCTGCAGGTTTGAGACGGGAAAAACCTTCTTCTGGAATGTTGTGAGCCAAGCAGTCGGAGAAAAACTTAAGGGACTATTTGTGTCGTGATGGGTCGAGGGCAGAGGCATCTCCAATGAAACGTGCGGCTGCTTAGAGAAGTCAGAGGCTGACTTCAGAGTCGACCGGCAGCCATGAAGTGGAGATGCATAGTCAGAACAGAAACTCTTTATGAGCTGGAACTTTCACATCCTCAACCTGGAAAACACTGTTTCTAAATCTCCAATCATCCCCAATTTAAAAGGTTCAGTTCCCCTGTCGTGTGTTTGTTGCAACGCAGGATTCTCAGATTGAATTGATAATAAATAAGCCAGACAGAAATGCTCAGTTCCAGGCTCACAAATTGTCAGAACTTGTTACAGTTATTAATCTTTTACAGTATGTAAATGGAACCAAAAAAAAAAAATCGGCAGTGAATCCAACATCGACTCTAAATATTGTGAATTCTTCAAATGAACTCAAAATTTAACATTAATAAAATAAAAACAAAAAGTGACTTAAGCATGAAATATTTGATAATATGAATCACAAACACTTGATTTATGCTTAAGGAATAAAATCCAGTAAAACTGAAAACTAAGACCATAAACTCGGGACAGTGAATTAAAACACAAATCCTGGTTCAGAAAACTCGACACCCGTCGACGGTTTTCGTTCTGAAAATAAAACAGAGAATGGAAGAATACTGTCTCAGTCCGGTAAAAAAAATGTCTGTGGGAGAGGACGAGCCAGAAATCCTTTTCCTCTTCGTCGCGCTCGCTCTGTGAACAGGCGTCAGGTTGGTTCGTCTCCCCACAGGTGGCGGCGAGCGGCGCGGCGCTCATCAGTACGAGCCGTAACGGTCCTGAGGACAAGACAGGGAAATGAGCAAACGTTTCCTGCTACGTCCAACAGGATTTAACGTACGGCCGGTGGACTTCTCACCTGGATGGTGTTCATGACACCGTTGGCGAGGACGGCCATTTTGCCCGCGACGGTCTTCACTCCTTGTTTGAACTGGGCGATGTCGGGGCCGGAGGGGAGCACGCTGTCGAAGCCCGACGCCCTCCCTGAGAGGGGGGACAGGAGGACAGGAGACCGGGTCATCGGGGTGCAAACAACTCGCTTCAGAAGACTGAAAAAGGTGACTGTATCTGCTAACGAGCGCCCCCTGTTGTTCAGACCTACTGGCGTTCACCGAACAGAAACAGCTGATTTTGTGGCAAATTTTTTTTTTTTTTAAGGCATCTTCTTGCAAAGACATTGCAGCAACAATTGAAAATTGAAAAAAAAAAAAAAGTCATGAAAACATTTACTTTATTTTGAAAAAACACAAACCTGCATGAATCAGCAGTGTCCTTTTACTCGATCATCGATCAAAATCGACAAAAATGATCGATCGATAATCGATAATTTTTGTTTAATAATCGCTCATTTTTGTTTGCTTTCCACACCACGCAAAACAGTTCGGCCCAACTTTTGTGCTCCCTACAGCCACAAACAAGGAGTGACTCGTGGTTAGATGTTTTAAATGACCGAGCACTACGATGTGAGAAACTACAACTGTTGGTCAAATTCTCTGAAAAGTCGCTGCGACTGGGTAAAATTGCGAGATCGCTCAGAATTCACTCCTGGAGGGACCGGTTGTTGTATTAAAACTATTAAAAACACGCCACACTGAGTCGGTTTGGACTCAGTCCCACATGCACCGTCCCTTCATGGACAAAAGTCCACAAAATCCACCAGCTGTGATGGGCTGCCACCATCTGGTCTTTACTAAAGCTGGTTCTAACTTAAAGGAGAACTCAACTATACCAACAGTGAAACAGTCACGTGTTTTTCACTCAATAACTGCAAAGATACTGTATAAAATCAAGTTTGTACCCAGTTTTCTGAAGTTTTCCCATGACTGTGAAAGACAAACAAATGTCTGAACGTTTATTCCAAATTCACGTCTGGTTATTTGACAGAGAACAATGGCTCATCAACGGGGGTGGTGGACTGGTTGTGTCGGGGGTGTATAATCAGCAACCTGAAGTAAGGAAGGGTGGAAAACAGAGCCTGTACAAACATTGGATTTACCCAGTATCTCTACTGTCATATTGCAGGTATCTGCTCCACGTTACAATAACACTCAGAGTGGTTGGTGATACATTGATTTGTTCTTGATGTTTTGACTTCCCCCATGCTGTTGCATTGTGTAGCCTTGTTGAATTAAACGGTTCTAGCAACAAAACTCCACAATTACGGAGTCTAAAAGACCAACCTGTTGAAAAATAGTGGAGTCCTCTTTTAAGACTATAGGAAACCCTGCTGATACAACAGACCCTGGCTTTCGTTTCGTGGGTTTAAACTAAACGGGAACTAAAAGTGCTTTTTCTACAAATGGGTCGTCACTCTTACCTTTATGGTCAGTGCCATCTCCAAACAGGTCGGCCGAACTGATGGAGGTACTGCCAGACATGCTCTCCAGTCTTGTCTTGGCATCGTACTGAGAGAGGGACACACTGACGTTAACCCCCGGCTGGTTTAGCAGCAGCACAGAGTCACAACACACACCTCTGATGTGTCTCACCTCTGCGCTGCTCTCCCGACCAAAGAACATGTCTGACGAGATCGCCTTGGCATTGGCAAACTTCTGCCTGGCCTCGCTTGACTCCGAGACCGGAGCCGACACCTCGGCTTTCCTTCTGCTGGGAAGTCTGGAATCATCACGCGAGACAGATTAACGTGAGGGTAGAGCACGTTTTCAAGTCTGCTGTTTTACCGTAGTCCTGCCCTGAAACCGAACCAGCAGGAAGCATGAAGGGCTGAATCAAGGTGATGAAAGTGCTCGAGAATTGAAAACAACAGGGATCGAAATGATTAAAGAGATGTGATTAAAACAGTGCTGATATTTTCTTACATTCATCATTACATAACAAAATTGTCTTTTGCCTTTTAAGGAAAGTGGCCTCGACGGTGGGAGAAACAAAGATCATTCTAAAAATTAAAGTTTGTATAATTAACGATGATAAATGGTTATTTAATCTGATAATCATCGCAGCTGTTTTACTGTTTGCTGTGGCATCAGCGAATCACGTCAGAATGGAGCCTAAAGCATCAGTGACAAAAATGATTTGCTGTGAACAAAAAATATCACTTGGGTTGATGATGATGATCAATGACAGCAGACAGTAAAATGGTTCCATAACGTTCAAACAACATGTCAATCAACAATTTTGGTTCAAATAAAGTTAATTTCATTATTAACGCATAATAATTCAGTTGAGCGAACGTGACGTTGGGCGGAAGTGGGCAGATACCTCTCTCCAATTGGCTGAATACTCGAGATGGTGACCTCCTCCTTGGGCTCCTCCTTCTCCAAAGCCCAAGAGGAGGTGAAGGAAGCGGTCCCTCCCTCAGTATCCCACCTGGACCCGAAACCGTCTCCCACTGTGAACGGGTTGTCCTTGTATCTGAAACGTCAAACACAGTTTTATGTCTCTCCTTTGCTTCGTTCCTGTGGTCAGAACACAAAATCAGCTGGTAAAACACGAGGCGCACACGCACTTCGGGGGTCCGGAGGTGAATCCCGGCTCATCGAACATGTCCAGCTTGGAACGAGAGGAGGACTTGGCCCCCACGGGGCTCTCCTGCTCGATCACCTGCATCTCTGACATCACTGAGTGCGACACGGTGCTGTAACAGGAAGCAGAGGCCCATTCAGAGGGGAAACAGACAAGAACGTTTGTGCTCCTCCTCTGCGGCGCCGTGTCGTTACCTCCTGGTGCCGAGGCCCATGCCCAGCCTCTCGGCCTGCTCCCTCTTCTTGCCCTCCAGGTTCTTAAGCTTCTTCTCCTCCATCTTTCTGTCGATCTCCAGCTCTTTGTAAGCCAAACGCATGGAGGCCACGCTAAAACAGCCACAACCAGTGACGTCAGCAGCAATGAACTGATAAATCGTTGTGAAATAAAACAACGTTTTCTAGTAAGACGAGTAGGAGTGAGAAAAGGAGTGTGTCGCGTTCTTACATGGACTCCTCGACTTGCTTCTTGGCCTCAGTAGCCTGCTCCTCCCTCAGCTTCTCGGCCACCTGGGCTTGCTTCTCCACCTCAGAGAAACTCTTGCTGCTCACCTTCTGAGCGCCCAGGCCTTTCTTTGCACCGAGCTGACAATTAAATATCCAAGATGAAAAATACATCCTTAGTATTGAGAAAGTTTTAGTCTTTCGCTCTTACAACCTTTTCAGACTAATGGACAGGAAATAAAAACTGAAGCAAAAGAACCAAGTTTAGTTATTTATTTATTTCTTTGTCTTAAAGGGACAGTTCACCCAAAACTAATACCACACATTTCTCCTCTTACCTGTAGTTGTGTTTATTAACTACATAGTTTTGGTTTGAGTTGCTCAGTTTGTCGATGTCACTTTAAGCATCACAAGTCTCATCTAGTTCCATTATATCAGAGAGAAGGCAAACACCTCTGCAATATAATGGAACCTGATGACACTGAAATTGAGATCTAGAGCAGTTTCATAGTAGAACTTTTTCTTTCAGGGTGGGATGTAGACATTGAGGGCTTTGGCTCAGCTGCAACGTTAGCTAGCTTAACCATGGCTTGCATTTCGACCACTGGAACTAGGAACATTTTGAAGATCTCTGCATTTCAATCACAGGAACCAGGGTCTAAATTTCGTTCCAGGGTAAATGTTCTACCCCCAGAAGAGTCTTTGAAATGAGGTTTTAAAGTGCTTCGTCACATGGTGTCTTAGGTATTAATGAAACCACAACCAACACCGACTTAACTCTTCACATTTACATTAAATCACCGCCACAATTATAAACATACATCTGAAGCGTAAAACCAGAGCGGTTATTTTTAGTGACCTACCAAACAGGTTGAATTCCATAGTTTCACTACCAGTATAGCATCTATGTTTAGTGGTTGTATGAAAATATGACTCACCCCTTTCTTGGCAGCCATGGGCTTCTTTTTTCCAATAATGGAGGGCTTCACATCTGCAACACAAAATAACCTGTTAAACATATTCTAGCCCCTAACTGACAGGCACGTCCACATTGCAAACCAGGGAAGCAAGAAAAACACAGTAGCTTAGAAAAATGAGTAAATACTGCAGAGAAACGGCACTCAGAGGAAACACATCTGTCGGTTCCCAAATAGCATTAGGACAGCTCAGCCAGCAGCACATAAAACTGAGCTGAGGTTCAGAAAATCACTAGAATAACATTTATTTTCACTTCTATGTACTAACATATTACGCAGCGTAATGGTAAGAGGAAAATGATACCATCAGCGTCGATGTTAGTTCCCTATAAGCCTCACTTTCCCTCTGCTGCCACCAGGCTGCATTCTTCACAAACAGATGAAGGTCGGATTTCTGGCACACGGAAAAAAAAAAACGCCTGACAATCAACTGAATCAGCTTCTTGTAGCTGGTTACAATCACCAGGTAATGGTGGAACGAATGAAATAACTGTGGAAAATCTAACCTATAAAGGAAAGTGGGAGAGGCGTTCACTTGATGGAAAGAGCTCTGATGAAATCTGCCCCCCCTGTCGATGTGTGTTTCCTGTTAATACCAAGACTGACAAAACCCTGACTGAGACCTGTCTGCTTAACGGGCTGTTTCTTTGTAACAACGCTGTAATCTAGGAAGGTACACATTTCGTGGGACAGATAACTTACTGACTGCAAGTAATCCTTTTTGCCTTTTCTTGCCTTAAGGGGGAGAGCAGCTACAAACTACGAAACATCAGCAGTTTGCATCTTTATTTCCCCACCAGAGTTTTCTGGTTAAGCTGTCAGTCAGCACTGGGATTTCTGTCCAATTTCATTAATAGAAAGCTCAAAGCTTCAGTTTTTGCAGAAAAAAAAAATGTTCTAGTTTCATTCCATTTCTATCAAAATTGAAAGTTGCCAATTTTCACCAACAATGCAAAGATTCCGACAAAAAGCTAAGAAAAAGGCATTTTTTTCATTTTGAAGCAGAAAATGAACTTTTGTTTACTTCTGTGGCTGACTTGTCACCGTCACCAGCATGGTCACATCGATTCTCTACCAAACTAGTCACAACTTATATAAATGTTCAGTTCTGGCTCCCTCACCTGAGTGGCTGCAGACGCTTCTCCATCGTCTGCAGGCTTCTTCTACGCTTGTACCCAAACGTGCTGCATTAAAGCACATGCGCCCCCTATAGTACACTAGTGTATCCCAAAAAATCTGAATATAGTGGAAAAGTTAATTGTTTTGTAATTTCATGTAGTCTATATTGATTACACATTGAGTGAATTGATGATTATGGCTTTTACAGTTGCAGTCAAGTATTCTAATATTTTGATATTATTTATATTTTAATAATATAATATTTTGGCCATGATCATCAAAAATATTAAAATAGTAAAATACTTGAAACATTTTAGTTTAAGTATAGAATATATTCATTATATACAAGTTTTTGGATGCACTAGTAGATATAGTGAAAAGACCGAACACCAGTAAATCTTGTCAATGCGGGGAAAAGAGTTAAAGACGGTTTTTGATCAAGTGCAAAACAAAGAGTCAAACATCTCTACTGCAGACATTATCAGGTCTCAGTCAGACAGACCAAATGAGACATTCAGATAAAGGGAATGAGATGAGTGTGAAGGGAGAAGAAAGGACTTTTTGTCATCCAATGTGCACACTCAGGTGTGCACAGAGGTTATTCAAATACAAAAATGTCACGTAAGTGTTCGTCACATCAGCCCGCAGAGATGCAAAATATCAAACATAATCATGTATTGTGCATCCCTACCAAAATCAGTTTACTGCTTTGGACAGCATTCAGGTTGCTAACAGTGACTATGTTGTTACTGCTGAACGACAGCCCGGAAACAAACAGGAGACATAATAAAGAAAACGTTAGCCGGCACTTGTGAACTGGTAGGTACTTCTGGAAACAATGGCTGAGCTGCTGAAGGTGCATCAGACTGCTGTCATCACAACGATGATCCAGGTGACCCAAGCTTCATGAAGAGCGACGTTTTTGACAGCAGGCACTCGTCAGAAACCGCCATGAGCGGTAAAATAACAATGGCTGATAAACAATACTGATTCTTTTCTGTGTCAACGAAATACAGAAATCCTCTGAATAAAAAGTAAAATGACACAAATGATGTGTCGTAGAACATAAAAACACCACATGGACATGTTAAAAGTCACAAATGGGATTTTCAGAAGAGGACGTCTTTAAAGCTGCAGTCAGGTGTAGTCAGTACAAAACTAATGAGACTGCAGCTGATGTCAGTGAATGCCACCTTATTTGCCAAAACAAGCCAACCATGTCCATATTGGTTGATACTTATATTGTTGCATCAGTAATAAAAACTATATGGAAATATATTGATTCCGGGGAGAAAGAATTATTATTTCCTATTAATGTCAATCCTATTAAGATTATTTTTTTTTGTTGTTGTTGCTTGCTTGTCATTTTCAGACACAGGACGTAATGTTCTGATGTAGGTTTACATGGAATAATATTAGAAGAAGGTGTGGTAGGAATTCTTCACTTCTGCACTGATAATTATGGTGTTGCACTTTTTCTGTATAAAGCAGGACACTCCCAAACAGGCTCACCCAGGGAAGCTTTTGGCGAAGTGCTCAGACCATCGATGCTCGGTCCGTCCTCAGGCTCTGTACAGCAGACCACAAAAACACATATCATAAGCAAAATATCCCTGTAGTTTATTCAACAGCTTTTTGAAACAATCATATAAGCATTCATCAAAGCCTGGACTGAGTTCTACTCAGTGAAATTTGTCGTGTATATGTAAAACTCAAGAAACTCAAATCCAGCATGACCTCCATTTTAAATGGGCCATCATGCACAAAAGATTCTGCTTTGTGACAGAACTGCAGTGTCACTCAACCATTAAAGATGTTAATGCCATGAAAACAAAAAAGCAGCAAAAGGCAGTTGTACCACAGCAGAACAAGTTGTCCAATCAGTGTTTTCACTTGTGCCTCTCTGAAGCTGTGTGCGAAATACTGGTGAATAATTGAGCATTTGAATGTCTGCTTGCCCAGGTTAAAACGTGGTATTCTAACCGGGGCCACGTCGTTTTTCTGCGTGTCTGACTCAGTCATCTCGACCGTGTGTGTCCCACGTGAAACCCAAGTTTAACCAAAACATCTTTTCCCAAACCAAACAAAGTACTTTATTTGCCTTACAATAAAGGTGTAGAAGAGCACCCTCACAAAGTCAAAGGAGGTATAAGTCTACATTGGACATGAACCTGGGTCTCCAAATTGTGCAAGATCAATCAGGGTCCAATCAGAGGGATTGAGTGGGGGAAAAAGCAAGGTGAAGGTTTTTTAGCTGTTGATTGCAAGTAATTTGTCTCCAGGCTGCTGCTCCTTGTTAATAATGTGATTATTACGGGTGGTTAAGTCACACAGCTCAGGTTTCTCTTCCATGACTGCTGCTTCAGCTCCCCAGCACAGAGGGAACACATCTCTATTCATCTTACTAGACAAATAAAAAAAACAAGCTTTTCTGCTCTGAAATGACTTCTTTTTAACAAAACACTCAGTATCAGATATGTGAGGCTCACAAAATGCTTAATGCCCGCGGTAACAACAGGAAACAAAACACATTGCTTGACGGGGGGCTCAGCCAAGTCATATTATGCACAAGACTTTATACCATTCCACCTGACCTCTTAAAGGCCTTTTGGCAGAAAATTTCCTGTTTTCAAAAAACGGTCATACAAGCAGATGACGGTTAGTTGCATAATTTGAAGATTTCAACGACGAGCCATTTAAGACCCCCTTAAAATTTGTTTTGCAAAATTACTTATTTCAATTTTGTCCCCCTCATCTAGGTTGTAGGGATGTATGAATGTGCTACTTTAGCCCCGCCCCATCTCCGTTTGCCTAGTCTACTATACGCTGCACAGTGGCAAGTTCTAACATTGGAGTAATTCAGCTGTGCATGTTTGAACCAGACACAGATTCCCAGGAAGAGGAGAGGAAGTTACACGTACAATGCATCAGAATAAGATGTTTCATTTCTCCAACTTTAAGCCCCACTCCAGCATGTTGTCAGGACTGGTCGTTTTGATTTTCTACATAGAGGACCTGGGCTGTTTTTTTTTGTTTTTTTGAGGACTGGTGGATTGGTGGATTTCAGAATGAGAGCAGAAGCCATGACGCCAAGTCATGATGCGTGACACCATATGGGTATGTAAACAAGACCAAAAAAGATGTTACGCACGGTTGTCATCCTGGCCTTTAGCTGGTGTTTCCTGTAGTTGTGGCGTGACAGCAGCTCCGTTCTGTTGCGGCTCCGAGGGTGGCACCACGCTCCAGTCATAAGCAGGCTGAAAACATAAAAACAAATTATAACAAATATAATTTTGGAAAAAATATCCAATACTATTTTTTTTTAATTAGGTCAAGCAGCCTTCTTCAACACAACTTAGTATTTGATGTGATCAAAACTTTTAACCTGTGAGGGAAATTTCTGTTTACTTTAGCCTCTTTCAGATATATCAATCACAATATACTGTAACAGCTGATACAAAACAAGATGAGTAATAATTGTTTAATTTTGGTTCAGAGTTTTCAATGATTTATTTTTCACATTTTTAAATGTTTAAAGCTCGTTTATTTTATCTCATTATTTATTTTAGTTGT
>KV751315.1:20516899-20559922 GCA_001698575.1 Mola mola | reverse complement strand
CCACATTCTCTAATGTTCACTGGTTTGATCATGTTTAGATTAGTGTGCGGAGGTTTGGGGTGATAAATGTTCATTAAATTCACAATCAAGATTCTTAAAAAGAATTATAGATATGATTCATAATGTGGGATATCGAGATCATACAAATTCATGATTTAAAAAGTCGAAAACATTTAAATTTAGCAATCTTTTGGAATTACAAACCGCACAAATAATGTACAATGCAACAAATCATTTACTGCCGTGAAATATTCAGAAAGGATTCTTCGACAGAGAAGGGGGAAACAAAATTTAAAAAGATTTAGTTTTAATGATTTAATGAAAAGGTTTTATATTCCTCTGTGGGGTGAAACAGCAGGAACAACAAAAAAAAAAACAGTTTAAAAAGACATATTAGACATGATTTTAATGACGTGTATTGAGGATTAAGGCGTGGTTAAGCAACTGGTGCATATATAGGTGTGTGTTTGTACATATGTGTGCATATAAGTACCTATTAGATTATAGATAATAACATGCTTTAAATATGGAAGTTATTATATGTCTGCTTATTTACTGTTGAGTTGTGGAAAAGGGGTAGGATTAAATAAGATGATCCCTGCTCCCTTTTGCACATGTTAAGTTGTTTATTTGTTAAAAACTAGCTTGATTTCCAAATCTCACTTCTCACATTGATGAATACATTAAAATATATTTGATCCGCCTGCATTTGCTTCTTTTTGCAGAATAATATACATTCTTTAGTTCTAAGGCAGCGTATGATTGGTTAAATTCTTTTAGAAAAGGAGCAAATATAATAACAACAACGATCAAGATGATGGTATATGGCAGTTCATTGTGTTTCTACTTTAAAAGCTACTCTCACGCAGCGTGCCAGGGCCCACAGCCGGGCCTCAGAACATTACGTAAGTCATTATTTGTGTTTGGAATTTACATTAATGTTAACATGCTCAAAAACTCATATAAGTTCAAAAAGACCTTTTCTGTCACTACTACGACCCGATGCTTGCTCTGGTTAGCTATCGTCTGCCACTACTAACATCTGCCACTACTAACATCTGCCACAGCTACCTAACATCTGCCACTACTATAATCTGCCACACCAAGCGAGCGTTCACTTGGGTGCGGAAGCACAAAGTCACGTTTAAAGTCGGAAAGTGCTGCGGGAGACATCCCTGTGCCAGATAAAGCTTAAAAATTTCTGGTGAGGAAATATAATCACAGTGAATTTGGATTCATGGCAGCTGACAGACATTTTTTTGATCACGTTATGAACACAACGTGTTCATGTGTTGCTTCATACCCCCTCAGGTGATCTTTAATCACAGAGAGAACGGCAGGAACAGCTGTGACACTCAGGCATCCTTCACTTGCAACGGAGGAGTGTGCACGAGCCTCAATGAGTCGAGTGTCATTCAAACAGAGCAGGACGGCACGGGCCAGGGCAGGTGGTGCCAGTCCGAGCGCCAAACTCAGGCTATCGTTCACACCAACGACACGTCGTTTTCTCTAAGGTAAGATCGGCCCCAAAGATGAGTGATCGGACATTCATGACAGCGTCAGTAACATCAGAAAGTTCCACAGGTGTCAGTGAACAAGAGGAAGGATTTGTAAATCAAAACCTTATTATCATGAAACATGTGAGGGCTCACTTCAATCAGATAGAAAATGTTTTCTTAAAAAGAGAAACACATTGATGATCACTTGGCTTTTTGCTCAAAATTCGGAGAAAAAAAGAAATCTGAGGATTAATTTAGTGATTTAAGTCAAAATTATGTGGAAAAAAATCAGAATTGAGTTTGGAGTCATAATTTGGAGAATTTTTCGTTTAAACTCAGAATTTGGCAAATGGGACCGTAGTAAAAGAACACTTTTTGATGTCTTTTGTGGTTTTACAGAGACATGAAGAGGAGTTACACTATTTTCCACAGATCGTTTCTTCAGAAAAACAAAATAGGCTTAAAGAGAATTTACCTGAGTGTTTGAAATATCGTGTGACGCATAACAGACACGGAGGAATATAACAGTGACACAACAATGACATGTTTACGGGTCTTATCACGACTTTGATGGCTTGCCAGAAATGCCTCAGATAGCTGGTTTTCTGCTGCGCGAGTTTCTGAAATACCGGCCTCTGGTCTGCTACAGCCGGCTAACTACGAGCTAACATACTTTTAACAGTTTTGTTGTAAACATATAACTACTACAACCAGACCAGGATGTTTCAACCTCAAACCAATCACAGTCCTCTGTTTCAGGTTGACTGCAGAAAACCACAGAACCAGATACGAAATGCTAAAATAATAATATAAGGTGACATCTGACCCCAGCTATCTGCCACAGCTAGCTAACATGCGTGACTAATTGCGAATATTTGCCACTACTAGCTAATGCCTGCCACTATTAGATAACATCTGCCGCAACTTGTTCTGTGACCAGTAGCTAATAGCTGCCACTACTATCAAGCCTTTGCCAATACTAGTCAATTCCACAGATGGGTGGTGTTTCTAAAATATTGGCTTCTGGCCTGAAGAGGAGACAATCTGTCTTTTAGCTAACATTGTTTGGCCATAATTTCCCCAGTGGGATTCATTATGACTACTGGGAAAATGGCCTTTAGGAGAGGCGGAATACTTTGACGTCAGCAGAATCACGTCTATCTATTGTTCAGCATCAACAAACTATGAGTGTGCAAAACAATTAAACAGAAACATCTTGGCGAATGAAGCTGACTAACTTAAATTATCAAGTATATATTAAATACACTGGACGCGCGCAGTACTTTTACCTTTTTAGCTTGAAATTGCAACGATTCTGGTGAAGGAGTTTCACCTCTTGTCCAAGAGGCTTTTTCAGTTCTAAATGTCTGGTGGGTCGCAGGTATTTAACCTCTGGTGATCCGAGTGATCTTGTGAATCGTTTACCCGCCTAGTTATCATGTGAGTTGTTAAGATCACATGAGACAAAGTGTAAATTTGATTGAATAACAACAAAAATTATTGACAACATCACTCAGAGAGTGAAAAGTGCAAAATCGCCTGTTGTGACCTTGACCTTTGACCTCTCAAGGTCAAACCTTTATCAAATCTCATAAATCTATATCAATAGATGTATCAAACTTATCGGAAATCTATACATATGTGGTGTAGTTCGATGCAGGACTTTTTAAAAAATGATTGTTTGAAATTTTGCCCAATTTTAACAATTTTTAACAAATTTCTCCAGACTTTAACTTTTGACCTATAATGGCCAAAACATTCGGGACGATTTGTCCAAAGGTGTGGGCAGTACGCCACTAACAGACAAACAAACAAACAAACCGGGAAGCCATGTTCAAACAGTATCAGCAAACACTTTCTTCAACTTCTGTCTCCATCTAGGGTTTTTCTGTGATATTGGATGTGTCCTGATGAATGTGAGTGTCAATGTTCTTGTACTTGTGAACGATACCATGTTCCTTCGTCCTTTCAGCGCCTCGGGCTGCTGCTGGTTGTCCAATGTTGAGGGGAAAACAAACTGGACGTCTTACGCAGAGCTGAACCTGGGAACTCGATCTGACTCGATGACCTTTAACAACTGCCCCGTAACAGCAACCGTGTCGTCTTTACGGTACAAACCTCTCCCGCTCTGGGATTTAAACATTAGAGTAACATGCTGCTCATTTCACAAGGAATAACTCCTCACTGTTCGCACAGCAGCTTTTGTTTTTAATTTTGGATTCATGCTGCATCTTAAAGTTGAGTTTTGTGATATTTTAGACCCTTAGTGACCAGGAAATAGGTCAGTGGTTGAATTATACTGAAATCTATTTAATATAATTGTGTCAGGTTCTACAGGCCCTATTCATCCCTTCATCTTCATATACCACCGCAGGATGTTACTGAAGTTTCAGCCTTCATTTAAAAGGTTTCTCAAAAATATGGCGTTTAACATTTAACTGGAGCTGATTTCAGGTGTTGATTTGGCATTTGGCAGCAATTTGACTGGAGTTATCAATATGAAGTCCAAGGAGATATCAATGCAAGTGAAGGAGGCATCATTAGGCTGAAAAAACAAAATAACTCTATCAGAGAGAGAACAAAAAAATAAGGAGAGTCCAAATCAACATTCAAGACTTTTTGAAGGCAAAGAAACAGAATATTCTTCAGTGGCCCCATCAGTCACCTGATCTCAACCTAATAGAGCAGCTTTTAAATCAGTGAGGACAAAACTGAGGGCAGCAGCTGAAGGTGGCTGCAGTGAAGGTCTGGCAAAGCATCTCCAGGGAGGAAACTCAGAATTTGGTGATGTTTGTGGGCTCCAGACTTCAGGCAATCATTGACTGCAAAGGATTTTCATCAAAGTATTAAATACTATGCTCATGTTTGCAATTATTTTAGTTGGTCCAAATATTTTTGAGTCCCTGATGGAGCCCCTCATGGAGGCACTCTGTATAACATGGTTGTAATTCCTAAATGGTTAATGCCATTTTTTTGTGAAATAGTCACATTTTGGTTGTTTTATTTCAAATCCAATGGGATGGTGTTGAGAGGCAAAATGATAAAAACTGTGTCACTGTCCAAATAGTTCAGGAAAGCCCAAACTGTACGTTCCAAGAACACTAGGAGCAGGGCTCAAACGTAGACAATGCAGGCAGAGAGGAAGAGAAAAAAGAGAAATAGTCTTGAAACCAGCGAGCAGAAATGAACCGAAATACTTGGGAACACAAGAGTAAGAAGGGTGAAAATGAAGGAATAATAACACCTAAGGAGGATGGAGATAATTAGATATACAGGAGCAGCACATGAGGGTGAGGCAGACAACCACAGAAATGAGAAAACAGCAGAGATTAAACATACACCGATCGGCCGTAACTTTAAAACCACAAAAAGTTTAAACTCTTATTTCATTTAGCAACATCAAGTATGTTAATTTAAATGCTTGCTCCAATAGTATGAGACCCTCCCCAGATGAACTGGTTTCTCCTTACAATGATGATCCTTACGGTATTTTGAATATAATCTTCACAAATTTAACATTGATTTCCATTGCTATGCTGATGACACCCAACTCTGCCTGTCCACCAAACTTACCTCCACCCCACCGCACACCTTCATCTCAGATTGCTCTCAGGTTCTCCTGCAACTTTCTCAAATTACGCAGTAATTAAAATGAGGTTCTTGTCATTGAGGAGAGGAGGCAGCATTTTTTCACATGCCATTCGTCTCATCTATTACTATCAGGAAAAAGTAATCATTTTAGCACTTTGACCAAAAGTGATTTTGATAAAAAAGTTACCTACTGCAGCTTTAAATTCACATACTCGCTATAATCGTTATCTGTCTGTATGCGTCTTGGCATACTATGAATGGTATTTGACCTATAAAATCCAAAGAAATATTTCTTCAGATAGAGTAAACTGCTTCATGGCAGCAACACTCCCATGTCTGCCCTCGAAGGACAGTGAGTGCTCCCATATTTTTATAGTGTTTTAAGTGGCATTAATGTTAATCTCAGGATCAAGTCAATCAACTCGTTACGGATTACCAGTGCAAATCAAGACGCAACGCGAGGGTGAACAGAACCTTCAAAGCAAAACAGAAAACACAGGAACGAACACAAGAGACCTGACGCTAGAATTTCAGCACTTCAAACTCAAGAATACACCAAATGATAACATAAGTAGTGGAATGATAACTAGAAACTGAAACATACGACACACAGCTACAGCTAAAGCAGTGCCTGGAGACCCAACATCTCACAACGGCTCATGTAATCTAAATTTCAAGCTGTGTTTTCTTACAGGGTGCCTCAGAACTGTTTCAAGAGGCTTCATCTTCTGGCCCACGATCCAGACGGAGACAGGGTGAAATGCAGCTTCGCCCCAAACGCCACAGTTCCAGCGAACATCTCTCTGGATGGGGTAAACCAGTAGCATGACTGATAAAACAGTTGCTTTAACTCAGGTTTAATTTGAGTTTTTGTTGTAAACATTCACCGTAGATGCATAGAATCTACTAAAAATAAACATGTTAACTTCGTAATGCTTAGACTAATCAGTGTTCAAATGTAACTAAAAATAATTTACTCAAATTCTATACTGTATGCTTAAAGTTGCACTTTGAAAAATGTGGCCATAATATTAATCTTTTTTTTTTTTTTAAACTAGCTAACTTTATCAACCGAATGTGAAGAAAAAGTGTTGTTACGTCAATGTTTTGTTAGCGTCTATGTTTTGTGTTGCAGAGATACCTAGTGAAGTTAGCATGCTAACCAGCTAGCCCTGACCCGTGTCATAATGCCACTTTGTACCTGTAGAGATGGGAGACCAAGAGCAACATGTAGTTTCAGCTCAAGCCTCGTTCCCACAACATGATTTTTTTAGCCTGATCTTCTACTAGCTGACTAACTTTGGAGCTCGCTGATGAAACCCGAGATCAGCATTTACTCGGCAGTCACCAATCCAGAATCCAGTCTCTCGCTAAATAGTATTTTCTTCCTCTTTCCTCCTGTTTCAGCACAAGCCACAGTGCTTGTTATTGTCTGATATCCATTTTGAAATTCACGCGTGGAATCATTTGCCTTTTGCTCATAATTTCCTGTGAAACTTCATGTGTTTTCATGACCCAACATAGTTTGGAGAGAAGACGAGTCGAGTTTAGCCCAATAAGTAAAAAAAACAAATGACAAAATCTGAACTAGCAACTACAGTAGTTACCCTGGTGATATGCTTCCCCCTATAACTTTAGATATACTGAAACATTTGTTGTATAACATTAAGTACTAGTTACATCATATACTGAGAATCTGAAAAATCCCAAATATCAAATTTGACAATTGGCTGATATTCTCTATATTCATGTTTCTGAAAATGTTCTTCTTTTTGATCTTTCCCACAGAATCAACTGTGTCTGCATTGATTGAATGACATATTAATATTATAAACTGATATATATGTATATATTTGTTGCCCTTTGGACAGGCTGCTTGCTCACTGTTCAGTACGGGCCAAGTCGTAATTGGTGTCCATGTATTTGAGCTGATGCTGGAGGACTTCCCTGCCAAAAACATCACCTTGACGTACGCAAATGGAACAACAGAGGAGCGGGAGGCTTCCAACATGACCTTGTCACCTTTCTGCAAAGTGAAGCTGCAGTTCTCCATGGAGAGTAAGTGATTCAAAACGTGATCGGCTGACCCTCAGAGTTACAGGGGGATTCCACAGATGTCCCTCTCCCCATGATCAAGTAGACCTCATTAACATGGTCTTCAAGGTGACAAATAAATATGTCACTACTGTGCATGACAATTAGCAGTTTACTAATGTTTAATATTTGGTCTTCGTCTTTGCCTCCTGCCTGGTAGCTCCATCTTGAGCATCTTTCCACCAATATATCCGCTGTCACTGTCACCATTTTCATTACATTGTACCTTTTTCTCTGTATTACATTTTTCCTTAAACTACAGACTTTATTCTTGGGCCTTGGTGAATGTTTACACTCTAGTTTTTATATGATATGAACCAAAACTAGCAAAAAAAAACGCTACAGGAAACTAAACTAGAATGGTCAAAGGTAAAAGATGGGAAAATTAGCCATTTTTGAGTCTCAACATTTTGTGTCTGTGTGTTTCAGTCCTTTCTCCGATCCAAAATTGCGAGGCTGGTCACGTGCAGCCCAATTTCCTGTCCCACACACCTTCACAAGGAGATGTCATTTATGCCACTGTGGGTCAAAACTTCCAGCTTCATGCCCGAGCACAGGCTCACCATGCTGAGTATGTTTGGCTGAAGAAACAAACGTGCCATGCCTTGGTAATAATAACCCCTCTCCTCCCAAATGACTTCCTGTTTCTTCTCTTTTGCCTCCATTTTCTGAAGCATACGCGAGTTTCAGTTGAGCCGCCCTCTGAACATGACCAAAGTGTTCAGCAATGAACAGAACGGAAAGGCTAACGTCACTCTGAGCTGGATACTACAAGAGGCAGACCTGCACAGATTCATCCCTGTTTGCTTCACGGCGGAAACTGCAAACACGTGCGTGTTTTTAATGTGTGTTTTAAAATACCCAGCTGGTGCTCAGTGCCGCATTAGTAAAGCTAGAAGCTGGAACAGATAATAACGTTTCTATACTTTAGTGGCACTGACATTATTGTTTTTTCTACTGTTTGGCTGTTTTACTTTTAACATTCTGCTCTAAAGCCCTTTTTCTGTGTTTTGTCATGCAGCCAATCAGATATGAGGTGTATTGTTGTCACAGTGATCCAATCAACTGTTGTTCAAGGTCTGTAATCATCCGTTTTCACCATTTTTATGTTAAAAAGTATCTGTGACTCTATTTTTGACTGAGTTTATCCCTTTCTGATGTTGCCACCAGGGGTTTATATTAAAGAAAATAACGTATGATGGGGAGGACGTGTTTGACTTTGTGCAGAGAATGCAAACACTTCTTTAAATTCATCTTTTAGTTCATACATTTGAAGGTGGTTCCTTGACTTTGAGAAGCACCTACAATATATCAAATTAGCTTCCTGGTGGCTTGAACGCCAAAAGTTGAGTGATGAATCCTTTTGCAGTCATAAAGAACAAGTCTGGTATTGCCCTATTGCTATTCCACCGTCTTTTAGGGTCTAAAATTTCACTAAACACATATTTTTTGAAAATTAATCCAATATGGAGTTCAGTGTCACAGCAGTCATTTTTTGTCAAAAAGCTGGAAATAAATCGTTTTTTTCCCGTCACTAACTGTGCTCAGAATGTTATTGCAAGTGTCTGGCACAAGTGTTTGTACAGTCCGTGTTTATCCTACCTTTCTCTACTTCCTGTTCTCTACTTCCTGTGTCCAGTGCACCCCGGACCTGACCAGCCACATGCTGAAGGGGCAAATTTGTGTAGACTTATTCAGCAGTATTCATTCCATGCAGTAGTGATCAGCTAAATTAGCAGATATTACTTTGGAATAAACCTAATTTGTTTGTCTTTCCTAAACATTAGAAAACTTAGGAGAAGACTGGTAACTGTCTGGTCAGGACTGTGTTTAATACAATCTCTTTACACTTATTGAGTCAAGAACACACAAGTGTTTCACTGTAGGCATCTGCTCTGTGTTATTATCCAAACGTTCTCGTTAGACTGGATACACATAAGTGCAAAAAAAGATCATGAAAAGCATTATGTGTGGGCCACATTTCAGTGTGAACTCCTACTTTGTCTCTTTGGTGAAGAGTTTAATCTGGAGCGTGATTTACAGGCAAGGCCACCGTTCACTGCTCACCCAGTAAGATGGTGGTGACCCTGGAGAAAGCTTCCATGCCCGGCATCGACGTGAACTACTTGAGGCTCAGAGACGAGACGTGCTCCCTCACATCCAACAACACTCACATTATCGGCACCATGTCGTTCAACACCTGCGGCACCAGAACTGAGGTTTGCGTTTTTATCAGTCAATGGTGTGAACTCATCCATTGTTGTTAATACCACTTTTATTGGTATGAATTACAGGACAAAGGTGACTTCATCGTTTTCATGAATGAGATCACCTCCTTCGAGCTGCCCAGCGAGGTTATAGTCCGACGGAGGACTGTCAAGATCGATTTCTTCTGCAAGTTTCCCAAAATCTTCAGCATCTCCACTTACTTCAGCCTCCAGGACTCTGACTACATCTTCGCTCAGTCCAACTTTGGCAGCTTTGGTTACACTTTTGACATATATCTCGATTCCAACTTTACAAACAAGGTGGCGGCCAGCGCCTATCCAGTCCAAGTCCAGTTATTGCAGACTTTTTATATGGGCATTCAAGCTCAGTCCGAAATGCCCAATGTGAAACTGTTTGTGGAATCATGCAAAGGCACTCCTGATGACAACACCAACAATGCCATCTCCTATGAGCTCATCAAGAACGGGTGAGCATTTCTGCCATCCTAGCTTCCTGTGTTGAGCTCTGGGAGTAGAACCATCGTCTCTCAGTTCCTGGATTTGTGCCTGACGTGTTGTGCTCACTTTTCTCCTAGGTGCACAAAGGATGCTACACTTAAAGTCCACCCATCCAACGAAACTACATTCAACTTTGAGGTTCAGGCCTTCAAATTTACTGGAAATTTTGATCAGGTAATAATAATATGGAATCAAACCAAATCAGACCAGAAAGGGCTTGAAGTTGGTGTTGTGAAAATGTGGTGCAGGAAGTCAACATGTGATTTTTATTCCACATTACTACTATGCACACCAGCTCCAGAGTCAATTATCTGTGAAATTATCTCGAATAATCTATTAGTAAGCTGACGAATGCCAATACGTTTGTGAGAAAGTTAAATACACTTAACGATTAGATTCGCTCCTGAGTTCATTTACACTCATGATTGAGGCTTGAAGAGTGACCTCTGAACCCCAGATTTGATGCTAAGTGAACATCAGCTACATCTTAGTCACATCCTGCCCTTGACTTGATCGTTCAGGGACTCTGTGGTGTTTTGGTCCGACAAAATTTGGTGTTGAGACCAAAATGACATTTTAGCCCGTTTTGACCTGAAAATGACACCTGTTGAAACAAAGGATTTAACTAGTCCAGTGTTTAATCGGCTGAGATCAAGGTCCGTCCAAATGCTCTTTCCCCCGCAGGAATGTTCTGCAACGGTGTGCATATGTTAAAGAGAACCCATTAAATCAGTCTCTCCAAATTTATGTGCAAATTGTTCCAATGAAAAAATCTACAATTGATGTGAAAACCTCATGACATTTGTCACATCATGTTTCTCAGACATGAGACCTACTGTTGCAGATCAGGATTTAGGTTCAAATGTATTTGTGTGTGTGAGGGGGAGGGATTTATGACCTATACTGCAGCCAGCCACCAGGGGGAGGTTCCATGTTTGGATTCACTCATTTTGGAGCTCTGATGCCGTTTATCTTTATTTACTGTCAATATACTAAACAGTGGCACCGTATACGAGCTATCGTCTTATTAAGTTTAGTCATGTATGTGAAAAAGTTTTTACATAATTAAGGTTAAAACTAGTCAGCTATGGTCAACATAAAAAAATGCTTCACACTGGGCAAGACGTATTTTAAATAACACAATATCCATCAAATTATGCCACTCGTCATCGATTACACATGTTATAAATGGATAGTACGCGGTATTGAGTAGCTTAAAGGTGTTCAAATCATAGTAAAACTCTGTGAAACAGCAACGAGTACTTTTTAATTCACCTTCAGTCATTTTACAGTAGTATTCCTTCCGTCACATTCCGCCTATTTAACGGTTTTAATCCCTTCCATAAAACGGTCGAGATGAAATTCAGGAGGATCTCAAGCTACTTATTAAATGTTAGTTATTGTCATTGGTTTGACAAAAATTTTACTAATATTTATCCTATAAACAAATCTGATATAAGACAAAACTACATGCATGATACATATATCTCCCACATATAAACACATACATGTGAGATACGTAACATATGTTCATATATTTCAAATATATTTCAAATTATAGCAAACATAGCAGCTTTCATAAAAGTTACATACATTTTCCCGGATATACACATACATGGAAAATATGTGTCAAATACATAATTGTTAATATATGCATTGAAGATAGCAAAAAAAAAAACCCACATACCTCACAGTAAATTAGATAACTCAAACATTTCTGTTGCCTATTTGCACATATAGCTCTAAATATATGTGTGACATACTGTATGTATCTGAATCTCATATATGTCCATATATCTGCAATTATAAATCTTGACATTTAATATGTATGTACATATAAAGCCATGTATCACACTTCTTCTTATAATCACATGGCATTATTTTGAACCTCCAACTCCTGAGCCAGTCAAAGGTGTCTGGTTACACTATACAGCTGCATTAAGTCGACCCCATCGTGGAAAGTGGACGCAGCAGGGTGATGGATACCAGTACCGAAGTATGAGATTGTCTCGTTGCTCG
Organism: Mola mola; assembly: GCA_001698575.1. NCBI lineage: Eukaryota > Metazoa > Chordata > Actinopteri > Tetraodontiformes > Molidae > Mola > Mola mola. The sequence continues at coordinate 20,547,993 of KV751315.1, read as the reverse complement.
TTGATTTTCCTCCTCTGGACTGAACCCTCTGAACCTGCCGCCTCGCAGGTTTACATCACCTGCTCCGTCATCCTGTGCGACTCCAACAGCCCCTTTTCCAGATGCGCGCAGGGCTGCCTGAGCAGTTCATCCCGTCGACGCAGGCGAGGTTTGAGCGTAGAGACCAACAGACACTTCATCAGCCAGGGCCCGCTGCAGGTCCTCGGGCAGGGACTTGACTTGGCAGCCAGGGCCGAGAGCAGCAACAGTGGTGTGATCAAACAGAGCGACGCACCTGTCCGAGGTTAATTATTCACCTAAATACTTAACTATCTATCTACCTATCTATGATCTCTATCTGAACTGTACCTTGTGTTTCAGCGCCTCCTTCACCAGTTCCACCAAATGTGGACACCAAATCGATCGCCGGCGATTCGGATGTCATGAGGAGCCTCAGCACCATGGTCTTCGCCACTTTGTTTGTGGTGTCGGTGGTGTTCACGGTCGTGGTTCTCTTCTTCAGCCGGAAGAAAAAAACCGAAGACCTCAAGCATCTCATAAATCACGAGGACAACTAAACCCAACAAATTTCTGTTAACCTTATAATCGGTTACTTTCGTTAAGGGATAAGTTCAGATTTTAAAATGATCTTAAAACAATATTCATGTGCTCATAATCTATGTACACCGCAATGCTTTTCCTTGCAAAAATATGTCAAAGTGAATCTGGAAGGTTGAAAAGTTTGAGTGTTAGTTTGTAAAAATGGATCTTATAAAGTTACAAGACTGCAACAATGAGGCGACTTTAGAAGATTAAAGATCAAATTAATTAACCATCCGTATTCCACCACCACTGATGCAGGATCGTGAACATCTCATATCGTAATGATGATTTTATACAATTTGGAAAATTGCAAATCAAATTCCTCCAGATGTGACCTTGTCAGGACTTTGAAATCATATTTTAGCCTCACCACAAGATGTGATTACCATCATCAGTTACCACAGAAGCTGATGCAGTGAGACAAATCTAAATCAACCGAACAAATCCTGAAAGGCCAGAACCATCAGAAGTAATTATCATACTCAACACACCCCACGACTGTTTTAAGACACACAAAATGAGAAACTTGTCCTTTAAAAAGTCTCTATGTGGCTGATGAACGTGATGGTCGAGCATTGTGTAACGCACAATGACTTGTCCAGATTGATTCTAACAGACGTCACATATAATGTACATATACCCTCTCACACTCTTGTTTCCTGCCTGCTGTCACACAAAGGCACAAGCTACTAACTAATAAAAAGTCTAGTCATGAGATGACGAACACTGAGAGCATCGACGGGAGTTTTGTTCTCTACTTTCTCTCTCTCTCTCTCTCTCTCTCTCTCTCTCTCTGTGCTGTTTTACCCTCGGGCAATGAAGCAGTCACAGCCCAACCCTTCAGCTCAAGGACCACTTAACCAGTTTAAAATGAGGAAACCATGAAATCAAAGCATTTTCTCCATACCACTGACTTCACCTGTCAGCCTTTATCGATGCCCTAATTACCTTCATAGAGCATTGTTTGGTTATGATGCACAGTGGTCATTAAGCGCGTGAGATGTCAAAGGGTTCTAATTTTAGCTAAAAAAAAATGTGGCGCAGTTTGACATGCACTCCTTATGACGGTGTAATTATATATTCACGTCATGTACATGGGATTTTATTTATAACAAACCAAAATGAGCAATGCATCAAATTTTCTTAATCTTTCAATAAACAAAACTCCTGTATGTGTGTGTGTGTGTGTGTGTCTTTGAGCATGCAGCATTTGTGTAATTGCACACGACGTGGGAAATGTGCACGTTCTCTCGGCCGAGTCTTTACTCAGGTGCTGGAATCATCACCGTCCGAACTGAGAGAGAACATGTCTGCACACTTTTTGTGTGTGCGGTAATCTCTCCCCCCTCAGATTATTTGCACGTATCATGAAAGGATCTGAAGGAATTTTGTTTACACATCAGGTGTATTCAGGCAGAGTCAAAATTTCAGGAAGGAGCATTATTGCCTTATTCCCTCTTCCAAAGCAGGTACCTTCACAACCGTCTATCTGTTCTTTACTTGTGATGTTTTAAAAAAAATACATTAACAGAATTCAGTGAGCGCTACCTTATGGCGTATGTATGAGCAGATATGGAGAGTGGGTGCATCTCATTTCCCTGCAGTTGCATCCATGTTTTACCTCACTTGCATCTCTTCCTAGCTTCTTTAACACTTTTTACTTTTTTTTTTTTCTCTTTTGTTCTTTATTCCGTTTTTTTCAGGCTTTTTTGCTCTCTGTCTCATTATTGTTTTTTGGGGGGGTTATTTGTGTTTTTGTTGGGATCCCTGTTAGCTGTACCTTAAAGCTACTCCGGCCGGGGTCCACACTTTAATATTCACATTCCATACATCTGCACTGTAAACAGACTAATCATTCCACACAGTTTACAAAGGCAGGAGAAGGGAAAATAAAACAAAATAAAGTATAACACATCAAAAAACATACGGACATTCATACATAAGCCAACATGTAATAAAAATAACAACAGTAATAGCGATTTTTAAGTTTTCTGCATATTTACAGTACCTATAAATACAATTTATAGTTTCCGTCAAAGCAGCTGTTTTTAAAGGTGCTATATGAATAAAGTTATTATTATTAGTCCATCCCATAATGGATATATTGAGAGGGGTGAGAGGGCCAAGTGGAGAGAGAGGAAACGAGGAAATATGTTTTAAGAGAAATGAGGTGTCCTGGATCTGTCATCAGTGCAGCGCAGCAGAGTTTTAGCAAACAGCTGCAGTCATTATTTACACAGTTTTAATCTGGCCAATTCCCAGCTTCATTCCCACAGCGGGCTGATATTAAAGACAAAAAATAGAGAGCGATAAGATCAGCTCGTAAAGCCTACGGGGTCCCCTGGGGGTCGGAGCTGAAGGACCACCCAACAGTCAGTTTGATACAAAATGCTCCAAAACTGATAGAGTCACATTTCTACATTAAATTAGACACCCAGGTTTTTACACCAACTGTAGGAATGAAAGCTTGGATCAGAGATGTTTCTGATCTCGGTGTCAAACCAAGTTGGGAACTAATTTGGTGCGATGCTGGGAGGGCATCTAAACAGCCCAAGTTCGACATAAAATGGGGATGATACCAGACCCTTATTGCTCATTTTGCTCCCAGGGGACAATAGGCTCCTTCGTGAAGTCTGTTTGGGAATGTCCAGGCGTTTCTGGGGAAATCACGGACTTACCTGCTGCCCGTTTGACCTTCTGAATGATGTGGAAGCCACCAAATGATATATTGGACATTGGCTAGCGAGGATTAATAATGCAACTTCGAACTCAATTTCAATAAGAGTGTAGCAGTAAAGCGTTACACAACTGACGACACATGAAAGAGGACAGAAAACACACGTTGATCAAGAAAAACAAGGATAAGGGAGACCACGGGAATTCGAGTGCTGCATGAAAGAGCAAAAGACATGGATGGAAATGTTCTGTACGTGTGACATCAGTTGTCTGTCTGTCTCTCCTAGGAGGAAGGACCCATCCTTTGTGGTTCTTCCGGAGGTTTCTGAATTTTCCCTGTTTTTTAAGTTTTTCCTCCCCCGGTTCGAGGGTCTGAGAACAGAGTATCACATCCGTATAGTTTGTGAAAGCTCAGTGAAACGATTTGCAATTTTGGGCTATACCATCAAAATGACTCATTAAACTTGTTGCGTTGCTACTATTAAACAGGTTTAGCGTCCATAGATGTATTGATGCACACAGGATTTGCTGGCCTGGTTGACATTTTCACGTGGCTGCTGACGGTTACACTGCTGGAGTGTTCCCTGACTGAAAGCTGTCTGCTGCTCCCCAGCGAACTACCTTTAAATGACAGGATGTTTTCTGCTGTAGCCACGTTGGTGAAAGCACCCAAAAGGTTAAGATACATGACTGAATTTTATAGTCACTGTCAGGATGACCCCATAGCAGCTTGAGTTTGGAAGCAGTCGGCTTGAGGCAGAGGTGAAGGTACAGACCAACCTGATGTTTAATTTCACTCACCATCCAAAGAAGACAAACACATAGTGGCACACTGGTTGCATGTAGTCCTGACAGCAGCAGCACTTGATGGAAACTGGCAACGTTATATAGCCGACCACTAATCATCACCTGAACCCCACCACAGCACAGGGAAACTCCCTCCTCCGCCCAGATTAAAACTACCACACACTTCCAATTACAACAAATATCACATAATACCCTCCTACACTAAATAATTGGCATGCGCATTATTTGTTATACATGTTACATGAACATTTAGAAAACCCCTCAACAGCATTCCCACATCTTACAAGCACCCCTTCACTATTCACAAAGTGGTTTGGCCCGGAACCTTTTAACCACTGCCATTAGCCAGGGGACCCTTTTGGAATGAACACCTGGAGAGGACACAGAAGCAAGTGACCTGAACACAATCGGTTTAGGGCAGCAACAATTTGTGCTAGATTAACTTTTAGGAACCTGAAAAATGCATTTGTTTCTAACAGGTCAGTCCTGTTGTCCCGTCCAGCTGAACAGCAATGTCCACACAAACCTGGTACAAACATTAAACAATCAACACTTCTGTGTTTTATCTGATTTACTGCCACTTGTCAACGCTATCAGTTGTGCTGCAAGTGCTAGTGCCCACCTTAACGCTATCAAAGAGTCACGAATGCTAACAGCGCTAACATTGTAGCCCAGTTAGTGATGAAGAGGATCCTCATTAGTCACTCATAAGAAGACTGCTTGCATAAATGTCTGAGTCTATGATATTAAATGAAGGTAAGATGTTAAAGGTAACTTTACTCATTAAGTGCAATTATTATAAATGCAAGTGGAATGATTTTACATACACACTTTTAAAAACGGCAAAGGTGGCACAGCTTTGAAAGGTTTAGTGACTAGTTGCGCATATTATATATTTTAGCGTTTATTCAACATTTAGAACATTTTTTTGGCCAATCTAAAAAGTTCACACAGTTCAAAATGTTGTCAACAGCTGGCAGAACATATATTTTAGTTGGCTCATCAAGTTGAAATATTGATTCGTCTCCATTCATTACTTATGACACTTTTGAGATTTAGTAACTTTTAATAACACTCATAAAGAATTTTGCTTTGGCCCTTCGTGTGATCGTGCGTCCGACTCAAAGTTGTGTTTAGTCATATCACATTTCTGAGAGTTTTTAGCAGTTGGTGTTTACATACCACAAGTTCAAACGCTGTGAGAGGTGCAAAATACATTCTTTAACTTCTCCTGCCGTCTTATTTATCTGTTTACGTCAGTATTTATTGAAATACCGATTGTAAAGGTATTTATTGAAATACCGATTGTAAAGGTATTTAATAAATCAGACTATTATTATAGTGACTACTGGAAATGATTTAATGGTGTTCACCGTACGAATGGTAAAACCCTTTATGCTGTACTCAAAATATCCCATACTGCATTGCGAAAAGTGTTTTCCAACCAGTGGGCACCAACCCAGCAGTATGGACCCGTCATGCACAGCACGGAAGGTAAAAAGGCAGACGTGACCCACAGATGGAACTATTTCTGTTAGTCTAGATGACATGTTGAGGTTTTACCAGTTTTGTCGATACAATAAATTGTTGTTTGTGTGTGTATTAAGCCATGGAAGTGAGCAGTTTTGACCAGGTTTTAATTGAGCAACAGCGATGACGTATATAGTAGGTAAAGTCTGTATAGGTGAATTCAGAAAGTTGCTTCTCCACAATTCAGACCGATTTTTTAACTAAATGATGAACGGACGGTGACACACGGCAGTTTGATACGTTTACGAAAATTCCGGGGCTGTTTTTGATCGCATCAGTAGCTATCATCCGATCAGGCACTTAAAGATGTGAAGGCTGCCGTGAACCGGAACGATTTCCACTTCGAGCGAGGGAATGACAAATAAGCAAAATGAGACACACCCAGTAACAACATCTATTCACACTCCACTCCATTTTCCGTACATTTTAAAAAGCTGTTTTTCATGAACAATCATCCATTGTCATCAGTTGTAGCCGTTTTCTCTCCGGCATAATGGACCGAGATGACATTATGCTTGGAGTGTTAAAACCCAGGTGCTTTTACGTTTTACAAACTTGAATTTATTTTTCAATGTGGCTCCAAAACATTTCTTTACGCAACTGAGGAACAGTCCAAAAAAGCCAGAAACCAAAGAGTGCAAAAGAAACAGGGAAGTAAGAGAACTCACTGATCAGAAAAGTAAGGGCACACATGATGGAAACGCAAACACTTAATCACACAGGGGAAGGCTGGAGCAGAACAACAGGAATATCTCCTGCTGCTGAGAGAACCTACAGTTTGTCCTCTTTGTTGGAGCGATGAGAAAAATTTGCGTTCCACAAAATTCTGAAGGGATGATTATTTCAGGCTGTAGACAACCACTCGGGTGTTACCAGAGAAACAAAGTGATGGTTTGTGGGTTTTTTTTATTGCAGAACACATGAAAATACATGAATGGTCTTCATCTTTTTGGGAAACGGTCATGCATAAGCAGAAATACGTCAATAAAAGGCCTCCATTATCAGGGATTATTGGACTCCATGAAGGCCAGAACACATGATGTTAGTTTATCAGCCTTAAAGCATCAGAGCGGCTCATTAGCAGAGCTAGATTGAACTACTACTACTACTACTCCGAGAAATGTTTTGCTCCTTTTTCTAACACGTAATTAACTTTAATGTATTAATATCATGAGAATTGTGGTTAGTCATCGCACGCACCAGGACAAAACAATTTTACTGCACATCTGCCAACATGCAGTTGGAATGTCGCGGAAATGACTTTCTGTTTCGTGTGATGACTGACTGTTCGACTAATGTGCCCACATGAAAATTATGCAAATGATACTTTACTTAACTTTGCTCCCTGATAAATGTAAGTTCCAATATTTGACATTGGCGCATGCAGACATTTTTTTTTTTTAATTATTTAGCCATATTTATTTATTATCCTTCAATTGAGCTTATCAAATATTTGTAACAAAGACATGTAACAGAGGCAGAATATTTTAACGATGAACTTTTACTCTATTAAATGACAGCGGTGCACTGACACAGTGACCTTCACTGGAAATTTAAGTTGAAGGTCGAAGTCAGTGCAGCCTCATGTGGGCCACACTTGTGAATGTGAAACCAACAATTGGCTCTGATCAGAAGACGTTGACCTTTGTGATCTGAAATCCTGTGAGTGTAAGAATAATAAGAGTTCCACCAATTAGTAGTTACTGTTTGATCATTGTATGATACATTTTTCACCAATAAAGTGGATTAAATGATCATTTAAAAAAAAAAAAAAATACTGAAGTGAAAACATTAACATCTGATTAGTTTACCCTGTTAATCATTGTCTTCACAGGGAAGAATTCCACTGTAACACTTTCACTGTAAGTAAGTGGGAACATTGCTGTTCCAGAACCAGAATTTCACCTTCTTTATCTGATCACTGACGGCTCCACCAGCCTCGTCTGTGGTGACGCGCAATGTGTTGATTTCTGTCGTTTCATTTTCGTTTTCTTTAAACACGGCACTGATTGGACGCAGCTTTTGTCAAGCAGGTTCTGAAGGATCTGGAGCACAACGATATCAGAGAAGCCACAGCTCATTAACTATTTTTAAGATAAAGCTTAAGATGTCTCTTTTTAACTATAGCTGTACTGTTATACTGCTTTTGTTTCAATGTGCTTTTTGCTGTTTAATTACCTTGTTTCATCTGTTTTTAAATTAATATTTTTTTCAAGGCTTTTACTTTTACTCTCCCAATAATGTATTTATCTATTCTTGTTTTTATGTCCACTTTCTGTGATTTCATTGGCTGTGTGTAACGTCTTTGTTGTAAAGCACTGTACCAGTGCCATACAAATAAAGTTTTATATAATTGTGATGTAAATAGTGTTTACCTTTAATCATTGATGTTGACTTAAACACAGAGTTTTAAATTTTCAGAATGTTAATAATCTTAAAACCTCATCATGATATTGAAAATAAGGCAAAGTATCACTGATCAGTGATTCAATATATATTGAAAATACAATTTTTTTTGCTCAAAAATCTCTTAGTGCAGCTCCCTTGTATTACTATATTTACAGTAATTGCATGAGAATGACTTGTTAAACGCTGTAAACCCCCACGGTCACATTTGCGTGTCTTCCATGCATGTATGCCAGCCTTGATTGCACTGTGTCTCTGGACAAAATAGGTTTTCCTTTGTAGGAAACCTAATTATTTGTTGGTACATTTTTCTAACGATCAGTTCTCACGGACACTTTTAAAGTAAATTGTTTGCCTGTCAAAGTAACCATTCCTGTTTGATTTTTGGCTATCATCTTGTGTAGTTACCAGTAAATCAACCAGCTTCAAAGGTTTTACTTTTGTGAAACCAGTTCTAAAGCTGGCATATTGTTCATAGACTACATGCCTTCAACCTGGCATGACCATCACCAGCATCTCCCCCCAGCCTGTGAGATGAAGAAACGATGCTCACAAGCATGTTTTCTTCCTACCTCATTCATCCAATTTGTGGTGATGTGGTGATTTGTGATAAATGTTTGAACCAGATAGATTCAAAGGAAGAAGAGGAGGAGCTGCTTGTACAAAGTCAGAGAGAAACTAAAATCAACATAAATCAGATACAACCAGAAAAACACCAGAATCCAACACAGGACAAGAAGTAGAATATAAGATTATTAAAGGAGGTTAAAGCATTGAAATCTACATAAAACAATAGAGTGAAATTATTTTGGTCACGATGTGTGTCGTAGGACATAAAAAACACCACACGGACACGTTAGAAAGGTCATTTTTATCGAAGGCAGCCTTGAACCTAATGAAAGCTGTCAAATGCGGTAAGTGGAGCTGGCTAAAAACTACAATATTTCCTCCTCCTGTAGTGGAGTAGAAGTATAAAGTCGCCTACAATAGTAAACTAAAACTACTTTACTTTAACACTTAATGGTATGTAGTTACTGTTTTGTAATAGAAAGTAGTGCTATGTTTCTGATGATATACAGTGTATACTGTATATATAAAAAATTCCCCACTCACCCGCTGTGGACGGTCATGTTGCTCCTTCAAGCTCGGGTTCTCTACCAGAGGCCTGGGAGCCTGAGGGTCCTGTGCAGGATCTTAGCCGTTCCTAGGACGGAGTTCTTCTGGACAGGTCTCAGATGATACTCCAGGGATTTGTTGGAGCCACTCTCCCAGCTTGGGGGTTACAGGCCCGAGTGCTCCTGTCACCACTGGTCCCCACTGATGCCTTTACTCCCCACATCCTTTCCAGCTCCTCTTTCAACCCTTGGTATTTCTCGAGCTTCTCGTGTTCCCTCTTCCTGATGTTGCCATCACTGGGGATGGCAACATCTACCACTACGGCATTCTTATCCTGCCTGTCGGTCGCCACGATATCCGCTTGGTTAGCCACCACCATCTTATCGGTCTGGATCTGGAAGTCCCACAGGATCCTAGGTCGGTCGTTCTCAATCACCTTAGTAGGTGTTGCCCACTTTGATCCAGGAACCTCCAGCCCACACTCGGCAGATGTTTCTGTGTACTATGCCGGCCACTTGTTGTGACGCTCCGAGTTTGCCTTACCTGCCTGCATCTGGCACCCTGCTGTTACGTGCTGCACTGTCTCAGGGGCATCTCTGCACAGTCTGCACCTTGGGTCCTGCCTGGTGTGGTAGACCCCGGCCTCTATCCATCTGTTCTTCTGCTGCCATGATCAGTGCCTCTGTGCTGTCCCTGGAACCAGCCTTCTCCAGCCACTGTCATTGTTATGTCCTTTTTAGACCAACATGTACAAGGCTCACAACAGCTAAAGCTCTCCCTTCACTGTCCATGATGGAAATAAAGGATCTTATGTTCTGGAGGGAATTTATTATTTGTTTTAAGTTTGCAAAGTGAAATTAAGAGAAAGCTGCACTTTACAGCCACATGCAATACTGATAAATTTCTATAAAATAATAGACACAAAGTAATTCAATACATTCATCATCAAATCAGACCTCAGTCTTCGTCAGAGAGATTCGTCTCTTTGTGACACCTGGTGTAATTGCTCAGTCGAGTGATTAAACCTACTTTTTGATTGACTTTACAAAGAGACTTTCAGCACATCAGCTGGTGAGAGAGCAAACTGGTCCGATGGGAGTGTGTTTTTCTTTGTCACGCCATTAGTCACTATTAATCTGAGAACAATCAGAATATACGCTCTAATAACTGTATCCAACCTATTCATGACAAACCCTAAATTCCTCTCTCTTGCATTCCTGTCACTTGTCTGATTGGCATCGGCTATTTTTCTTTAGTTAGAAAGAATAAGGTCATGAGGTCATGTTCGTGACACCTTTTTTGGTTTGGTTTTTGTTGCTTCTGTCATCGCTGCCAACAGAAACCTTGTGATTCTTGTAACTCTGTAAGTTTCTGTACTTTGCATTTCGCTTTCTCTGTGCGACGGCTGGCTGCCAGCGGGTATCTTTACAGTAAGTATCATGGCACGAAAGATTGACACTTCCCATCAGGCAGCAGAGGAAGCTTGCTGGATGAATGGAGAAAAAAAAAAATATTTTTTCTTAAGTACAAAGGCAACATGTAAAACTTGCACAGTAGGAAAAGTAACACAAGGGGCAAACACAGGAAATACCACTAAAGCCACATTTATGGCTGACCTTTCCCTCCAAGTACAGTATGTGTTAAACTAGCTGTGGGGTCCCCGACCTGTGATTGGTGCTTCTGGCGCCTCCTTTAATAATATAACAATATAACAATAAAGTTTATTTAGAAAGCACTTTTTAAATGTTTTTTTTTTTAAACATTGTTTCCAATTTACAAAATGTGAAAATAAACAGACATACAGACATAAGTATAAACAATCCAAAAGTGCTTTGGACAATAAAACACAAAAACAAACACACAGACAGACACAATCAGTCAGATTTAGGGGGGAGATTAATTACTGAAGGCTAATCTATAGAAATTAATTTCAAGTAGGCGTTTAAAACAAGACACAGATTCGTCAGTTTTGATAGAAAGTAGAAAACTATTTCAGAGATTTGGTGCAACAGCCGTAAACGGGATCCCCTCTGGATTTAAAGTGGAGCACACGGGAAAGATAAAACGCTTTGACTGGATGATCTAAGAGAAGTCGTGATGTGTGCAGGAGTCATCCTGTTAATCACTGATCATCTTGCCTCTGTCTCTGAGTTTCTCTAAGTGGGTCCCTTTCTATAAATCATAACAGCTGTACAGTTATTGTGGCTGTGAAGCTGGCTATAATGGTACCATCAGTTAGTTATGAAGGGGATGGCAACAGGTGATGTGCATTTTACATAGAACAGGCTACATTTATATTTCTTATTTTTGATATTTACCTCACACCTTAGTTTCTCATTACTCTTTAATAGAAATTTTGTAACTGCCTCAACAACAGTAATCACCTTGAATCAAAAACCATAGTGTACATGTAGTCTTTTACACAGACGTCCACAGATGGCCACCGTGGTTCCCCAATCGTGCTTGGGGAGGGAGGGCCAGCGAGGCAGTGCTTCCGTTGCATGCATTCTACTACCCCACCACTAGATGGTGCTAATGTTCACATGAGCCAAATGTCCCCCAATTAATCAAATATTCTGGTTCTGAAAGAGTTATTTGGTGTCTGCCAGAGGGGAGGAGTTCAAAGACGACATTGACCAAGCTGGAAGGGATATTTCATGATATTCCCTGCTTGTTCCTTGGTTCTGGACGTGTGTGAGAGCTAAAATGTTGGCAGGGTGTCCCCAATCATTGTACCTGCCAAACTGGTAATATTTGACAGTCTGAGATGAAAATGCGTTCATTTACATAACCGGCAGGTTCAGAGCAAAACCGACAAAATGTACTAATATTCACAAACTCCCGAGGAAAATATCCACAAAATGTCTCTTTAGCTGCTAAATGCTCCTTTATGTCCACCAGCTACTCTTCAAAATGTGTTTGTGTGTAGTTTGGACAGGTAGTGGACAGTATCATTGTAGAGCTGAATTAATCATTGGTAGAGATTAACCAACCAAAAGTTAAAACTTTCAGTTTTTCTTTCAGACGGCCAACCCGCATGCACACCGCATGATACTGCTTCTTTTTTTTTTTTATCCGCTCTCTTCTTTTTGAAGTATCAGCACTGCAGTGAAGATAAGAGATAAATCAATTGAGATTGAATTTTTGAGTTTTTCAGGCAACGTACAATGAAGAAGCTGTGAATAATAGGATGAACTGATCCTTAACCTGGCCTCACCCAGTTTCTATCCAGATAATCTTACATGTCACAGTTTCTCAATCCTTTGAGTGCATACAAAGGGCATTTAATCACTGCCAGACTCTGTGGTATGTTCACATGTTGCTGGAGCTTGAGTAGACTTTGATGGCGTGTACTCACCACAGGTGTGTTACCTGAAGCCCTCTTTTTCAAAATTCAAACAACAGCCAACAAAGCATGACAATCAAACACCAAGTTCACAGAGATGTTGCTTGATTTTACACATGAAAAGTGTTCTGTCTTTTGGAACTACCTTTGCTGTCGCTAAATGAATTCGTCCTGTTCCTGCTCTCAGTTAGTTTGCATGTATTTTAGCTAAATTTGAAGTATCCATGTAACATCTATCGAAATGCAAAGAACTCATGTGAATTAAAATCTTTTGAGGAATTTACTCGCTTCAAACATAGATATTGACTCAATATCAGCTATTTGCAATGATAAATCAAATTTCAAATCAAACAAGATGGTGGTTTCTCCAAATCTAACACAACACACAACTCTCAATGACATGCTGCAGTCTTAAAATTTTAAACCCACTCATGTACTTCCTCGTGCACCCTTTTGCTGTTGTGAAATTATGCAAACGGTTTAAATGCCAGGCACCAGCTTCAGACAGTGTTCCTGAGGAATCTTAGCCCATTCCTGGTTACCTCGGAGTGTTTAGTAGGAAGGCTTCTTCAGTCAAGAAGCCTTTCGGATGAGAGGCGAAACGTCTTCAAACAAGATAAGAAGTCCAGTTGCTTCCTACTAAACACTCCGAGATCGAGATGATGGATGGATGACTGAGAACCTTCACGGACACATTCCTGGTGACCAACAACCGTCAGCAGTGCTGGTGCTGCATCCACCTTCTTCAAATCCCACCAGAGATTATCTATTGGGTTTAAGTCAGAGTGACTCTAGAGTGGCCATCACGGCCACTCTAGAGTCACTCTGAGACCAAGCCTTGGTAGTGTTATTCTTGGGACCATTGTCTTGTTGTAAGTATGATGATGCCCGAGCTTCAGTCTTGTCACAACCGGCATGACGTTTTCTCCAAAGATTTCCTCATACTTGATTGAATCCATCTTGGCCTTCAAAAGCTGCTGGTTTCCAGTTCCAGAGGAAGCGACGTTGAGCCACCACCATACTATACTTTTTAGCTTCATTCTTGCTTCTCCAGCTGATCCACAGGCCTGAAAAGTTCCAGTTTCCCAAAACTTCTATGGCTTTTTAGTTTAAGTTTTTGAGCATAGTGGTACTGACCTTTCTTGTGTTTTTGGGCCAGTTGTTGTGAACGTCTTGGAGTCCGGGCATGGAGAACTGTTTAGAATGCACCCTGCCGTACAAACTAAAACCTCAGTGCCTGCCGCCACTAAGTCTTGCTGCAGGTCTTTTGGTTTTTTGACCAACTGCGTCCCCAGAAATCCGGTGGCAGCTGTTGATAGCTTCCTCTTTTTGCCATGTCCAGGCAGTGTAGCCAGAGTCCCTTTAACTTTGATTCTGCCATGCTTCAAATGGTATCTGTGGGAACATTATGTGCCTTTGCTATCTCTTTGTACACATTTCCTTGAAATGTTCGCTTCTCTAAACTTTTAGGATTTTCTCTAAACTTTTGACTTACTGTAGCCATATTTCTAGCATTTAGTCAAACCTCACTGTCAACAAACTCGTAGCCAGTCCAGGTATTTAATGTGTTGTATCTCAAGCGCAACTAATGCAACCAATGCAGGTGGAGAAACCATTTTGTAAATATTATTTGCATTAAGCTATTTAAATTGTTGGGATTGTTTATTGCACACAGCTGAACCTTTCGCCAATAAATCTAATTTGCGATCGGTTTTGAAAGGTTTTGAGAGAAACTTTAACCTTGTACCGATTTTTAATGTAAGACAATAAATCACTGATCCCCATTTGCTAAATTGTTATCTAATAATTACATAAAGAAAGCCTTGGCCCATGCATAGTACATGTGCTTTCCTTCAAAAATATAATGAACGAGCCCCAAAACCCTTCAGTCAATTGTGCAGCTGCCTCACATTGCTGAGTAATACTTAAATACACAGAATGAACATGGTATTTATGCACAGTGAGACAGCAGAATGACAATAACAATGACTTTTATTGAATGCTGGAAAGACCGGCTGTCTGTTTGTGTGCCTGCGTGCTGCCAAACTGAAATAAATGAAACGAATATCATCGGGGTGAAAAGGGTTCTCATTTATCAGCATTTCAATCAACTCGACGTTTTTCCTGCACTCTCAGCCAAATTGAGATAAAGGGAATGCTTGCGAAATAAATTATTGTTTTGCTTGTTATTGTAATCGCGTCAGTGTGAAGCTGCTGACACAATGAATGGAATGGAATGTAAAAACTCTGACAGATTTTCCATGCTATTATATTTTAAAATATTTGTCTCACTTTCCTCACATATAGACTATTTGCTCACAGTAGACCCACAAACTCAACTAAAATATGTTGAATGTGATATGAATACTGCATGTCACTGTTAATGTGTTTATAGATAACAAAGCTAAAGACCCTCCAGCTGATTCAAAACGCTGCTGCTGGTGTACTCACTGGAACATGAAAAAGAGATCATACCTCTCCTGTTCTAGCCTAGAATAGAATTTAAAGTTCTCCTCCTCACCTTCAAAGTTCTAAATGGTCAGGCACCTTTGTATCTTAAAGAACTTATATTGCCTTATCACCCAATTAGAATGCTTCGTTCCCAAAATGCAGACTTACTGGTAGTTCCTAGGATCTCTAAAAGTAATCTGGGAGGCAGAGCCTTCAGCTCCAAGGCCCCTATTCTTTGGGAGCAGCTCCAAGTTCAAGGTCATGGGGCAGACACCCTCGCTGTGTTTTAGAGTAGGTTTAAAACCTTTGTTTTTGATAAAGTTTGTAGTTAGGTTTGGCACAGGCCGGCCTATAGTTATGCTGCTATAGGTCTAGATTGCTGGGGGATTTCCCATGATGCACTGAGCCCCCCTATTTCTCTACCTGTTCTCTTCCTACTTCTTCTACTCTTTACTCTGTCATGTTCCAGTATTTGTGTTACTCACTTCACCCCGGGGAGTTTCTCCCCGGAGTCCCTCTGTGGGCATGACGGTTCTGATAGCGAGGGAACAAGGTCACATCCTATGGAGATGTGACCTTGTGTCTGGGATCATGATCAACTTCACCTATCCTCCCCAGCAAAACACAGAGTGGCCTGGAACCCTGACCAGGATCACTCTCTGGTTCCTGCACTCTGCTCTTTAATAACATGCTTCTGGACTCAGTTATTATGTTTTGTGCTCCATAGACTGTAATGATGTCATATTGTTGTGCTCCGTACTTCTATTGACATCTACCCGTCCCAGGGAGAGGGATCCATCCTTTGTAATTCTCCCTGAGGTTTCTTCTTTTTCCCTGTCTAGGGTTTTGGAGTTTTTCCGGGGCCAGTTCGATGGTCTAAGGGTAGACGGTGTTATTTACAGATTATAAAGCCCTCAGAGGCAAATTGTCATTTGTGATTTTGGACTATACAAATTCGACTTGATTGATTGATTGATTGGTCCTTTAGTGCTAGTTTGGTGTTCCGGCCTCTGGAGTAGGATGTGATGATCGATAGTGTCAAAAGCTGCGCTATGATGTAATAAGACTAGTACAGAGATAAGTCCCTCATCAGATGCAGTGAAGAGGTCATTTGTAGCTTTAATTCAGTGCTGTTTTTGTGCCGTGATGCTTTCTAAAACCTGACTGGAAGTCCTCAAATAGACTATTATCCTGAGGAGTTCACGTGCAGCTGCAAGGACTATAGTGATTTAACCATGTACGGTTCATAATACTGTAACAGTCGGACTGGACCTTTAAGGGACATGCGTCACTTGGTCATGATGTCATCAACCTGTGCGCAGTCGGAGAGTTGAGCAGCGCACATGGGTCCTGAGTGGACGTCTTTAACGGTTTTGATAAGTGTAGCGTGTGTTTCCATGTATGGAAGGCGGTGCCGTACAACCGGGCTTGTAGCGTCTAGGTACGTTTTATTCAAATTATTTTGTAAGATCCCCATCACATGTGTGGAAGTACATTTTTGAGGGCCTTTTCTGGATCAACAAGCTACACGACCTCAAAAACTGTTACAATACCATCAACAGATTCAGTGCATCTGTAGAAAACTCTGCATGTCAGGGGCAAGGCCGAAAACCAGTACAGAATGCCCCTGAACTTTGACCCTTTAGAAGGCACTGCATTAAAATACTGGCATCATTCTGGGATGGATATTACAAGGTTGACTTAGGAACGCGTCATAAAACCACTGTCAGTTAACATAGAATCTCACTGCTTCTACAAATGTAAATTAAGACTCTACCATGCAAAACCCAAGCCATTTCTCGACAACATCCAGAGGCTCCGCCCACTTCTCTGGCCCCAGGCTCATCTGAGATGGACTGAACTAAAATGGAAAAGTGTGCTGTGGTTTGATGAGCCTACATTTCAGACTGTTTCTGGAAATGATGGCCGTCGAGTCCTCCAGGCTAAAGAGGAAAAGGACCATCCAGATTTTTTTCAACAGGTGTTCCACGGCCAGGACGAAAACCACATTGCTCCTCTTGAATCCGAGGTTCAACTACCAGCCGCACTCTCCTCTCCAGCACCCTGGAGTAGACCTTCCCAGGGAGGCTGAGGAGTGTGATTCCCCGGTAGTTGGAACACACCCTCTGGTCCCCCTTCTTGAAAAGGGGGACAACCACACCTGTCTGCCACTCCAAAGGCACAGTCCCCAATGTCCACGCAATGTTGCAGAGGCGTGTCAACCATGACAGCCCTACAACATCCAGAGCCTTCAGGAGCTCGGGACGGATCTCATCAACCCCCGGGGCGCTGCCGCTGCGGAGTTGTTTGACAGCCCCGGCGACCTCGACCCCAGTGATGGGAGAGCCCAGCCCAAAGTCCTCCGGCTCTGCCCCTTCTTCAGAATGCGTGTTGGTGGGATTGAGGAGATCTTCGAAGTATTCCTTCCACCGCCGAACTATAGACTCAGTTGAGGTCAGCAACTCCCCTCCCACACCGAAGACCGTGTGGACGGGGTTCCGCTTTCCCCTCCTGAGTCGCCGAACAGTTTGCCAGAATTTCTTCGGCGCCGACTGGAAGTCTTTGAACATATATTAGCAGAGAATTTTTACATTTGGCATCCCATAATTCCACTGCAGGGTTTCTAGCATTATATGGCGTATATTGCCAGCCTATTGTTTTTCAGCTGGTTCTCCTGGTCTCACTGACATCTGATCCATCCAACCCGGATGGAGCCTTTAGGATGAGGACAAGAACTTAAAATGAAACTCAATATCAGAGTCCTCATCACGGCAACATACGACTGAATCCAACACAGTGAACTCACAGGGGCTCCAAGAAGAAAGGCTGAGGTCACTGATATACACAGTGCTGCCTGTGTTTGGCTCATGCACCCTGAATGACCTACTGTGAAAAATGCTACAAAAAGAAAAATATGTTTGCCTTGATACTATAATGCCACTGGACTGGGATGACAGATGTACAGAAATGGCTTATTAAAACAAAAACAGGTTGATGAAGGTTTCTTGTCACTTGTTTGACTTGAACATTTGATATATTGGTTGTGGATCAAAAGGTTTTACTTTTCTGTAACCAGTTTTACAGCTGGCCTTTTGTTCTTAAGCATAGTGTACATACCAACCAAGCTGGCAGGACTGTCACTGGACTGGCCACCCTTTAAATAATGAGGCTGGTGGATGTTGAACAGAATCTTGGGACAACGGTAGTCTATTGAGAGTTTAGTTTGGGGCATCATGGCATCCATGCTGGTCCTCCTGCTTCAGCTGCTCCTGGTCTCACTGGTGTCTGCATCACATTACTTTGGTGGATCCGTAAGATTCACACAGAAAGGAAGAAACCCTGATGGGACCCTCAGGGTGAGTGATAGAACTTTTACTGATGAATATCGGTGCATTTAAACAGTTGTTTGTGAAAGAGATCCTGCAATATATTATACGCTCATGTCATGTAAAATTTTTCATTTTACTATTTAATTCATTTTTAATTTTGATAATCACGGTGTACAGCTAAAAACAAAAGCAAAAAAGAAATCTAAAGTGATCAGAATGTTTTACTGTAACTGTATAAGCCATAATCATTGAAATTACAACAAAAAAAACTTTAATTGGTCACAGATATAAAATAAATGAAAGTTTAATTTATTGAATTGAATGAAGTCATTAGGAACAAACTTTTCCATGATATTCTGTCTTTTGAGATGCATTGTAAATTTACCCCTTTTATGCATTTCATTGGGTTTAAATTGACTAAATTGGCAAACAAAGCAAAGGTGAGGAACATCTTCAATAGAAAAGGGCAAATGTGTGTTGTTAAATCAAAGAAGGAAATATTTTAAAAAAGAGTCGCTTTAAAGAAAATACAAGCTAACTTTAAATCAAATCAATTGAAATTAAATTTTATAAACTGTACAGATGTGACACCCTGTGAAAAGAAACTCATAAACCCAAAGTAACCCATTAATGAGAATGTTGCTGACACAAGTGAAAATATACGATATCCATGAATCCACGGGTATGTGAAATCTGTAAATGGCTTCATACGACCTGAGTGCAGTTGGTACAAAGGAACGTCTCAACTCCTCTGTTTTGCACCTGGGGAGAATGGAACTGAAGGTGCCACAGTTCTTCACGGGGGGATTTTTGAAAGATCTTACTGATCTTATCCCTCATCCTCTTCTCTGCCACCTTCCCCAGACTGGATAGCTATAGTCCAACGACACTGCTGGATTTCCTGACCAGATTGTTGAGTCTGTGCAGTTCCCTCATCTTAACAACATCACCCCAGCACACCACAGCAAAAATAACCCCAACAAAAACCAAAAAACAATGTGATGGCTCCATTAGACTGGTAGAGAATTCTCAGTAGCGTGCTGCACACATTGAAGGACCAGATTGCCACGGGAGACGTCTCTGTCCTTTCCTGTACTGGATGTTGGTGTTGTCCCTACGATCCATTCAAACTGTAGGAGTCCACAGTCTGCACCTCCTCCCTCTGGATGGTATTGATGTAGGGCTTCCTGTTCCTCCAGAAGTCCGTCATCAGCTCTTCTGGTTTAGAGATGTTTAACTAGGTGTTTCTCGTCAAACCCACACCCAAGTCATCAGAGAACCTCCAAAGATGGCACATTCCAGAGGTGTCAGAGGTGTAAATGGTGAAAAGAAATGGTGATGACACTGTTCCAGTGCAGACTGCAGGTAAATGTAATGTGGCCTGCTGGTCAGATAGTCCATGACCCAGCCCACCATGTCATGGTACACCTGCAGGGCATAGAGCTTCTCTGCCTGCAGAAGAAAATGGTGTTAAATGTACCCGAGAAGTGTAAGAACAACATTCTCACTATGCTCCCTGACCTCTCCAGGTATAAGTCAGCCCTATGCTGACGATAAATGATGGCACTGTCAATGCCAAGTTTGGCCTGGCATACGAATTGCAGAGAGTCAAGGGAGCTGTTCAACATGCCCACACCATAAGCACTAATGCAGCCCTATACCATCACAGATGTGCGCTGGCTAAGACCCTTGTGAAATTGCGTAGCACTATAAAAAATGGCAAAAATGTGACTCAGAAAAACTTCCAGAACAAGATAGGTAAACCTGAAAAAGAAAGAGGAGGCTTCAGTAGAGCAACCATCCACAACTGCACAGTTTGACTGAACTTTTCTTTATCCACAGATGGAGATTCGCTACAGGGACACCTTTGTTGGGTGTCAAAACATCCACCAATGGATTTGTTCCTCTGGCAGTTGTTCCCGTAATACAAAAAATCTGACAAGAACAATCGACAGCAGCACCAATACGCAATCATCTACCACACAATGGTGTGAAACCGAGACACTCAGTACAGGAAATGTTCTGAGTGACAAACCTTTTCAAATGAGGTGAGCCTGTTGTTTGGTTTGAATACATAACCAAGTATTTTTGGCATGAGCCTAAAACCTAAAGTACTGGCATAAGACCAAGTGTTTCTGGTTCTAAACCAAGCTTTGGTGGAAGAACTTAACCATATCACTTTCTTACCTAATATTCATTTGGCACACACAGGCAAAATTAACGTTGCCAAATATTATATTCACTTCTATTCAATTTGTTACAAAGGGGAAAAATTGCTTCCACTAATAAAGTAAATACTCATCGTGTCTTTTTTGCATTTTATTTTATTTATCAACCTTTGTTGAAGTTATTGAGTTGAGGACGATTGCATTTGCTGTGTTTCTGTTTACATAATTTGTTAGCTGCAGTATTCAAAGTGTATTCTTCTCCCACATAACAGGGCAAGTAGCTGTTGTTGGATTCAAACACGTAACTCGGTTTCTTCTTGGAATCTACTGACTGCTGTAGATTTGGGAACAAGATCTGACACTGGTAAACCAAACAGCTCACCAGCTGTTTCCATTCTGCCCTTTCTACGGTGAGTTCCCTGCAGATGGTGAGAAACAGTGAGACAATCCTCCATCAGATAGCTGTGCAAGTCCTGAAATCCTGAATTTGATGGATTCAAAGCAAAACTTCGACATTTGGTTTAGTTTTTTTTGTGGTTGTTTCAAAAGTATGCACTACAAAACAAGGCATCTGCCATCAGCATACTTCGGAAAATATAAAATATTCAAAAAATATTTAATATTGTTCACATTTAAAAAAATATGAACAATAAAATAGTTGTAAAGCAAACAACAGGATGAGGTTTCTTGACTGTATGATCTATTTCAATGAAACAAATGATAAAGTAACTTTATGTTTTAGTCTCTTATTGCTAATTACACTTTCTGAATTTGTGATTTTGTTGCCCTTCATTCACGTAAATGTTAAATTTACTGTTTGCCGGTTTGTGATTCTGCTGGTAACTATTTTACGTCTGTTGTGTGTGTGTGTGTGTGTGTGTGTGTGTGTATAAGAGTGCCTCAGAACTGCCCACGGACTTACAACATCATGTCCTTTGATACTGATGGTGATCACGTTCGGTGCAGATATGGAAATCACAGAAATGTAGAGTGCTCCACGTGCAACCATCCTTTAGGCTTCACTATAGATCAGGTTAGTTTGAAAATCAATATCTGAGATTACAAAATACTGGCTTGATGCTTTGCCTCACCTAACTCGCATGTTCTCATTGTTAGGACTCTTGCAAGTTACACTACAAGCAGTCGACTGCGCACACAAATTCTTATGCATTTGAGATGGTGGTGGAAGACTTCCCAGTAAAGGGAATCACCCTAACCTACAGCGATGGATCCCAATCCTTCAAGTACCCGCCGCCGGCTGTGAGGTCAAAGAGAATGGCCGTCAATCCATATAATGTCACAACGATGACCTCGAAAACATCTGTTTTTACATCTGCAACTACAGCCGCATCGCATGGGACTACTGGAGTTACCCATAGTCCTGGCACCCCGGGACGTCAACAGTCCACCGACCCTCTCAGTAAACTGCCTTTGCAATTCTCTTTTCTTGGTAAGTCGTCTTTAAAATTGTCTGTGTAATTAGCCAAATCACTTTGAGCAAATACGACCTGCTCGTCCCTCATTGAGTTGAAACTTTCATACATGTTGCGACTTGAGCTTAATCGAGCAAAATTACACTTGCACATCTAGATTCTTACTTCCTGTATACACTATCAATAGCAGCCGATTTTACTTATTGGGTTTGGAAATTGAAATGACTTAATGTTGCTACTTTTTGATTACAGTGGACCCATCTGTTCCCTCATGCCAGGAGGGGAACTACCTGCCAAAGTTTGTACAACCAACACCTCCGAACGGGGAACGCATCCAAGCAGAGGTCAATAAAGAGGTGGAGATAAGAGTCAAAGCGCAAGCTCTGAAAACAACGTAAGTAGGAACAAACCTGATCCACAAAAGCAAAACATTGTCATCATTCCACCAAGCAGGATAACATTAGAAATCTATGATGTCTCTGCTATGCTTTGATACAGGATAGATAACATCATCATGACCGGGCCACTGAACATCAGCAAGCTCAAGACTGCAAGTGATGAGTTTGTCATCAGGTGGACGCCTGTTCCTGATGACCAGGGAGAACATTACCCAGTCTGCTTTGTTGTTGAATCAAAGAATGGGTGAGATGAGAATTTCTTTTTGTGAAGAATTTTCTTTATTGCAAATGAATACAACACGTTACAATAAAACATACAAGAGACACGTGTTTCTTTCAGCATAATAAGATATGAGTGTTACTCTTGGGCTGCATCAAAAATGGGAGCCGAGATGAAGTGCACACAAACTAATCTAAAGTTTATTTACAAAGATGAATTAACGAAACAGTTGAAGGTTCAGTATCGCTAAACTGTGGTGTAGGCATGTGCGAGTGTGTATATGTGAGTGTGAGTGGCGCAAAAGACAGAGAATAGCTGTGCCACAATGCACACACAGGAAACGTCAGACTAGATGGAGAGAGAGAGAGCTGCATGGAGATCAGGGTCTAGACAGTATTCGGACAATATTTATTTATATTATCACTTTGGCTCTTATACATCACTACAACGGCTTTGAAATAAAACAATCAAAGTGTGATCAATGTGTGGCTGCCAAGAGAACAGGTTCATTGGTGTCTATTGATGATGTGACTGCTAACAGAAGTGGTGAGATAAATTCTGAGGTGTAGAGGGCTACACTCTGCTTACATGCAGGCAAATGCCACAAAACCAATGGCTCTTCACAGTGCAAATGGATAATGACCCTAAACACACTTCAAAAGAAACTCAAAACAATTTGAAGTTAAAGAAATGGAATATTCTTCAATGGCCAAGTCAGTCACCAGATCTCAACAAGCAGCAACTTAGAGTAGCTGCAGCAAAGGCCTGGCGAAGCATCTCGTCAACATTTGGTGATGTCAATGGGCTCCAGACAGGCAGTCATTGACTGCAAAAGATTTTCATCCAGGTATTAAAAGTGGAAGTACTCTATAACTGTAGATTCCATATTTTAGATTAAAGCTGAAAGTCTGCACTTTGATCACATCTTGATTATTTAATTTCAAATCCATCGTGGTGATGTATAGAGGCAAAGTGCAACAAACGGTGTTATTGTCCAAATACTTCTGGACCCAAATTTATATGATGAGGACTACACCAGGGCCAGGTTTAGTCCATCGTCTAATAATCAGCCCATCTTCAGCAGAACTTGCAACAGAAAAGAAAACCAGCAAAGCGAGAACACCTAGTGAAATGGAGGGTAGTCACACTGTGTAAGCCACTGACTTAAATGAAGATCATTCACAGATGACATAATTTGCCTGAATCTGCACTCTGATTGGGCACTTGCCTGATTTAATTGCCCGTCAACCACTTGTGTAAACACAGTTAGTCAGAGATGCAGAATGACAAGACAAGGCTGTAATTTTTTGTCAAGTGCAACGCACAACTCAGAGAATTAAAAGCAGTGAGCAGCAATTAGCAACAGCATGAAATGTTTGCAAATTGTGGGACAACACAAAGTTTGGAAGTGACTTACCTTTAGAGCAGAGGATGAGATCATCCACCACACAAGAAAAATGTAAAATTATTTTTCTCATTGTTTACAAAGCTGATCTAACATCACTCGGTGAGACAGGTGGTGATGATGTTGGAGCGTAAATCCAAACAAAGGTGGTGCAGGAGTGGGTGGACAAAAAGTGTCAGGAGTGATCTGTGACAAAAGAATAGCAGCAAAAGTGAAAGGAAAGTTAAGAACAGGGTAGTGAGACCAGCAGTGTTGTTTGGTTTGGAGACGGTGGCACTGAACAAAAGCCAGGAGGCAAAACTGGAGGTGGCAGAGTTAAAGATATTGAGACTCTCTCAGGATTAGGATCAAGCAGATCAGAAGAACAGCACAGGTCGGACGTTTTGGAGACAAAGTTAGAGAGGCCAGATTGAGATGGTTTGGACATGTGCAGAGGAGGGACAGCAGATATATTGGTAGAAGGATGCTGAAGATGGAGCTACTGGGCAGGAAGCAAAGAGGAGGACCAAAGAGAAGATTCATGAATGTGGTGAGAGAGGGCATGCAGACAGTTTGTGTGAGAGAAGAAGATGCAGAGGACAGGGAGAGAGGGAGGAGGATGATTCGCTGTGGTGATGCCTAGAAAAACCTAGGTAAAGCCGAAAGAGGGAGAAGAAGAAGAAGAAGAAGAAGAAGACGAAGAAGAAAAATGTGAAAGTCAGTAGCAGCTGTATACCAAAAGTTAGAAAATTAAAAGGCTTACATTATCACAATTTTCTTTTTCTTCTTCAAAATTTTCTTCATTTCATTTTCTGGTCAAATAAATCCCATGTAAAACTTAATTTTTCAAGATTGGAGACTCTTCACAGAAGGATCTGTGACATGGCTGAAAACATTACGGGAAAGATGGCAGCAAAGCAGGAGATGTGCCAGAATGTCAGTGTGATAGTTCAATATATGATCTCCCGATCAGTTGTCATTTTGATTGTTATAGATTGTAATAGTGATAAGGCCGAAAAAAATTAAAATTCTTTCATCAAAAACGCCAACTTTTGATTGATCCCGTTGTCATATAATGTTGAAGATCCAATGAACTCTGGATCTGAAGGATATCTACTAGTGTGCACAAAAACAAGTTCCTGCCTCCAATAGTTTTTGCGTGATCATGCTGACACAAGAGTCTGTAGCAGCGGTATTAAAGATTTAATGATATTCACAATTTTCAGGGATAAAATGGACAAAAAATGGCAGCTAGAGTGAGTATGTAACAGGGATCAATATCCTCAAATCAGTCGAATAAGTGTTCAATGATGCCTTTCAGGGCTAACGTCTATCAGTCCGAGATGAGGTGTGTTCGAGTGGAAGTTGTGGAGGAGCAAGGTGAGTCCAAGAGCAACTTTAATTTCAACATTTTAATCTGGCTACAACTGACACGTATTTACCACATGTATCAGCTGCTAAATGCTTTGTTAAAGGGCTAACTATTGGATACATGGATGGTGTAAATTAGAGAATTTTAACTGCCACTTCTGTATATTGCTTTGTTCAGTTACACCTCCAAAAAATTTAGAACATTCTATGCAATTGTTTCTCCTTTGCACAGAAATACCACACAAGACCTTAAATTCTTTTCAAGGAAACATTATCAGACAGAGATTTTCTTTAAAAAAAAAAAATCACTTTCCTGTTGGTATAAACACTTCAGCTTAGAGCAGCTCTGCAGAGGTACCAAGAAAACAAAGAAACAAATAGAAGTATGGTTCTTCTGGGGTGGGGATGGAGTCTCTGATTGGGGATTTTGGAGGACAGGCCAGTGCCTTCGGGTCTTTATCAAGTTCCTCCAGCCTTTACTGGCTGGGTGTTTTGATGTTGATGGAGCACAATACCCTGCTGTTGGGGATTAGCATTGCCAAGGGTGCTTTTACTTTTTATCTTTTTCTACTTCACTTTTCACTGGTTTTAATGTTGTGGCTGATTGGTGCATATTATATTATGGTATGATATGTTTAAATTTAAAGCTGCATATTTGTTCCCTAGTTAAAACCACAGTGATCTGCAATGAGACCACAATGACAGTAACAGTTGAGAAAGCTACATTCCCTGGAGTCCATGAGGATCATTTGCAGCTCAATGACCCAACAAACACTGCCTGCAGACTCACCTCCAACAGCTCCCACATCTTCGCCGTCATCCCCCTCAATGCTTGTGGCACTCAGATCGAGGTAACTCAGGACCGTTGGGTCCATCACCCACTATGCTTGTCTCTGTCATTACTGTTGCTTTTAGTAGCAAGAGGACTGAATATAGAATCCTGTTACTCTGCAGGAAGATGCTGACAACCTTTTATTCAAGAATGAAATCACCACGGTGGACAACACTGGGGATCTGATCACCAGGAAGCACCTGCTGGAGGTGCAGTTTTACTGTCAGTACCGCAAACGGGAAAACGTAACACTGGGCTTCACAGTACACAGGGATAACGTCACAGTGATGGAGAAAGGCTTCGGCACGTTCACCTACGAGTTTGAGTTCTATCCTACCAACGAGTTTGAGGCCGTGATCGATCCGAGTTCCTACCCTCTTGAGTACGAGATAGGGAGCAGGATTTTCATGCAGATAGAGGCCACTTCTTCAGTCATCGACACCGAGCTGTTTGTGGAGTCTTGCAGTGCTGCACCATATGACATCCCAAACTATACACCAACCTACCCCATCATACAAAATGGGTAGGCATGAGCACACCCCCTAGGGGCAACAGAGGGCAAAGCAATCCATTTGTAAAGATTTTGATATTGTTTGCTTGTCGATGAGATGTTTGTGAAAATTCAGTCCGCCTCTTTGTTTATATATGATCATTTATTGTAAATGTTGGTGCTTAGTTGAATCACCCTCATCATGTGAATTTAAGTCAATAATCTTCTCTCTCATTGTAATAAATTCATTGTTTTCTTTGTTTTATCTTTCATTAATTAGGTGCAATGTGGATTCGACTGTTGTAACCCATCCTCGCAACAACAGCAGACAATTCAGATTCAGCCTGGAGGCTTTCAAGTTCATTGGCTTGCATGACCAGGTAAGGACTTGATTATGTGGTTACAAGTGAATATAAATGTTTCTGTGACCATCCATAGACCATTCATATCCGACCAAAAGAAAGGCTGTGATCTATTTAGACACCTAAGTACATAATTATACTGTTGGACAAGTTCATTGTTAACATTGTGTGAGGTAGACAGCTGTGCAAATGTGTTTTCATCATTATTTTAGAGAAAATCATCAACGTTGTGTTATAAGGATTCAATTCTAGTTTCAGATCAGCTACAGCTTGTTGAATAGAGTTAAAAGATATGAAAGCATTCATATATTTGAAGATGCTGAGGAATATTGTGTCATCTGCATAGAGGGGTATTTGACAGTTTTTAAAAGCCATTATAATGTCAATAATATAAAAAGTAGAGGTCCCAGAATTGAACCATGAGGTATATCCTTGTTTTCCAGCTGGTGGGGTGATCTCACCCCATCTAGTACTACAGATTGAATTCAGTTCTCTAAGAAATTTATGAACCGGTCACAAGCCAGAGTAGTCGACTGCAAAAACCTTTGATAATATATATACAGCTGTACATGTTTTCCCTTTGAATTCATGAATGATTGAACAAATGAATGAATGAATGAATTTTCTGATGTCATTTATACCTAAAAAGTTAAAATAACTAAAGAGGCTGCAGGGATTGAACAATGACCAGATCCGAAACCAGACAGTTGGGGGCTGAGAATACTGTTCAGGGATAGGAAAGTATGAAGTTGCCGCTTTAGCCGAATTTTTAACGTTGACGTCAAAAAGGGTAGTCCATTGGTTGATAATTATTTAAGCAAGTGGTGTCACCCCACTTAAGAAGTGGTCAGAAATGTGCATCTGTCCATATATTAGAAATAGTAACAGTCAAGAGAGATAAGTCGATTTTACAATCAGAGGGGCAGCATGGGGCAGCATGATGATTTCAGCCATTTAGTATGGTTTCTCCTTATTTAGCTTTTTTGCCTCTCATTTTCTTCTTCTACAACCAACTGCTTGGTTCATATCATATTTTTATCTCCATTGATAAGTCTTCTAGTTTCCACTATTTACTGACTCATGCAGACCCCGCCCCCGTCAATGTCTTTTTGGTGTATCCAGTACAGTAAGTGACATGAGGAGACATGGCAGCGGTTCTCTCAGGGCGTTGGGGTCAGTTTTTCACACCCTTGGAAGTCAAGCGTTTACGATTTCATGGGCCTCTTGGCACCATTGGTAGAGAGAAACAACACCCCAGCTTCGGATACTATCCAAATTTCCTGATTCATCATATTAAGGTTCTCATTAAAAGTGCAGCAGGTAAGTTTTATAAAAAAATGATTTTTCATCATAATTGCTAAACTGAGACTGTGAGAAAAGTGGCTCCTCTGGTCCCGCCTACTGTTCCTAACGCCATTTGCAGGCATCGGTCGCTTCCCACTAAACCACAATGGTGATAAATTGACCACCAGCCATGCAAATTCAGCCCATTTATGGGCATGCCCCACAAAGACACCAAAAAATAACACAACAATTGAAAAAAAGTAGGTCAAAAAGGAAGAACGATGACAATAGTGGACTGATCCCCAATCTTGAGCCTTGGAGGCAGAAATTAAGAAATTTTTCAGCCTAAGTCCTCTCTTTTTTTCAACAAACTGCAGCTTTAAAAAAGCTAAGCTGAACGTGGAAATTTGCCTGTTCCAGCAGGACCAGGTGTGATTTGGCAGGTTAAATTCATATTACAGTCAGTGCTAACTTTCTTCGACCATGCACCACTTAAACCAGGTAAAAGGATTAAGTGGAACAGCACTGATTATCATGTTGAAGTAAAGTGAACCGGAGGTTTGATCTTTTATGTCAAAATATGACATCAACCATCTATTTAAGCTTTTTGTTTTCTTGAAGAGACAACAGCACAGCTCCTGAGCTAATGACAGAACGTTCCTTTGCCTTCAGGTGTACGTCAGCTGTTCAGTCATGATGTGTAAAGCGGGGGAACCTGGCACCAGGTGCTCACAGGGTTGCACCAACTCCACAAACTGGCAAAGTCGTGGCTCATTCTCTCATCGTGGAAAGAGAGAGGCCGTCAGCCAAACTTCCATGCACTTTATTTCCCAGGGTCCCCTTCGCTTACGGAGGTCGGCAGAGCTCACTGGAGACCCGGGTATGAACACAGAGAGGTTTTTCTTTGCACCATACCTGCTATGTTTAAGACTGAATTCAAATTGTGCCTCTCCTTTCCCCAGCGATGAACCCGGACCTGAACCTTAACCTTGTTCTCATCGCTGGATGTGTTCTTGCAGCTGTTGCCATGATCAGTGCAGTGGTCATGTACAAAGCCAAGATCTCAAAGGGCGGGTACCAACCTCTGGCCACAGCTGAGAGTTAGACAACAATGTTAGTGGAATATCTGTTCTGTCTTAATTACATTTGAATGTAGAAGGGTGTTTTGATTATTTCTGCAATCAGATATTGGTTTATCTATCATTGGGATCATTTGGATGAATATATTTTTAAAGCTGCATTTTGAAAGATATGGTCAGCATTAAAAAAAAAAATGCGCTTAAAGGAATTAAAGTAACTACAGCACTGACATTATGTCCGGGATGTGGACATTGTGTTTCCGGGGGACTGAAATAGGCATGCTAACAAACTAAACTGACCCATTCTATCTTGAAATGACACATGTGGAGTCATCAAAATGCTCTTGAGGCTGTGTCCGCTGCCAGTTTGGTTTTCAACAGTTTTTACTGGGAGTCTGCTGGTTGACCTGTATCCTGTTACCCACTGTGACTCCTCCTTCTCCGCCGATCTCAGTCAGCTGCAGGACTTTTCACTGTCTCAAGGCAAAGTAAAAGGTTTAAGCAAACAGAAGCAATTGCTAAAGCAACAGTATAGTGGGCAGCATTTGATGTTTGTGAAATGCCTGTTGAGTTTTGAAGTTTTCTTAATTCTGGCCATATTTATTTCCTTGCAACTCCTTTTATTATTATGTGATACAGTATGATTTGTAACATGTATTCGTTCTCAAATTTAAGCAAAGCCACTCATTCCTCCATCAAATGCAATCACACCTTGTCAAATTTGTACACTTGCTTAATGGATCAATTAAAAGAAACATTGTATGCATTTGTGTTTTTGTCTTTCTAAACACACATCGGTACCACCACACCTTACTCAGTGATTTGTAAAAATACAACTCTAACAAACGAAGTTAGTGCTCTTCTCATGTTGCAACAGCCTGAGATATAAAAATTCAGAAAGATGAACAAATAAAGAACCCATGAAGCTAACTGTAACCCCTTCCTAACATTAGTATGTAAAAAAAAATAAAAATGAACGGGGCTACAATACCAAATAATTATTTTTTTGACAGGATCCTGAATACTTAGCTGTTGATGTTGAACTGACAAACTTTCCTATTTACCAGTATGACTGAGGGCTTATATTCAATGGATAAACTGTTAACTACAACCATGTAAGGAATGACAAAAACAGAAACATTTATTCGAAGAATGGAAGAAGGGAAAAATTAAATTAAACTGATACACATAACTGAAATTGGCCTGGTGCAAACTCAATAAAAAAGTAAAGGTTTAAGCCCCTCCAATAACTTCCAATAAAACAAACTAAAATGAATCATAACACTCCAAATGTTCTGAATGTGAACAATAAATCCTTCTCCAACCAGAGACTGGTTTCGAATAACACAACCGTGGCGTTATACCTGCTATACTTGTCCACGCCAAAAATAATTCAAGCCAACATTCCGTGAATAGACAGTTCACTTCCTCAGCAGTTCAGCTGTTACCAAGTGCTTGGGTTTTTGTTTTTGTTTTTTTTATTGTTGTGGCTCATGGTTGGTGCACAGGAGAGAAAAAAAAATTAATCCATCCTTAAACCATGGAATCAAGTTTAGGCGAGTTGCCGAGCAGAAAAAAATCCCCAATTACTCACGATACCAGTACAAATGACATTCAGCAGAGTTACAATGGCGTAGAGATAAGATGATACAGTGACAAGCAGGATGTCCGGTTCTCCTGCAGGTCCAGGGCGTAGCATCTACATTCACCAGCAGCAGCAAGCAGCTTCTGAACTAGGTCTTTGTCGACCCTCGGTGAAACTAACGGGCAGACTACGAGGTACTCGGGCTCATCAAGTGCAGGAACAGCACTCGTGCCAACATTCATTCA
>KV751315.1:20495469-20510783 GCA_001698575.1 Mola mola | reverse complement strand
CACCATGTAGACTAACCTGGTGAAGGTGAGTTTGTTTAGTTAGAAACTTTCTGAACAAATTATCATTGAGGTGATCATTTTGGTGGCTCCACACCTATGATTTAGGACAGGTGGCCCATCTGAGCCAGGACATTGATGGCTGTAGGGAATCGGGGCATGTGGAAGCATATGAAAATGACCTTTTCGCACAGAGAAACACTTGAACATAGCCTTCATCAGGATGATAAGAATTGTCCAAAATGATATGCCTCCATGATATCCCTGATTTTTGGGGATGTAATAGACAAAGCATGAATGAATAACTAACAAGGATCTCTAGCCTCAGTTAAAATGTCAAGTAAGTGTTCAATGGTACCTTCCAGGTATAACATCTATCAGTCCGAGATGAGGTGCGTTCTGTTAGATGTCGTGGAGGAGAAAGGTGAGTCCAAGTGCACGTTCAATATCAACAATTTAAGTGTGGCACGTAACAACTGACACGTATTCAACACATAATGTAAATGCTCTGCTATAGTCTTAAATATTGACTACATGACATTAGAGAATTTTTAACAGGCACTTTTGAAATGTGACTTGTTTAGTTACATCTACCTTAATTAAGAACCATCGATTGCAACAGTCTTCTTTTGCACAAAAATACAACCCAAATTCTTTGATTGTATTAAAAGAAATGTATCTATATGGAGATTTTTTTTCCAGCTGTGGTAAAGCACAATCTTAAAAAAAACACTTTCATATTGGTAAGAATACTTTGGCATAAAGCAGCTCTGCAGAGCTACAGGGAAAACAAAGAAACAAACAGAAGTAGGGTTCTTCTGGGGAGGGGATTCTGATTGGACTGGGGTCTGGGGATTTTGGAGGACGGCTCGACTCTTTGAGTCTTTACCATGTTCCTCCAGTCATTCCCGACTAGTGTTTGTTATGTGATGGAGAACATTAGCCTGTTGTTGGGGAGTGGGATTGCCATGAGGGGGTGAACTCTTTAGGTGGGTGATAACATATGCGCGATTGTCAGCACCCAAAATCCCCTGGCAGAACATTGCATTGTAACAGGATGTTCATCTGCTTTCACTTCATTCCTCACTTGTTTTAATGTTGTGACTGAGCAGTGTATATAACTACACTGTGTTATCAACATAACAATAACAAACAATATATAAGGAACATACGCATTTCAAAACAATTGCTTGATGTATTGTCATTTTTATCACCTGATTTCTAAAGAAACTACGCTATTTTCTGAAATGATACATTCAAACTGTGAAAAATGTATATTTGTTCCCTAGTTAAAACCACAGTGATCTGCAATGAGACCACAATGACAGTAACAGTTGAGAAAGCTACATTCCCTGGAGTCCGTGAGGATAATTTGCAGCTCAATGACCCGACAAACACTGCCTGCAGACTCACCTCCAACAGCTCCCACATCTTCGCCGTCATCCCCCTCAATGCTTGTGGCACTCAGATCGAGGTAACTCAGGACCGTTGGGTCCATCACCCACTATGCCTGTCTCTGTCATTACTAGGTGGGTTTCCATAAGCCTATTTTTTTTTCCAGTTTTGATTAGCGCATAAAATACATGAATGGAAACACTGAAAGTTTAGAAAAAATCTTGAAATATCGCTTGAAGGAGGTGGAAAAGTTGACGCATCAATATGAGGTAGATGCAAATGAATACAATGGAAACAGTTGAAGCGAATAAAGGATGACTTTTAGAGATCACGTGACTTAAACGTGACCCAACTCACTCGTCTTCTTGGTTCGCAGCACATATCTGTAATAGTAGTTGACGTTTTGTAGTATTTCCTTTTATTTTCATCTTCCTCAATGTTTAGTTAGTTGTGGCCTTTAATTGCAACATCAGGTTGCACCTTCCATTTCTTCTGGGGTAAAGAAACTTTGCCACTTGCCTTATTCGCATAACGTTAGTGGATGCACATAAATGCGTATTTTCTTTTTTTTTTTCGAGTTTTGTAAAATTTGGTTAGAATTTGCAGAACATTTTAATGGAACCCACTTAATGTTGCTTTTAGCAGCATGAGGACTGAATATAGAATCCTGTTACTCTGCAGGAAGATGCTGACAACCTGTTATTCAAGAATGAAATCACCACGGTGGACAACACTGGGGATCTGATCACCAGGAAGCACCTGCTGGAGGTGCAGTTTTACTGTCAGTACCGCAAACGGGAAAACGTAACACTGGGCTTCACAGTACACAGGGATAACGTCACAGTGATGGAGAAAGGCTTCGGCACGTTCACCTACGGGTTTGAGTTCTATCCTACCAGCCAGTTCCGAGCCATGATGGATCCGAGTTCTTACCCTCTTGAGTACGATATAGGGAGCAGGATTTTCATGGAGATAGAGGCCACATCTGCAGTCATCGACACCGACCTGTTTGTGGAGTCCTGCAGTGCTGCACCATATGACATCCCAAACTATACACCAACCTACCCCATCATTAAAAATGGGTAGGCATGAGCACACCCCCTAGGGGCAACAGAGGGCAAAACAATCCATTTGTAAAGATTTTGATATTGTTTGCTTGTTGATGAGATGTGAAAATTCAGTCTGCTTCTTTGTTTATATATAATCATTAAATGTAAATGTTGGTGCTTAGTTGAATCACCCTCACCATGTGAATTTAAGTCAATAATCTTCTCTCTCACTGTAATAAATTCATTGTTTTCTTTGTTTCTCTTTCATTAATTAGGTGCAAAATGGATTCAACTGTTGAAATCCATCCTTCCAACAACAGCAGACATTTCAAATTCAGCCTGGAGGCTTTCAAGTTCATTGGCTTGCATGACCAGGTAAGGACTTGATTATGTGATTAGACTGGAACAAGTGAACAGAATTTATCTTTCATCATCTGTAAATCATTCATTGTGCAGGTCAAATTCATCTATTCCTTTTAATCAGATTTTTATCAGGTTTTTAATCGGGTTTTATCTTATCTAACACTTGGTAGTATGAGAAGATACATGAGAATACACAGTCAAGTGATGAAACACTCTCAGGTACTGGCAGAATGCAGCCCACACACAACACATACAGTAAGAATGAGACAGTGTAAATTTCAATCAGGATACAAGCAGGCAATGAAAAAATTATTTTCCCTTATTTTAATAGGAAGCACCCACTGACACTGATGTCACGTTTCCAGGAATACAAGTAATTTCCACAAGAATATCAGCCACAAAGGCATTGAAAGCATCATATGATATGAGAGAGGAAAGCTTGGCTACCTTTTAAAAGTTATTCCACAAATAGGTGTAGTAGCACCGATGGCAGTTTTCCCCCATTCAGTCCTGCACCATATTGTTTTCAGTGTGATCAGATCTTGAAATCTGTTTGTATTGCTCAGATTGTCGATTGACAAACAACTATACAAGTACATGGGGAGATTAATAATGAGTGCTTTAGAGACAAAAGGTAAAATGCGTTGCATTTTCTGTTGACATTGGGTCAGCTAACAGTATGATAAAAGATTTGAATTTGAATCCCAACACCTGAAATTCGGTGCACTATGATATAAAGCCTCTAATGCTGTTAAGACTGACACTAGTGTATGAGTCTAAACTGTCTCCAAAGAACAACACTGGCAGAATTGTCACCTGCATAATCTTATTCTTATGATGGATAGGTAGGATCTATTCATATAAATAAAACCAATTTTTGGGTCAAGTTTTCTGGATAAACATGCCTAAAAGAAAGGCTGTGATCTAGCCAGACACTTAAGTACATTTATACTGCCAGATAAGTTCAATATTTAATTTTTTTGAGGTTGACAGCTGAGCAAATGTCTTTTCAGTTATTGTTTTGTGGAAAATTATGTACTCTGTCTTATCGGGATTAAATTTCGGTTTAAGATCTGCTATAGCTGGTTGAATAGCAATTGAAAGCACATGTAAATTTGAAGATGCTGACGAATATAATATTGTGTCATCTGCATTGAGAAGAATTTTTACAAAAATTTTTACAACTTGCTGATCAAAAATATAAAGAGAAGAGCACGCGCTTGTTAGCCACCTGGAAATGTGGCCTTAAATCATTTGCTTCTGCAGAGTTTTGTTGGTTGATTTGCGAACCACTCACAAGCCATCCTGTCTAGTCCAGTTGATGGTGTTACTTGAAACAAAACTGCCAATGTCTTTTTGGTGTATCCAGTGCAACCTTTTAACTCTAACGTAATCGACGTGATGTGACACAGCAGGGGATCTCTCGAGAAACTTTGGCTAGTTATGGGCATCCATGGAAGTTAATCATTGACTAAAAAGGCCTCTCTTTGCACACTAGTTGTAGAAACAAACAGCATCCCAGCTTCTGATACTGTATCCAAACTTCGTGATCCATCATAGTTCTGATAAAATCTGCAGCAGGTAACCTGTATAAAAAAACAACATTTCATCATAGTTGCTAATCTAATCACTATTTCCTGACTTTACTACATGAGAGTACAAGAGAGAGTCTGTAAGAAAAGTCTTGCTCTTCTGGTCCCACCTACTTTTCCTAAACCTATTTGCAGAACCTGTCACTTCCCACAAAGTTCCCAGTTATGGCGAAATGACTACCAGCCATGAAAAAGCAGCCCATTCATGGGCGTACCCCACAAAGGCACCCCAAAATAAGCCAAAGGAGAAATAAAAGCAGGTGAAAAAGACAGAACAATGAGTAGAGTAGACTGATTCCCAATTTTGTGCACAGGAGCCTTCTCAGTGCTAACTTTATTCAACCGCACACCACTTAAACTGGGTAAAAGGATTAAGTGAAATAGCACTGATGTTGAAGCGAAGTGAACCAGAGGTTTGATCTTGTTTGTCAAATCTGACAACAACCGTCTATTTAAGCTTTCTGTTTTCCTGAAGAGACAACAGCACAGCTCCCGAACTAATGACAGAACGTTCCTTTGCTTTCAGGTGTACATCCACTGTTCAGTCATGATGTGTAAAGCGGGGGAACCTGGCACCAGGTGCTCACAGGGTTGCACCAACTCCACAAACTGGCAAAGTCGTGGCTCATTCTCTCATCGTGGAAAGAGAGAGGCCGTCAGCCAAACTTCCATGCACTTTATTTCCCAGGGTCCCCTTCGCTTACGGAGGTCGGCAGAGCTCACCGGAAACCCAGGTATGAAAACAGAGAAGTTTTTCTTTGCACCATACCTGCCTTATCTGAATCTGAATTCAATTGTGCCTCTCCTTTCTACAGTGATGAACCCGAACCTGAACCTTAACCTTGTTCTCATCGCTGGATGTGTTCTTGCAGCTGTTGCCATGATCAGTGCAGTGGTCATGTACAAAGCCAAGATCTCAAAGGGCGGGTACCAACCTCTGGCCACAGCTGAGAGTTAGACAACAATGTTAGTGGAATATCTGTTCTGTCTTAATTACATTTGAATGTAGAAGGGCAGCAGATATTGATTCATCAAACTTTGTAATCATTTGAATGAATATGTTTTTAAAGCTGCATATTGAAAAATATGGTCAAAATTTCTTCTTCTAGTCATCATAACGCTCTTGGAGGCTGTGTCTGTTCCCAGTTTGGTTTTCAGCAGTTTTTTCTGCATGCCTAATGGTTGAACCGTGTCATGTTACCCACAGCGACCCTGCCTTTGATCCCAGGTTATGGTCTCAGCAGATTTCAGTCAGCTGTAGAACTACTTCCTGTGTCCCAAACGAAGTTGAAGATTTTAGCTAACAATAGATATTGCTTCAGGTAACAGTGTAGTGAGCAGCAGGGGATGGTTATTCTGTTGACATGATTCTTCGATATTGAAGTTATCTTAATTCTGGCCATTTATTTCTTTGCAGCTGCTTTTATCGTTATGTATGAAAGTGTGATTTGAAATGTCTTATCTTTATAATTGCCCATAAGCTGGGCCATTAATTCCTCTGTCAAAATCAATCATACCTTGTCAAACCCATACCTTGTATGCCTGTTTAATTAATCAATGAAAAGATTCTTTTCTGACATGTCTGCTTTTGTCCTGATACACACACATCAGCACCATTACGCCTCTCCTTCCCTTTAACGGTCCTCCATACTTGCTGATTTGTAAAATACAACCCGTATGAAACAAGATACAGTCTCTTCTCATGTTGTAACATGAAAGATATGAATTAAGAACGATGCAAATGTAAAGAACCTATGAAGCTACATTAAAAATAGAATGTCAGGAGTGAATTTTCTCATAAGTTAGAAAATAAATAAACTGAGTAACAGAAATTAAGTTACACTGTAAGATCAGATAAGATTAGATAATCAGGTTATACAATAGTCATAGTACCAGGACTGTGTTTGACCAAAGAAAATCTTGATTGACTGAAAAATAAAATAAAATAAAATAAACAAATAAAAAGCGTTCAGTATATTGATTTGGGGATGGGATTTATCCTTCTGCAGTTAACTTTGTTACGCTCAGCACTGTCTAAAACCACATGTAGGCCACCTGTATGTAAGAACATGTGGTTCAGGATGAATAGCTGTCACTGTGGTGTGTTGGTCAAATCAAGGAAGGCTCAGGGCTTTTAATCGTACTCAAGGAGGTGAAGATTGTTTTCTCAGAAAGCTTTAAAGGTGTTAATTTTTGGTGTTGGAAACAGATGTCATTAACTATCAATGAAAAAACTCATGAACTCATGTCCTCACTTTGTGACTAAAGTTGGCATAGGTACCAGCTTTTACAGCTTTTGACAATGGAAACGCACAACAAAGCTTCCTGTACCAAACCGAACTGAACCGTAGTGCTCGGTGGAAACAAAGCTCCGGAGTGGCCAACTATTGGCCACAGACGGAAGCGGTCGCACTCCTGGAGAAGAAAAGGTGTCTGCAAGATTTTGTCACTAAAGCCAAGTTCAGCTTGCTTGAGAGGCTGGTGACAGTGCCGCCAGGTTGAATGGCATGTACTCTGGCTTGGGAACAAAGGGCCATCCGTGATACCAGTTCCAGAAAAGTAAGAACTGTTGGTTATGGATACTGATGGCCAAACAATAAATTTGAATTTATTATTCGAGTTATTAATTATATATCAATGTTAGTCGATATTCGAATGGGTCCCACCCACAGACACACTTCTCATGCAATATTGATTCCTACATACAGTATATACACAATTGAAGTATGGATATCACGCAACATTTGCCCTGGCTCCTCACGCCTGGGTATTTAAGGAACATCATGGCCATTGCTCTTCATGTCTTGGCACCCATCCTGATAGAGGAACTCTGTAGAATTCTTACATTTTACTTACCTATAACAAATTTAAAGATGTGTTTTTGGCTGGATGCTTAACATACCTGTATTGGATACCTGTTTGATGATTGGAGCTGTATGGAGTGTTTATCTTATCTTGATCGATTGATAAGCTTACTCTCATTTTGTTTAGTTCATTTAGTCCCTTTGGACTGCCATTGCAAACAAACAAATGGTTAAGTTAATTGGTCACTCCAATTTGCCCGTAGGTTGTGAATGTGAGTGTGGCTGGTGTTTTGTCTCTATATGTCAGCCCTGAACTGGCAACTTGTCCAAGGTGACCCCGCCTTCACTTGACGATGCTGGGATAGGCAGTACAATTACTGCGAAAGCAACTGACAGCAAGGAGTGGTTTCAATGACAACCTTGTTTCCTCAAACTCATTAACTCTTCTGTCTACTGTCTTCCTGTTAATCAAAAATTCTCAGCGCATGTTTAAATTCTTACTTGTCACATTCTAGCCACATGAAAAAGTTTGGTCCAGGTAAACGCCACATGACGGTTCAAAGGCGGCGCAGCTTAATGATAATCTAGAGATAAAAGAGCTCAAAGAGCATGTCTGTACCATCTTCAGATGAAACTGTTTAAACAAAGGATCGAAAGGATTGAAAATCATTTAGGACCCTGTTCCCCCACTATGGTCTGGACTAAGAGCAGGAAATGGCCACATATGTTGGAAGACTAGTTAGACCATCACTTATATTTCAGTCCATTGTCTTACCAAAAACTTAACATGCTTTTTCATAATCTTGGAGTGTTTAGTAGGAAGCAACTGGACTTCTTATCTTGTTTGAAGATGTTTCGCCTCTCATCCAAAAGGCTTCTTCAGAACTTCTTTTCGGATGAGAGGCGAAACGTCTTCAAACAAGATAAGTCCAGTATCTTCCTACTAAACACTCCAAGATTAAGATGACCTGGATGACCGAGAACCTTCACGGACATGCTTTTTCATAGTCATAGTTTTTATTATCATAACACCATTTTCAGCTGGTAAACATCTCGTCTCACTCACAAAAAAAGGTAGCTGACAAATATTTGGTTAGCATTTTCATTAACAAAATGAACGCCACTCTTTAGGTATGAAAAGCTCATTCTAACATAATGAAAACAATTCTTTGCTTGAATATAGATGAATGAAAACATGAATGTAAATGTTGTAGTCCTGCAAAAAGCATTTCCTTAAATCCTGCGCACAATTTTTCTTTCATTCAAGCTTTATTTAAACATCTGAGGGCATCATTTTCGATGATGTTGAGAACACAGAACAACAGTTAAAAATGGCCACATTCAAAAGTAGTAAGTAATAGTTTTTAGCTGAACCGTGGGAACAAATGTGTTAAGCTTGAATGTACTTTATAAATGCTTTATTGCATGGTGGCATCTTACTTCTCAAGACTTTGTAAGTCGGTTAAGCGTGGTCATCCCACCTCTTCATTCAAATGCTGAGGCCATTTGGCCAATTGTTCCTCTGATGGAGTGAAGCACAGAGGAGCTGCATCTCCTTGCACAATTAGTCAGATGAGTGATCACATTACAGAATGTTCCGGCAGCTGGTACGTCAGTGGCATCGCTCACCTCATTTCCGAAAACATTCAGCAATCTTTGATATTCGTTCTTAAATGGCTGTATCAGGTTCTATAGGTGATGAAACTGAGGAAATGAGGCCGTCGTTGTCCAGCCTCTCTTACTGTCAGGAGATCACGTGTGGCAGCATTGCAGGCAACCAGTTTAACCGCTGCCAACAATTACACCCTCACTCTCATCTCAGCTTCTCCTGGGTTATTTCTGCTGGGATGAGTCTCAGGTGGTTGCCAGCAGGTGTATCACCAAGCCCTGAAGGACTGACTCTTTCCTTTTTATGTGCATTTTTGATTTGCTGCAGGGTGCAGAACTGCCTGAATTTGTCCTGTTTTGTCCTGTTTCTGCTGTCAGTTAGTTCCCAGCTGGCATTTCAATGTTTATTTATGAGTAAATTAACATGATCGATGACAGTGATCACTGTTGAATTGGGTTTTGATTTTACAAAGCGAATCCACACTGATATTGTAACTTTGTTTTCACTGTCTTACAAAACAAATATATTTGAAGTTTTTGAAGTAGTTTTATTAGCAAAATACGATAAAATGCTGTATAATAATTTACAAGGACATTACACGATGATTACAAGTTAAAATTTCCATGTTAATTTGTGGGAATTTTGCTAACCTTTTACATCAGAGTTGTTTCATTGCTGTTCCAGTGTTGAAACATTAACCGACATTATTTCAACCACATTTCAACGTTGAAAGTCATTTGTCAGCTGGGTTTGCACTAAATTTGACGGAATGAATTGAATGTCACACTTTTGCACTGAAAGAAAATTCTGCAGTGGAAGAACTTCATTGTCACTATAAAGTTTGACTACGAAA
Source organism: Mola mola (assembly GCA_001698575.1). Classification (NCBI taxonomy): domain Eukaryota; kingdom Metazoa; phylum Chordata; class Actinopteri; order Tetraodontiformes; family Molidae; genus Mola; species Mola mola. The sequence continues at coordinate 20,501,121 of KV751315.1, read as the reverse complement.
ATTTAAAACAACGTACTTCAGTTCAAATCTTTTTGCCTTCATACAAAGATATTAACTGGGAACAATATTATAAATACTGTAGGTATTCTGTTTATATACAAAATCCCTGTATTGCTTCCTGTGCGGTGAGGTATGAAGTCCACTAGGCCTATTTATGATAAATTATATTTGTTATGTTCAGCTATCATGTCGCGTGCTTTCTGACTGTAACACAATTAGCAAACTTTCCCATTTAACGCGTCTGTACTCACTGTCAGATTGGTGAAATGAATGTGTGTCGTATCTGACCAGGAACTGCTCAGTGCAGAGGAGCTCAGCGTTAAAAGCTCCTGCTTTAAATGTTAAAATAAAATGCTACCTGCAAGTACGTGACTCGTGGTTTAAATTATGTTCTATTTTTACTACAACAAACTTGAATTTACCTGTAAAACTCAAAACGTTCAGTAATTTATATATGTGTGCAAAACTCTGTACAGTTTTCTCATGGAAAGACAAGAATTAGCTCTTGTGGAATTTTGAGCTAAAATAAATACAGGATGTAATTGTAATAAGTGGATGATGTTTTTGTATCTTTTGATTATGTCTGGACTGAATTTTGGGCATTGCTACTTTTTTCCGTCTTTCGTGAGCAGCACTAAGCTCCCTAAAGAGGATTTGATATCCTTTGCTTGAACACACTGATCAGCCCCAACATTAAAACTACTGATAGTTGTAGTGAATTATATTGATTACCTCTTAATTCGAAAAATGTTGAAAAGCATCCACTTTCACGGGGACTTCACTGCTTGATTTGAATGAAAAATATGAGATGATCATTAGAAATTGGGGACGAAGCTGAAGGTTTTAGTGTGAAACCAGAAAATCACCTATCAGAGTAGCTGCAGATTAATTGTGTCTAATCATTTCCCTTCTCGTGGTGATAGTGGTGACCTTTAGCACAATGAAAGAAGCAAGAATCAGAAAAGATATTGTTTAAATTGTCCCAAAAATGACTTGAGGCAGAAATGAAAATGACGTATTTTGCATCTTATTGCATTTGTCTGCACTTACAAAGAAGAGCATATTAAAAGTCTATCAGGATGGAATCCAGACTGTTGTGACCAAATCCTCTGCACTACCTTTGAAATAATTAGAGGGACAGTACAATATTTGGCATTTCGGTAATAATAATAGAGTCTGTTTGCTATATTTAGTCAAGATTGTATTTACATTTGCTAATGGTTATTGCAGACAGTGATATATGATGCGGCACAACATTTAGTTTTATTATTTTGTATCAATATAATGGGAGGAGGCATTTTAAGCGTATCATAATATAATTATTATAATAATTACTGTCCTGCCAGGCTTTTTACATTTTTATTTCTTTCATTAGAAGAACTCTTCCCCCTATATTCTATTCTTTTTGTTGTTCAATCTCAATGTCTGCATACAACTCGAAAAGGTAAATAAAGAAAGTCCCCCTCATCCAAAAAGAATAATAAAATCAAAATTGTGTCAAAGTGATGAAAATGTTTAATCTCACTTATAAAAACGAGTCGTGTTTCGTTGACCCACCAGGAGGTGGCGTCATCGCCTCCTTTTTCCTGACTCCTCCATAACGTTTCATTTGATCTCGGACACCTCGAGCTGAACGTAGGTCGCTCAGTTCATTTAAAAAGAGATTGTATAGCTAATAAACCCGGTGTTTTCTTTTGTAATAAATGCTTCTGACCTTTGGTCCCAGATGTTTTGTTTAGTCTCACGTACGGATGTATGTGGCTGGATAAAAATTATCTAATTTATTTTTAACAGTTTTCCAATAAAGAATGCTGGTGTGCTATTGCATTGGTTAAAATAAACCGTGCTCTCGTTCCTTTTATCGGTTATTGGAAGAAATGTGGTTTGGGTGTTGTTATTGTTGTGTGCACCTGCATACTTGATTATTATAGCGTTTGTGCATGATATACCGGCGGCGCGCACTCGGCGGAGCTTCCATCGGGAAGTGTGCGTGCTCCTCCTGCTGCCGGGCTGGGCTGCGCTCTCCGCCCGGGGACCGACAGGCTCGTGAAAAGCGCAGCAGCGCTCCAACCATTGGCTGTCCCGACTGCCGAGGCTGGCAGGCAGTGGCGACGGGAGAAGGAGCCGGACCGACGGACCTTCATGGTGGAAATACCGGGAGTAAAGGAGAGAGTCGGGCGGAAACGACGGGATTATCACTATTTACTCGTGTTTGGGGTTTTCCAAACGGATAGGAAGTCTCGCTGACGTTCAGTGTTGGCTGGAAGTTTTTCGAGTCGCGCAGTGATGTGGTGACGCGACTCCGCCGACTCGACGGGAAGCTAACGTTAGCCGCTGCGCTAGCGTTATTTGATAGCTCGGTCACTTCGGCACAGCTTTTGATATACATTTCAGGTTTTTCTAGGACTAGTTGTAGTGTTTCTCGATAATGTAAGACACGCGGTGTTGAGATTTCATCATGTTGTCTACTTTTATACGATATCGAGCTTAGTTATTATATGGAACTAGCAACTGTTAGCTAGCTAGCTGGCTAGTAGCTAACGTTGGCTGTAGCTGTCGACCGTAAACTGACTTCAATCCAAAGAACTGCTTCGTATTAGCTAATGCTAGCCAGGCTATAAGTGTTTCCACGTCACCCAGCCGTATCGTGGCATGTCTACATGTTTGTAAATTCTATTTTCGGCGCGTGGAACGTGATTAAAGACGATGACGGTTTATTTTGATAAGCAAAGATAAGTCACTTTACTTACATATCCTGATATGCAATTATCGAATCACCAGCATACTTGATGCTAGCTTGCTAACGGTGAGTTAGCCGGCCGAACTTGGAATACTGCCCCCACTGCTCTCTTAATGTGGGTTTTTCTTCGAGGCCTTTAAGGAAATTATTCCCCTTTTCCCAGCCTTAACGCACCCCAGCTTCTGAATGGAATTTACACGCTCTGAATGACTCTGGATATTTGCGAAGTAAGGCTGAACAGGAATTGGAGAACCTGGACTTTGTTGACGTTTACCTGGTATCTTAAAAATAACGTGGATTATTACTAATTTAATCTTTTAAAGGTGAGATATATTACAACATTTTTACTACTTGAGCCATAAGTTTGCTGTTTGTGTGAGTGTACTGTAGTGTAAAACAGATCGATTGAACAGTGTTTCAGTTTTGACTCAAGCAAAAATGTACTTAATACTTAATTATTGGAACTGAAAATGTTGCTTGATTCTAAAAATAATTTGGGGTAGTATTTAAGTAATTGATACCTGAAAACACGGTTATAATAGCATAAAATACATTATAGGTGAGTCCCAAATGGTGGTCCTCTCTGTCTTCTATCCCGTATCATCTTATAATTACTGCAAGATGATAAGCCATATGTAATAAGCGGTTAATTCAATAAGTTTTTAGTGTTCTGTCTCCAAGTCGTGATTTGTTGTCTTTTACCTTTTGATGAATGTGTGGTATTACTGTGCTATAGATCCACCATCTGTCACTCCATCTCATGGATGCTGAGTGACCCTCCCCCTAATAAACACTGTTGAGCCTGAGTGGCCTGACCTGGATATGGAGCATTAGTGTTGTATTTTGCCTCTGCTAAATTAGGTTAAGTTTGTCTCCTTATACCAGAAACGTTGTTTATCACCTACAATGATTCCCTTGGGGTCAATTAGGGATGACAGGTTGATTTTTTTTCTGTCTAGTTAATTTTGGCATGATGGGTTCAGTTCGACACTTACTGGAAGATACAGTTGAGTGTCGGTGCACTGAACCGAAGTGGTCTCTGAACACAAATGGCTTTTGGCGTCTCAGGCGACGCAAAAAAAAATAAGATGAAGGGGGTGGCTCGGGCTGCCACTAAGTGCCTACCGTGTTCCAATTCATAAATTGTTGTTCATGGTAGGTATGTTAAATCCAGCTCACATGATTCTTAGCTTTTTGTCTAACAGTCTGTCTGTAGGTTCTAAGCTCCTTGGTGTGTGGAGGGTAGTTCTAATTCCCCAGACCTTCCTGCCCAGCTGTTGTTAGATGACACGTTACACAAAAAGCTTTGGACAACACTGCTTTTGTAGTTGCCTGTTCTTTTCTGAACAACACCAGATTAACGTCACTGTTTTCTCTGTGTGTTCCAGCAGTAGTCCACCATTAGGAACAATCAGGGAGCAGGTCCAGCTGATTTCGCTCTGTCATTCCATGCTTAGTGTTATAGTGGTCAGTGCTTTGGTGTCTGTGAGGCATACTGATTAAATCACAGTAAACTTTGTGATTTTTTTTTTTTTTTTTTTTTTAAACTTGCCCTCTGGTTTATCTCAAATCTGTGCAGAGGAATCAGCTCTACACAGCTGATCTTCATTGTTTTTGAAACCATTTTTAAACCTCTTCGATTTGTAAGGAAGCCCCCAATGTTTTGTGCTACCTGTTTAGTCGTTATTTACATTTCTTGGTAAAGAATTCATGTAAAACTGAGGTCAAAGTATCACTTGGTTAAAATGTTTTTTCTTCATTGTTAAACACTTTTGCGCTTTGCTGTTAAAACTCCCAATTTCTGGTAATGCAATTTTCATTATCAGTTAATTTACAAAATTTTTTAGGAGCAACCAATGAATCATGTGATATATAAAGATTTTGTAAAAAGTCACAATTTCCCAGAGCTCAAAACCCAAAGACTTTTTGATAACTCATAATAACTTAACTGAGAGATTTTCACTGAATCTTATAGCTCAGAAACCACAGGAGCTTCCAGAGTTTAGGAAAATAACTATTTTGATGATCGGTCATTGTTTTTTTTTGTTTTTTTTTGTTTGTTTTTTTTTTAATAACTTTTCAAGCAGAAATGCTGTAAATGTAAGGTTACAGGTTCTTTTGGTTCTTTCCATGTCAATTCTGATAGTAAATGAAGAGTCTTTGGGTTTTGAACTGTTGAAAGAAGCCATTTGAAAATGTGATTTTTAGCTGAATATTATTTTGTTGTTAGTGGCAGGCAGTCCTAGAAGGATTGAACTGACCATGGTAGAACTCAAAAGAGAAGAGAGGATCTAGGCAGTTGCCAGAGAACTTTCTCACAGCAGAGATCAGATGTGTCATCTCAGGAAAAGGGCAATTGTAATCAATAACTTTGATAACGGCTGCATTCCATTTAGATGAGCCAGCTCTGGAGTTTATGCAACTTAGGAAGTACAGTGTTAGTGTCATTAATTTCACTTCCAATGTTCCTGCTTTCATGAGTCCAAATGTCTGAAAAAGCTCTATACAGTCAGATGTCTCAAAGCTTAAAGACTACATTGACGTGTAAAATCTGACCTGCTCCCATAGATAAATTGATCTCATATTGCTGTTTCCTTTCCCGCTGTCTCCTCTGGCCCTGCTCGTCCTGTCCAAACCACGGTTATAGATGATGTGCGAGGTGATGCCTACTATCAGTGAGGCTGAAGGGCCCGGCGGGGGAGGCGGCGCTGGCCGTCGGGGCTCTGGCTCCCCACTGCAGTCTGACTCGGAGGGTCACTTTGAGTCACTGATGGTGTCCATGCTGGAGGAGCGGGATCGCCTTCTGGACACGCTGAGAGAGACTCAGGAGAACCTGGGTTTGACCCAGAGCAAGCTGCACGAAGTTAGCCATGAAAGAGACTCGCTGCAGAGACAGCTAAACACTGCTTTAC
>KV751315.1:20476957-20490172 GCA_001698575.1 Mola mola | reverse complement strand
TCCCCCCAAGTTTCTCACCATAATCTAAATTTTCTCTTGACGTTAGGGCTACCTGTAACCCTCAAGACTTGATAGCAGTATCGATATGCTAAAATGTTAATAAATTTTAGGTTTTGAAAAATGCCGAACCATGTCCTTAATAGACTGAGGTTTCAATTGACATCCCTCGCGGTGTCTGAAGACTAATTATACTACATTTACATGTGTTAAGCTGGAGACTTGCTTTACTTAACTTGGGAAAAATGTAGGAGTGCATCAGTTGCATCACAATACAACACTGAATGTTTGGACAGCAATCTGATGTTTTCTGATATCACAAAGTCTGCTGCGATACGTTTTCAGTTCAGTTAGTATTCAGGGGTCTGTGATCGATTTCATAAGATATTATGTCAATTACATTGAGGGTGAAAAAGTAATTTTGATTTTGAATTGAAAATTTTGTTTAAATGAAAACCTTTTTTAACAAATGTGACAATGTTTAACCTTCTACAAAACAAAATGTGAACCGAAAAGCTAAAGTCATCTGTAAACGGTTACTCATACTAAACTTCCCCTTGTCTGCTAGCCCCATGCATTGTTTGGAAGCCAATGATGAGTATCTGGGCAGAGACTGTGAAACATGCGCATGGTAGGAGTTTCAAAGTAAATACATTTCTTATTTCTTAACATATCGATTAATTATTTAGGTTTACATTGATTTGATTAGATTGTTGATCACCCAATTTGCCACTTTTTAGATTTGAGTCATATATTTTATCTGTAATATGATGGGACGTTCTGTGTTGTTGTATATTTTCTTTCTGTATAGAATTATTTTTTTCTTTTTGTGTGTGTGTGTGTGTGTGTGTGTGTGTGTGTGTGTGTGTGTGTGTGTGTGTGAGTGTGAGTGATATATGCTGATATTTAGTTCTGGAACTGTCTCACTGGATCTTCACATCATAACCAGCACTGCTGCTATAAACCGTAATGGCTTGTTGTTTCAGGTAGCAGTGAGTCAATGAAATAGAATCCAGAAAAGATTGGTTTGAGTAATGGATCCCCAGTTGTCTGTCCCTCACGCTGAGGAACCTGTACTGCTCATCTCGGTTAAAGCTACTCACACTTTTGGTCCCAGCAGACGTCACACTGCCTGTCGCATGCCAACAGTTGGAAAATTTACATTTCAGACTTTACATGTACATCAGATTTCTTAAAGAGGAAAAATCTTTCCGTTAGAGCAATGTATTGTCAGTATTTAATCAAGTTCTGTTGAGTTAGTTGTTGTATTGGACATGAGTTGGAGAGCTTCTGTGATTAGGGATGGCTATGAGTATTTGAGTACTCTTTGGTAATGTTGTTATTCGAGTAGTGTTTTACTATTCGTGTATCTGCAAAGTGTTGTGTTTGGCTACAACAGTTGAACTTAGTCGGCATTACATGCGTCATAGCAGCAGCGAGCAAGAAAGTGATGCTAGAAATTTTTTCCACAACAAAGTATGTGGCATTTAACTTACAGAAATACTAGTTTGATGTTTAACCACATGTACCTCAAGCACAAGATAAAAAAACGCAGAGACCGACAACAGACAGTCTCACATCACATCATCTGCTAGCTCTGCATGTGCTGCTGTGATAATAACAAAGCGTTGAAGTTAAGCCTGCTTGTGCTAATAATTACAATGGTATGCTCCCCATAGTGCTATATTTTTCGCCAGCCAGCCCACAAGCTGAGGGCTGGCTTGAATACAAGCCAGAAGAGTGGAAAGATGTACGAGGGCAGCACGGCTGAATTGAAGGCTGATTAGCAACGTGTCAACAAGGTGGCTGTTACTACAGACCTCACAACCCGAAAGCAGCTGCTGAGGAGTAGGGAATGTTGGCAAAGGTCTGTGCCTTTGGGCAATCTATCGCTTCTGCGCATCACACTCTCGATTTTATACACAATATATGTATATTTTACAAGTACTTGTTCATAAAGTAATGTGAATACATGAATATTTACATTACTGAAAACACCCATCCCTCTCTGAGATGCCGCAAAGCATTGCTTTTGTCTTACATAAGCTGTTGAGTAATATGCGAAACTGTTACATCCTGTAACAAGCAAAGAGGAAGAAAATAGTAGCAGGCACATCATCTTTGGGGATGTGGTCAGGTGAAATTTGGTGTAGTTGATAAAAAGTTTTTGCTGATATGTAATTTAAAAACAAAATCCTATATGTAACTCTGCAGGTTGTTTATAATGTTTACTGGTCTTTGAAAGGGTGAAATGACTGTACTGACCAAAATCTCTACTCTTGGCAGCTGCACAATAGCATGAATTGCGAGTGCAAAGCAGTGAGACAAAAATGGACTTGTTCTACGCAGTGACATGAAAGTGAGAGTGCAAGCATTGCCTTTTGCCAAATGTGAGCTGAATTAGAAACTTGGAGAGAACACAACAAAGGGAAGTTCAACCCAAAGGTGGACTGTCTTCTGCTCTTACAAGCTTAACCACCTATACATCCATACAAAATTTCTCATATGAAGTTTGTACATATTAAATCAGCAAACATTCTTAATATTGTCGATGTATTGCCTGACCAGTTTTCATACAGAGCTGAAAAGTCTAGCCGAAAACTTTTGTTTTCCAAAATGTTTGGGTCGCAGTCGAGCCGCGCACATTTTGTTATTTTACAGCAATGAGAGCACCCTGTTTAGTGTCTAAACCTGCTAAGATAAAGTTACCGCAAATTTCATGAGTGCAGTATAATGCAAACATTCACAGGGGTGGGTATAAACAAACACAGCTAAACCTACCGTCTTAATGTTTTATTTTAATCATTGATTAATTTACTGATTATTTTCACAATCATTTAATTAAGGATTCTCTGAAAATATTTAAAGATGCTCATCACATTTTTTCAGAGCCCAAAGAGACGTCTCTAATTGCTTTACTCCAACTAGTATCTAAAAACACAAAGAATCCTCATTTACCAACAGAAATGACATAAAAAAGTAGTAAATCCAAAATTTTAAGAAGCTGGAGCTAACAAACCTTGGACATTTTTGCTTGAAACAAGACCAAAACTATTATCTGATGATGGAAATAGCTGTTGATTAATTTCCTTTTGATCAACTAGCTCTCTTCATAACTGATTCAGAATTTTAACAAATTCAAAAACCAAAAATTTGAAAAGAATTGTGTTATGTTTTTCATTCGCACTTTAAAACTGAGATCTGTTACTCCTCCTTGTCCCCGCTAATGCATGTATGTGGGGGAAGGACTTTTTGACGTTTTATCCATGTCATCAGCTCACTGTGGCTGCACCTATATATTTTTTTTCCCTCCCTGAAATATGTAAAACTGATCCATTTGCTGAATGTGAGCTTCATTTATACTTATTTTAGAAATTAGAAGGCGCTAACATCACTAGTTCAAGCTAAAGGAACCTGTTGCTCCTTCAAAATTAAAGCTTTACAATGATCAAAACATCAGCAGGTAACAGAGTTTATGGGGCCTCACACTTTGTTCATCTGTTGAAGATACAGGTAATGAAATATTTAATCACAATATCTTCTAACAGTACACAGTGATGTTTCAATAGAAGGGCGAGTGAGTGAAAGGTGGCGGAAACTAATATTAAAAATTCTGCTAGTTTGACTTTTTCTCTGTCTGCATGTGTTTGGGCACCAGGCTGAGCAGCTTTGAATAGGAGCCATTGTATTCTCTAATTAGTTTTTGATGGTGAGTCCTCCTCCGGGAGAACAGATGCCCCTTACACAGTGTCAGATTTCAGCACACGCTATAAACTTTTAAGAATGGCTAAAGTCATTATGTTGGAGGTAAGTTCCGATCTCAGTTGCAGATACAGTGCAGTATGGCCACAGTATGGTGCTGGAAAGAGAGACGTGCAGTCCAGACCTGGGTGATATGGCTTAAAAGTAAAATCTCTGATTTATTTCACATCGAACCTGATTTATGATTTTAATTTTTTTTTCTTTTTGCAAGCTGCAAAGTGCTGTTTGTGTCACGGGAGTGGGTGTTGTTATATATTTGTTCAAAGCATGCAGTAACGTGCATACATAAACATAACATATCAAAACGATATAATTTTGGAACCAAACACAACCTAGAAATGTGCTTGTAAACATTATGGCAGGCTCTGCCTTGTATATGCTTTAAAAAAAAAAGTTCATTTTTTTGACAGTGACACAGTGCACCAAAACCAAACTCACTTGGAGTCAATAGTTTTCGAATTTAAATAAACCCTTCTACTGTGTTTATGGGCTCTATTTCTTTCGCGCCATTTAGTGCGACTGCATTAGTATTATTTTTACACCTTTTCTGTCATGTGGGATACTCTGGGAAAATGGTTCTGCTAATGTTGACTGCTTTGTAGTGGGTATTTGTGGGCTATTGCAGTTTTGTGCATCTCGTGGTGAACAGCATTATTTCACTTGGCGGCACGCCTGTGATGGAGACCCTGAAATGAATTGGTCATATTCCCGCCTGTAGTTACACAGCCTTAAACAAACTTTTCAGCGGACGTTCTTTGTTCGAGGTCTGTTGCCGCAAAGCCAAATTGGTTCCAAACGACTTGAGACTTTGCTTCCTTTCGGGGCAAGCTTTTCTCTGCTTGCCGCAGTGTTTTCGTGTTTGTGTGTGTCTCTCTAAGGAAAGTAAATGCTGGGGCAGATGGGGCCCTCTGTGAACTAGTGGAACCAAAGGGGAGCGGCAGAAGAAGCCAATGAGAAAATTGATTTTCTTTGTTTTGTTTTTTTTTTCCTAAATTGTCCTAAACCACAAATGCAGATTAACTGATAGAATTGTTTTGTTTTTTTTTCCTTCCCCTAATATATTCATCTGCTGCCGTGTAATAACAATCCATGTAAAGGTATTTTGAAGCGAGACAAGCTCTCAGCATTTAGTTTTGGGCTAGTTATGGATACCAAATAAAAGAATTCAGAAAATCTAAGAGATCTTTTGTCCATTTGATGCACATATTGGAACTCAAGAGCAAGGGCAGTAATTACTGTAGTCTTGCTTTTTCAAGAGGTGTTTAGCTCTTGTCAAAGTTCTGTAAAAATGCATTGTTTTAATCGCGAATGCTTGAACAATCATGCATTTTTATAAGGGCTGTCAAAATAACTCAGTAATCTTGGTTAATTAATTCTAAGATAAAAAATAACGTGTCCAAAAAATTACGTAGATTAATTGTACCCTGTGAAGGCCTTCGACCACATACATCACTGATCACGTCCCTTCACATTTGATCACATTCGTTTCACAGCAGCTTTGTAAACAGGATGGAGGCAAATGTGAAAACACTGTACCTTACTGAATAAAATGGTCCCATTCAAAAAAAAAAAAAAATGCCCTGAAGGGACTGTTGACAAGATCACTGGCCTTTCACTTTATGCAGTTACTAATTTTTCATACCATTGGAGTAATTCAAGCTTGATATATAACCTGAATGCAAAACACATCAGCTAAGCCCCTGATGCTAACGATGTTAAGGTTAGAAGCCAAGCTTGCCAAGCTACATTGAATGAGGCCCTAAAGGACTCTTAGTCTATTGTGAGGTTGTAAATGCAATGTGTTTTCACTCATTTCATGCTTACCTTCTCAAACCACACCATATATTACTTTAAGTCTACTTTGTCTTCATAGATATTTTATTTCTGGCTTCTGAAATCGAAAATTATTACAGCAACTGAAATTTATGGATCTACCTCATAGCTCCTTCTGACATGTCTGGTTTCTTTGTTCCTCAGTTTTAAATGCATTGGCCATAGTAATGAATGAACAGTGTAAAAATGTTTTGAGTGTTTTGGAAACGAAAGATGTTGATCTTTTAATGTTGATAAAAATATGTGTTGATGATAAAATATGCTAAATGCGCAGTCCATGTTCCTCTCCCCATGATTACGTCTGATCGATACATAGGTATTACTGTGTTGACAAGTTACTTACTTATGCCATTCCTACCCTCATGTTGTTCCTTCTCCCATGATCGATCAATCAGATTTTTTCATTGCATTAAAATACATAAATTAGTTGCTGCGGCACCAATGTGCTGAGATATTCTGAGCATACAGAATACCAGACGCTCTTGTGTGTTTCGTCTGTGTTTTGGTTTTAACTGGCTGGCACACAGATTTGTTTACCCCCCCCAATCTCCTCCCCTGTTCTACAGCTAGAGTGCTCAGCTACACTTGCTGAGCCGTGCACCAGTTTACCCTGCTGCTGGGAAAAATGGGATCAGCTTGATTGTTAGTTGCTGTATTCACATGCATACAAACTTATAAATTTACTGAATTTAATCTGCATATTTAGATTTTATTTTGCGTGTATTTGGGGAGTAATCTATAAAATGTATTGTATAATTGAACACCTATATTTGTTTTGACATCTATACTTTCTTTAGTTCAACTAACATGACTGAGCACCTATGAAGATAATGTAATAAGTGTTGTGGTTATGGTCCATGCTCATTTACATTTACATTTACATTTACCTCCATTATCATTAATCTAAAAAAACACATTTCTACTATTATTTGGCCTCTTATGAGTAATTATTTACACTTAATTATTAAACTAGGCTTGTACCATAAACGTACCAAACTCTATACCACACCAAGATTTTTTTCTGCAAATGATGATTTCAGAGACATGACTGGGAAGAGAAGATAGTCATTTTTAGTGGATAGAGCAGAGAGATATCTAAATGTTGCTATACATCTCAACCTCAGCATCTGCTCTGGAATGTAGGAAGTAAGACACTCTGTAATTACCCTTGGGCCTGCCTTTTATGATCTCTCATTGGCTAACGAGAGTGGAGACTTCAGCTGTAGCCAATTGCAGAATCCTGCTTACTCCTTTTGAGTCTTTGCCAGTCGCTGGAAAAGCTCAGAGGCTGGAGTGAAGGAAAGAGAGAATAGTGTCTGTAGTGACTAAAAAGAACGATAAGTTCCAGCAAACCCCTCCCTCTTTGCACACACACAGCCTCACACCCACCCACCCATCGCATGTAGCCTCAATGCTCAGGGTGCCTGTTCTACTTTTTGCAGGGCAAAAAATCAGGATGGCACATTCTTTAGGTCCAGCCATGCATGTAATCCATAACAGCAAGTTTGTGTGTGAGAGAGAGCGTGCACGACTCAGAAAGCCGGGAGTATAGACCAAATCTGTTTAAAGAGTGGAGTGGAAGCGTATTCTCATTTTTCTGAAGGATGAGCTGTCTTTGATAAAAATCTGTTGGGTGTTTTTGTTAATGCTGTATGTTTTCTTCATTTATGGATCCTCAAGAGTTTTTGTTTTGCCAATGTTGTCTACATGTAGAGAGACATACTTGTAGAGTTTTGACTTTAATGTAAAAATTCAGTTTTATTTCTGAGACGTGAGAAGGAATTCATTTCTCAGCTAACATCGTCACTTGATTTGCAAGAATGGGGAGACATTATGATTGATCACGTGCACTTTTTGTGGATAGTCCAACTTTATCGAGTTTTGGGAAGGATGTAGCAAAAACGATCATTAAAACCATGTGTTTCAGTCTTTACCAAAACTGCCCCACTGCTGCAATTTTTGTCATACAATTATATATTTTATTATATATTTTATGAAATATATATTTTATTTTATAGAAAATAATGTGCTTATTTAACCAATGAGGTTGATCCTCTGTAATTATTGTACGATGTATCTGTAATATTCTAGATTTGATTTTTTTTTTTTTTTAATGTTTTATCTCTCTGCTCTCCCCACAACCTCTTTTTTTATGTGCATGCTTCTGTCTGTTTTTGTTTCTCTATGATTGCATCTCTTGGATGTTCACCTTCATTTAAAAAAAAAACAAAAAAACATATAAAACTAAAACATTTTATAAAAGAATAATTGAATTGCTGGATTACTAGCCAAATAAGCAAGCAATCCCATTTTTTGAGTGCTGCTGTCAGAGATTTATTGTCTAGCTATTTTTTTCTGTAAATGTTATAGTCTTGTCCACGAGACATCATTCAGGTACACGGCGCAGAACATAACTTTTGTTTTTACACCAGTAGTGAATAATTTTTTCTGTATAGAAAACCTGTGTTGGAGCAACATCTGCTTCAAACATTGATGATTCACTCTGGACGAAAAAAATGTGGTTTTAGTTTGCTTAATTGGCTGTTTTTATCATATGATTATGCTGCTGCCTGCTATGTTTAATGAAATGGCATGGATAAAACTGTGCATAGTCAGCAGCGGTGACATGTTAACGTAATTGTTGATTTCTATTGTAGGAATTTGCTGCACTAACAAAGGAGGTTAATGTGTGCCGGGAGCAGCTTCTGGAGAAGGAGGAGGAAATCGCAGAACTGAAGGCTGAGAGAAACAACACACGGGTTAGTACAGCAGACACACACACATACACATATATTCAGTTACTGTAGGTCAACTTTCGGTGACATCACAATCATACAATTCATTACTTGAAGACTTTTGCTAAACCTAAACCTAACCTCAGACCCCTCAAAAAGATCTTAAACAGGACACAAACTCCACTCTTCAACCTTGATGATGAAAGTTCATTTGTATGCTTGTGTGGAAATCAGACACCTTCCTGCAAGTTTGGGTATTGATGGTTGTCATAAACACAGGCTGCCAAATCAACATTTTTGCGGTAATGCAAACCATTGTAAGAAGCCATGGGTGTTGCTACTTGCTCACTGACAATAACTTTTTATGACAGTTGGTTGGTTGTGCTGAGCAGGGTTGTACCTCCGTCAGTGTTGTCTCAAACTGTCATCTGTTATCTTGCTTTACCCTTGTGTTGGGACAGTTTCTTGCTCTTAAATTCCTAATCAGTATTTAGCAGTGAAAAATGCCACTCATACAAAGTCAGTAATTCAAAAATACTTGTCACAGTTTGAGTGAAAAATGTAGTATGTTAATGAAAACCTGTATTAAAAATTAAACATTTATATGACTTTCAGCCCACCTGAATACACGGTATTGCAGCACTAGGTGTGTCATCATTCCTCAAAGTCACAAATTCTAGTTGAGATTTTCACTTACAATTTAAACTTTATCTGTGCTCTGACAACTCTTCAAATGTTATGCCCAAGTTGTAAAGATAAATGGGTCATTGGTTGGCGGTTTAGGCCAGTAACAAGGTTGGTTAGTGTGAAACTCCACAGAAAATTTGCATTCAGAATACACATTACCCTAAGGAGATACATTAACACAAACATGGAAATCCTGGCATTTAGTTAAATAAAAAACTCAGTTTACATAAGCATATTTCCAATAGTTAAGATTTGAATGGTTAAATTAGAATAAACGTTTAAGAAAATATAGAATTTAATCCATATTAAGTTTGAATTGTAGCAAAAATATTTAATTTATGGATTTCATGGTTATCTCACAATAGAGTCAAACAAGGAAGTATTTCCAACCTCAGTTCAATTTATTTTTCTCGCAAACAAAAGTACTGGAACCCCAACGCTTTATTTAGGAAGAGAAGGGGCAATTTAAGAACAAAAATTTGTCATCAGGCTTTTGCTGTCTTATGGTATCAGTGGCCAGGAATTAACAAGCAGCTGTCAAGTGTCCATTGTTAGCAGTTACCTTAGATTTAGAGAACATTTGGATCATCTAGTTCTGTTTCTGTCTCTTCCCACAGTGTCAGGTGGAAAAGTATGGCTGAAGGCTACCAGCACGCTATGCTTTATGTTTTTATTCTCATTGCTGGCAGTTAGTGGACGCCAGCAAGTATGCAGAGTAGAGATTACCAAAAACTGCGAAAACTATTGATCCTTTCAGTGGTCGAAAATTTACAATGGAAATCATGCACCCTTAAACAGAAATACACGAATAAACGAGTGATTTATTGTGCCAGGATAAGTTTTGTGAGTTTTATCCCGATTGCTTTCTTACCTGTTAACACTGTCTTCTGCGCGCAGCTCCTGTTGGAGCACCTGGAATGCCTGGTGTCTCGGCATGAGCGCAGTCTGAGGATGACGGTGGTGAAGAGACAAGCTCAGTCTCCAGCAGGAGTGTCAAGTGAAGTGGAAGTCCTCAAAGCCCTTAAGTCACTTTTCGAACACCACAAAGCTCTCGATGAAAAGGTAAGACAGAAGCCCTGTTTATGATGGAATGAAGTTAATTACTAGGTTTGTGACAACTTTAATACAAAGGGATGTGTGAAGTTGAGCAGGTTTATTTGTTTCACAGGTGAGGGAGCGACTTCGCGTTGCCTTGGAACGATGCAGCGCACTGGAGGAACAGCTCACCATCTCACACAAAGAAGTAAGCTACAATGATGGCACAACTTCCAACTCAATCAATAGAACATATCACAGTCTCAGTCAGCTCTTTAAACTCTGTTCATGTATGACAATTTGCTAAAATAATTTGATACCTTGAAGTAATACATTGAAATCACTTACCATGTTGTTTTTTTTCTCAGCTGAAGCATATGTGCACCAGGTGAATGACACTTTTAAGCTTAAATTTAACACTAAACTGAACATTGCCAATTCAGCTGCGAAGACGGATAGTTCCCACTGTGTGTCCATCTCCGATGTCTTGACTATTAGTTGAGCTGCACAAATACTTGTACTTCAGGAATATTTCTCCTTTATTTGGAAGCTATCCACTGCAGTCTCACTAACCTCTAATTATGTTCAATTGCACAGATTTAAGAAGTTGATTTAGCTTTTTGAGTTAAACAAAAAAGTAAATTCATAGTATTTTTCACACCATGATGGTGGAATGCAGTGACCATAGTAATTACGTGCATGATGTAGGAATGATGTGCTGCTTTTATTTTTCTGTGCTGAAACGAAAAAAGAAATAGTTTCACATTAGGGCTGCTACTAAAGATTACTTTGATTATTGTTCAGGCTGCTGATTAAGTTACATTTAATTGATTAATCTTGTAGTCTGTAAAATATATTTATAACATTTTCCAGAGCTCATGTTCTCTTCAGATTGCTTTTTTTGTCCAACTAACAACCCAAAATCAAATATACTATACATTTACTGCCGTAAGTGACAAATGAAGGTAGCAAATCCCTACAATGAAGACGGCAAACGTTTTTGTTTGAAAAATTATTAAGTCAATTATCAATAGAGCAACTAATTTTATTTCGATTGACCAATTAATCATGACAGCCCTAGTTAACAAGCAACTCTTGGTGTTAAGGAAAGTATGACATCCCTTTCCAAACAGAGGATATCAAAGCAGCTGCTGGATCGTTGCTGATGGGTTTCTATTAATGCAATAATTTAAATACTTTTAGTACTCTGAATTTAGAGAGAGATTCTCAACACTTGTGTACACATCTGTACACATGCATTCATGCATAGGGATGAAGACTCTTCAGTTCTCTGTGGACTGAATGGGATTAGGATTGACAAAGGCCCAGAGGATCTCGGGGAAGTGTCCTAGATTTCCTCTCTGCTTCATGCTACAGTTCTTCATGCTATGGTCATCTTTTGTTCCTGAGACCACACACACATGCACACCAACACACATCAAATCGCCGGCCACTGGCCACTCTCTGCTTTTATTAGCAATCTTACTTCCTGAGGCCAGGCAGCTTTTTGATATTTTGTTTCCCTTCTGTGGCTAAGAGTATTACATACTACAACTTATTCATTTGCAACCAGAATATTTGTGGTATGAACTTATGAGCACGCAGACCTACTAGCCATACATTTTTGTGTCTCTGTCAAATCTACCCACAAGTACACACAGGACTTCCTGTAATGAAATGTAAAAAAGTAACAAGGCAGCACATGATTTTAAAAGAACAAGATGAATATAGTGCTCTTGGCTTAGTGGTTAACCAGATAATATTTTAGAGGCTTATCACCAGCAAATGAAAAGCTGTTAACAGACTGGTGTTTTCTGTAGTTGGCTTACCTCAGGGAGCAGAACAGCCAGAAGAGAGGGTTGGCAGATGGAACGAGTGAGGTCAACCACAACTCTGAAAACACTCCAAGCACTAATGGCAAGGTGAGGTTACTGGCATGTGTGAGAACGCCAAGTGGGAAGAGGAGGGGCAAAGTGTGATGACAAGTGTCTAGCACGTATTCAGTTTATGAAATAAAATATGAGCTAATGAAATGGATTCAAACATTTTGGAGGTGGGACCTATCTCAAAATTCTTTTAGGGGTCAGAATCTGGAGATAGTAGTTTGCCGAGTGTCATTACTCATTTGATGGTATTTATAAACACTATTGCTGACCCCACATTTATTAAATTTTATCTACTCTTTACAGTAGCAATACAATATATTTGGTCCATTACTCCACGGACTAATAAAGTGTGCATAATTGATCTTTTTTTTTTCTTTTTTTTTTTCTTTGACTAACATGAGGCCTGTGTGTGTGTCTTTCTATACATCCTGGGGTCACCCACAGCGGTCATCGGATGGTTCGCTGAGTCAGGAGGAGGAGTCGGGGCCTGGTTTCGGGAAGGTCAGTGAGCTCCAGGACGTGGTGGACCGTCAGACCGCTGATCTGGGCCAGATGAAGGAACGCATGGCTGCTATGGTCTCGCGCATAAGTGAGCTGGAGGAGGACCTGGACACTGCCCGGAAGGACCTTATCAAGTCTGAGGACATGAACACACGGCTCCAACGAGACCTGAGAGAGGTAGGTGGAAGAAGATGTAACAGGCAGACCTATTAAACACATAACTAACTGAAATTACAGTTCTTAAATGTATTTTATATATGTTCATGTATTTTCTTTGCCAAGCTAATAAAGCCTCCCTCTCTAAAGATGCTAAAATTTGGTTATGGTCAGGGCCACACACTGAAGACACTAATGTAAATATTATGTGTGTATAGTCAATGGCTCAGAAGGAAGACATGGAGGAGAGGATCACCACCCTGGAGAAGCGCTACCTGGCAGCACAGCGGGAGGCCACCTCTGTCCACGACCTCAATGACAAGCTGGAGAACGAAGTTGCCAACAAGGAGTCCCTCTTCAGACAAGTAGGCCCCGTGCTCTTTGACTTGTGTGCGATCATTGAAACCTGCATTGATTTGTCTGTTTTCCTTTGTATTGTGTAGTGTTTACTTTAATGATGCAATTGTCTTTTATTCAACCATAAAGTTGCTACATGATTTAAAATAAGATATCCTTTCACAGTTGTGACAAATACACATAATATTTGACTTTCTATAGATTAGACTTGTGTTCAGTAAAGTGTTTGCGTGTCAAAGTTGTCTGGAGGCAGGAATCGCCTGCTG